>WEKX01024353.1:0-23383 GCA_013390025.1 Pitta sordida
AGCCCAAACCCTGCGCTGCTGCTCCCAACCCCAGACCTCGGTGCTCGCGCCCAGGCACCCCAGCACTGCAATGCAGCCCCGCACTGGCTGTCCATGCCAGGACACCCAGGCATGGGCCGGTTGGAGGGAGCAGCAGCGCGGCCAAGGGGTCAGTACGCCTCACAGGTGCTGCTGGCGCAGGCTGCCAGTGCGGGGCCGTGCCGCAGGGTTGAGGTGCCCGGGCGCGAGCGCCAGGGCTGGGGCAGGGGGGAAGTGGTGCAGGGTTTGGGCTGTGCGTGCGCGGTCATGGTGGCCCGGAGAGGCTCACATTTTCTCCGGGGGGGTGGGGTCTCCTGAGTCAGAGTGGGCTCAGAAACAGTTCCCTTTGCTCCCCCGTGCTCAGAGAGCCTGAGGGGAGAAGTAGAAAATTGTCCCCAGAGCTCCAGAATGCCAGGAGCTGGAGCAATTGGCGTAGCCTGCATGCATATTAATGACCTGCACTTCTTTGCGAGTTTAGCTTTTCGCGAGGCCCGTGGCCTGACCCATTCTTCTTGGATCACGGGGTATAACTGTAGTATTGTTTTGGATGATATCAACTTCATCAGTCAGTATCTTAGTTAATGTTTGCTCTCTATATACGATGTTCTTAGTGAAAATTTACCCCCTCCGGTTTGCTACCACTATATTGCACTGTGGGTCCAGAAAGGCCTTCAGTATGCACTTGTGGATTGCTCACTTCTGTAGAGATGCGGGTGTACAATAAAGATACTGTAGTGTGGGCAATGGGAGACACAGTATGAAGAACTAACACAAAGCTGTGCAGAAATGCTTCCTGATGAACTATGTCCTGGATGCCAAGTTGACCACGTAGTGATGGGAACCATGGCCAAATTTCAAACCAGTCTGGTTACATACTGTTGAGTCTGCTAGGATTTACACCAACCTCTGCATTTTACACCATTTCTGTGAACCTGTACAGTTGAAATAGTCTTTTTCTTTGTCCCTTCAAAATATACTGGCTCCAAAATATACCTATGGCACATTGGAAGCAGTTTTTTCTTTAATCAAAATTTTTACATGTCACTGGGCTGGCCAATCTTAGACACCAGTCCAAGAAACTGTCTCAGGATATCTTTCCATGTTATAACATGGCTGCATTTGTTTTGCACACACTAAAAGTTTAGATGCACGGCCTGGTTGTATCACCCTGTAACAAGAGTAGCTTTTTTAAGACTGTCATTTATTGTGTTGGTATCATAAATATCTCAGCAAAATTGCATTGCAAGCCGCACTACAACAATGTGGCTTGTTAATCCAGCAGTGTATTTTTCTAACTCTGTGATTTCTGTCAAGGCTATATCAATCAAGGACTGTAAATGCATAAATCTAATTGGTTTCGAGATTTGTTTTTGGAGAGTGCACTGCATACTAGCTGAAATAACACACTGCAAGCTATGCATTTCCAGAGGATTACTGAACTTATTGTTCCTCTTGGGTGGTTAAAGTCAGTTTGTGAGACAAATACGTTTATAATACTGCATATACAGGACCATATTTTTATGCTATAGTATATGAAAGAGGTAATTTCAATGGATAATGGCCTCCCACCACTTCATAAATGCTGAGGCAGTCAAAACTTTATTGTAAAAGGAAATTGATCTCAAGACAATGCTCACAGAATCACAGAATCACAGAATCAGTAAGGTTGGAAAAGACCATAGAGATCATCAAGTCCAACCTATCACNGGCCAGGATACCATTAGCTTTTCTGGCCACCTGGGCACACTGCTGCCTCATGTTAAGTTTTCTATCCACCAGCACTCCCAGGTCCCTTTCCACCTGATCCTCCTGCAGCCACTCCAACCCCAGCCTATAGTTTTGCATGGGGTTATTGTAACCAAAGTGTAGGACCCGACACTTAGACTGGTTAAACCCCATGCCATTGGATTCAGCCCATCTATCCAGTCTGTCAAGGTCCCTCTGCAAAGCCCTCCTACCTTCCTCCAGATCTACAGTTGTTGAAGATCACAGCTATTTTATTACAATACCTGCATCCTGCTATATGGCAGATGAAGGAAAACTCATTCTTTTGTCCTTAAACACACAGAAAGAAGCCTAGAGGATTGCACAGTATGCACATGGAAATAAAGGACACTGGTTCTGTGTTAATAAATATGGGGCTACCCTACTGTATGCAGCTGAAGATGGTAGGCCTAACGTTTAAGAGGTACAGGCAGTGTAGAGATAATGGATAAAGTCTGAGATCCGGTGAAACAAATTGGAGTTTTCCCCTTGGATCTTAATCCATGTCCTTTGTTAATTTCAACTCCTACAGATGTCATGCCATTTATCAGAGATAATGACTGCCTATCAGGCAAATGCAAAAGGCTGTTTACACTCTCTGCCGACACCCTCACACAGGCATGCATGGTTTTGCAACACAGCCCGAACCAAAGCTTTGCACTGCTGGAAACCCCAGTTTTGTGTGTGGGTTGTGGGAGCTGACCATACTTGCTTTTCTCACTTACCATCTTCATCTGGGGCTGCTGTACATACTATCCAATTAGGAGCCAGTCTGTCTTAGAAATACATATCTCCTGATGTCCTGCCACTTGAGTCAGAGAAGGAAATACAGGAATTGTTGTACTGGATCTGTGGGTTGGGTCTCACCATGATTCCTGATAGGTGCTCAGGAGATGTTGGTGTACCATGGTTGGCAGATGTGGGATAATCTTTACTCCGCACGCATTAGGCCTCATCCTGATCTCAGGCTTAAACTCTGGATAAAGAGTTTTAATGTCTGGATTGATTCCAATGAGCCAGTATTATTTATGTAACAAAATCGGGGCTTGTCCACACGGCGAGATAAAAGCAGAAGGGCAGCATGTTTTGGCAACACTGAGTTATTACGAGGACTGGAGCCAGGCCAAGAGAGTGACCTCTTTATACCAAGTGGACTAGATAGCCAAGTTGAGCCTCCACCCTGCAAAATAATGTACTTAAAGTAATCCCACTGAGTTTCCCAAGGAATTGGAGCGTGTCCATGATATTTCTAGTGTTTTAACACTCCAGACATCTCAGACCACAATGCATGCAGACAAGGGGATGAGAACTTTCAGTGCCTGGTGCCAGGCACTTCTCTGGTCTCATGTCTCAGCCTTCCAGATGCTGTGACCAGCAGGGCAGCAACTGTGTCCTAGCAGCCTTGCACCCACTGATACACTTCCTGATGGATTCAGCTTGCGAGGAGACAGGAGCTGCTGGCTTTTCTTGACGCAAAAGCTCACGTCTGAGTTTGCAGAGTCTCCATCACAGGTTTTGGACTAGGTTCAGGCTAGCCTTGTAATGCATACAGTGACGGGGTTAAGGAGGTTGTTTTGCCAGGTCTAGGTGACTATCTTGTAGGGAGAAGTCTAGTAGGTACAGTAATACCAGGCAGACGTTTTCTAATGTTAGAACCATACTTCCTCCTGATGTTGCCTCTTTAGAAGACACAATTGCCAACAGAAGTCCTTTGTTTGTCACGTGTATCTTGGTATTTCACCTCCCTCCACAAAGGTGCTAAAATAAAAACTGAAAGGGAGGGTTTACAAGGTTGTCTGTGTTGGGCAGTGAGGAAACTGAAGAAGGTTGACCTGATTTTCCATGCCAAGCATATAGGGGCATAGTAAGGCAGTGGGTACCTGGAGCTGGCAGATGCCAGGGGAGGCCACAAGTGAGAAGATTTCTGTCTTCAAAGTGTCATAGAAGGATGTCTGTCTTCAAGGTGTCATAGAAGCCCTGGGAGGCTCCTTTTCAACCCTGTTGGAGTTCACAGGTTCACAAGTTCACAGTTGATAGAAGTGTCTTTTTAAAGAGATGTCTGGAAAGGCCTATGGAAAGAGTCTAATGCAGTAAGAGACAGAGTGGAACAGGATGTGTAATTATTTACAACACGAAATAGTAAAGATTTATCCATGCGTTCAATTTTACATGTGATCCAGTGGCTGGGGCAAAACTTCAGATCAGACTTCAGATCAGACGCACGAACTTTTCAATAATCCAAATGTGACAAGTATGGAGTCATAACGTGCTTTCGCTATTTTTTTTTTTAATTTTTATTGAACTGGGTATGAAAAAAAAAATTCTCATTTCTGTATCTATTTCATTCAAATAACCTTTTTTTTTCTTGTCTAGTAGCTGTTTTCTAATAATAAAACTGTCCTGCTACCAATATGTATTCAAAAACTACTCTCTTCAGACTACCCAAATTGGTTTTTATTTTTGAATTTATTATTAAATGCTTGCAGCCCATGTTTGTTGCTGTCATTAGCTAGAATTTAGGGTAAGCCCTCATGGTGATTAATGGTAGAGATAGATGTTTTGGCAGTACAGAGGAGACTACTGAATAGTTTTTTGGTTTGTTTTTTCATTATGGCATTCAGTTTTCAAAAATTTAAAAGCTGTTTCCAGAGAGATGGAATGGGGGGAGGAGCAGAAGTATGTTTGTGCCTTTAGATGGAAAATTGAATTTATTCATAATGCAATAGCTCAATGAAAATTCATCGAGGATGAACGTTTAAGAAGAGCTCAACATTTTCTGAAAGGATAAACAAAGTCCAGGCATTGCGCATCCTGAGGCATTTCAGTCCTCTCATCACCTCATTGACAATGAAAAGCTCATCTAGGGTTGGTTTCACTATGGGATGATTACAGTGAACCCCCGTTACTCGCGGGCTGTTGNTGCGCAGGGCTGGTGCCGTGCCCCAAGCTCTGAGGCCAGCGCCATGCCCCGGGCTGCACAGGGCCGGCACCGTGCCCCGAGCCCTGTCAGCCAAGCGGCCAGCACAACCCCTGGCACACAGTGGCACACACACAANTGGGGCCGGCGCTGTGCCCCAGGCTGTGCGGGGCCGGCACCGAGCCCTGAGCCATGCCCTGGGTGGTGCGGGGCTGGCACTGTGCCCCACGCCCTGAGGCCGGCACTGTGCCCCGGGCTGCACAGGGCCGNTTTACACTAAACGCATCCCAGGCGCGCCGTGCTGGCTCCTGGCTGTGACCAATTTACACATTTGTTAGCAGACGGGGCCTGCTGTGCTCACCCTGCGAGCGGCAGGGGGGTGGGGGAGGGCGGGGCCATCTGCGCTTGCAGCATAAGCGGCAGGGCTGGGGTCCTGGTACGTTCTGGGCATGCGCCGAGGTTGCACAGCTTATGGAAAAATCACCCGCAAGTACTGAAGCTCACAAATAGTGGGCCGCGAATATGTGGGGGCTCACTGTATTTGGTGTGCTACATTAAGCAACCAGCAACACCAGTTCCTATGCTTTTTATTGGCAGTTTTGGTAAAGGCCTGAATCCCACAGGCTTCAAACTAAACCCTAATGGATGGAGCAAGTGGGCCACCCTTTCTCTGAATAACAGGCAGTGTGTAAGTTACCAGAGATATAAGGCAGGTGGGAAATGAAGTTAAAAAAAAAAATCACTGTAAATGCAATAATCCATGCATTGAGTCACTTGATTCCACAAGGCTGATCCTGAGTTCGCAACCATATATCTGCAGGAGATTTTATATTACAAGGCCCTTTCTTCCTATTTGACAGCCTTTAAGAGGAAGCATGGACTGGATGGAAACATTTTATGTTGGGTTACGAACTGGTTGGAAGGGCGAGCTCAGAGGGTGGTGGTGAATGGTGCAACATCGGACTGGCGGCCAGTCACCAGCGGAGTCCCACAGGGGTCAGTGTTAGGCCCAGTACTGTTCAACATCTTTATTGATGATATGGATGAGGGAGCTGAATCCATCATCAGCAAGTTTGCAGATGATACCAAGCTGGAGGCAAATGTTGAACTGCCAGAGGGTAGGAAGGCACTCCAGAGGGACCNCAGGTGGGTGTGGACCTCTTCTTTCAAGCTGATGACACCAGAACGAGAGGGCACGGCCTCAAGCTACGCCAGGGGAGGTTTAAACTTAATGTTAGGAAGTGGTTTTTCACAGAGAGAGTGATTGCACATTGGAATGGACTGCCCAGGGAGGTGGTGGAGTCGCCGTCCCTGGAGGTGTTTAAGAGAAGACTCGATGAGGAGCTTAGTGATATGGTCTAGCTGGGGGGTGTAGGGCTGGATGATCCTGGGTCCCTTCTGGCCCGGAGTGGCCTGCTACACTGTGAGGGAACTAGGTTTGTGTTTACCACTCTGGGATGTGCTTTCGGATCTGTACGGATATTAGATGGTGAGTTGGACTAGATGATCCTTGTGGGTCCCTTCCAACTCATAATATTCTGTGTGTAATTCTGTGTGTAAAACTAGCTCTATAACCTAGGCTTCTGCAGCCATGAATATATTCTGCAAACTTTAGGAGAAGGATGTGAACATCTTCCCCTTTCACTGGCTGCAACACAGAGCATACATTACTATCTCCTGGCAAAAATGCCTTTGGACCTACTTATCTATGTAATGCAAAATATAAGTACATACCACTGTAGGGACCTCACAAAGAATATTTTTCTAGGAATGGCACATGCTTCAAAAAACACTATTTTGGGTATCGTCACAAAATAATGGACTTAATTAACTGACTTAATCACTATTGATCTATAGATTATTAAAAAAATTTTCTTTTTTTTTTCTAATACAGACAGGTCTCCTCCTGTGGGGGTAAGGTATCCCTCTCCCGTCCACCGCCACCCTTTCAGATGCCACCCTATGAGTTACCCCGACAGAACAGGTTTGGGGTCCTGGATTTTAGGGATCCTGAGGATGACACGGAAGGAGGTGCCCCACCTAGTAAACCTCTAGGAACTACCTCTTCCACTAAGCAAATCCGAACCTCCAGTCACAAAAGGAAAAGGAGGGTGGTGGTTGTCAGGGACTCATTTCTGAGGGGAACAGAAGGGCCTACCTTAAAGGTGACTTTAAGTTTCTAGAGCTTCAGAAGTGAGAGGAATTCATGCACAGGAGCTGTAAGAACAGGAATGGATGGGATTGCAGCTTTCAAGTCAATTCTGAGCTGCTAAGACTTTATTCTGCTGTTACAAGGTCAATAAAAGATGTGACAATGATAGGTATAATCATCTCTTGAGTTATTATTGTTCTAAATTGCTCTGCGATCTCATCTCAGAAATGGTATCTGGTTCACTTACCTGATAAGTCTGCTTTCCTAGCTACTGTGTTTAATGTGCTGGCTATTTGATAATATTTTTTCTTTGTAAATTTCATAAAGATTCACTCCATTATAGTATCAGAAAGATTGTCTGAAACATTTTTAGTTACACAGGAAACTTCCACAGGACCTTTCATAAACAGGGAGAGAAATTAGGTATAATTTTTAAGTATGGGCCTTGTGTGGGATTCCTTTTTTTCTGACTTCTTTCTGACACACATCTAAAGTATCTCATTCATCACTAACCAGGTAGAAGTATTCTTTTTATGTGTGTGATTTTAAAATGATATAGAGAGACATAAATAATTTCAGAAGCCAAAAATATGCCAGAGAAATTATTACTTCCAGTGCTAGTGTTGAAACTGTGCCAAGCGTAAAGTTTTGTAAATTAGGCTGTTAGTGTGAAATCCCTCCAGCTGTTAAAAGTATTCCATATCTAATTATATGCACAGACTACTCTCTCCATTTGAAGAATCCTGAAATTACATACTGTATGCCTGGAAGCAAGGCACACATACACTCTGTGAAAATATCCAAAAACATAAAGAAAACAAATAGTCAAAATGTATAACCCACATTTTTGTATGGTTTTGTATGTTTTTGTCAGTGTTTCCCTATGTGGCTTGCTTTGTTTTCAGAACATTTCTTTCTAAACACCTGTCGAGGTTTGACCCTGGCTGGATGCCAGAGATTCACCCACAACCTCTCCTGGAGAAGAAAAAACTAGAAAATAAAACTGGAAAATAAAACTGGTCAGAGGTAAAAAGCAAGGCAACTACAAGTAAAAATATAAAGGGTTTATTCACTAACTAACAAGATCAGAACTGCAAAGGAAGCATCATTTATAAGGCAACCTTTTCCCCCCCCACCCCTCCTTCTCTTACAACAGATGTAATATTCCCTTTTTTTCACCAGGAGACAAAGGGGGAACATAGGGTAGGGGTAAGCCAGGCAAGTTGGTATTATCTGATCAGATCCAGGGTAGGAAACATCTCTCTGCCCTTCCATAAAATTCTCTTTCTCTTTCACGAGAGGAAAAGGTCTTCCATGACCCCTCCCAAGCGAGATCTCGGCCTGNACCATTTACTGTAATGTGCCCACCCTGTCATTCCAGATGCCATGAACAGTTATATGTAAGGAAGTTACCATTTTTTGAACCTATTTGTACAGGAGGCTAAAACAACAGCTGCATGAGAGCAATGAAGTCTTAAAAGGAGGAGAAATTGTTTCTAGTCACTCCTCCAGCCTTTAGAAGCCAACTGTGAAAGCTCTTTGTGAGTACCAAACAGTACTGTCAGAAAGCGGGTAGGCTGAGTATTTTTAGGAATAACTTAATCAGACTTATGGGAATTACATTTTTTTAAAATTTGCTACAAAACTTCCTGAATGTATCTGATCCTCTACATGTTCATGTTACAACAAAACTTATTATTTAACATTTTTGTCACTCAATAGTAAAGATTCTCTCCTGAATAGGAGCCTAGTGATGTGTTAAATAAAAACCGACTAAGTCCTACGCTTTAAAAGCAGCAAAATATAGGCAAGAGTAAGAAGGTGTGAAAACCATTTGCCATCATGCTTTCTTTGTTCTCTGGCTGATTTGCAACCCTATATATTCCCTATGTGGCAACTTATATAGTGATACAGATATATACATATATATGTGTGTGTGTATCTGTATATATGAAAGTTTATTTATTCATTTGTTGCACTTTAGAAACTTTTGAAGTTCTCCAGGATCATGGTTCCTATTGAAAACTGTTCATTTGCCATTTTTGGTTTGAACATACCTATACTGCATAAATATTTCAGTCATTTAAATTAAAAAAGAAAAAAAAATGTACGTAACTTACCCAATCTCTTGACCTATATGAAAAGTGTAAATTTCCATTCTAAGGTCTTTTGAACAACAACCCTGCAGTACTTGATAACACATACAACTTGCAGCCTGGACTGTCTCACTCCTTTTGCAATTTAAGCGGCTCAGAAGTTAAATGCATTGAAATCAGAATACCAAAGAAAGACTGATTAGGGCACCCAAGTGAATTTGTGGTGCTTTAAAAGCTAAATTGCTTTATTACAAACGCACCTAGTAAAGGCGGAACCTCACTATCAAACACATGGAAAATCCCACAATGTATTACAAGAAGGGATAACTTTTTCCGCCTTTACCTAGGTCCTTTTTCTGCAGGAAAGAGTAACTGCCCATACTCAACAAGGACACTTTTTCCACTGCAATGTCCTCCTGTGCCCTCTGGTATACCTCTTCTGGGCCACTCCCTTCTGTATGTAGAGTTGAGGGATCCCCAGAGGAATCAAACTGCAGTAGGGTTCCAGTGAATCCTCAAGCCACTCTGACCCTCTGCTGCTCTTAGCTTTGTCTAGTGGGAAGACTAAAGAAAGCAGAGGCAGATGTTGGCAAGGAAAAGACTAGTGTAGAAAGAGCACAGGTGAGAGACAGATTGCGGTGTCAGCAGGCACTTGAAAGTCACGAGGGACAGAGAATATATGTTTTGGAGAATGTATTTGAGACTACAGGAGTGTGACAGTTTCTATTTTATGAATGATGTATAGAAATTTTCCTCACAAAGACTTTGAAAATCAATGCAGATTGTAAGAAGAAATTATGAGATTTTCAAGTTGCTAATGGAAAGAGTTCTGTACGGCAGAGACCATATCTTCTCTCCAGTTGCTGTTCTGTTCCCATGGACTGCTCCTCTGCCCCTCATTAGGGTCTGCATCACCTAGAGCCATGCCAGATAAACCTGAAGATATTCTGAAGCTTAGTGAAAAGTGTGGTGGTTATCTGCACTCCTGATATGTGCTAAGCAGAGCTAGGAAGTGTTTAACACGTTTTGAGTTTTCCAGTGCTTTCTGCCTGTCATGGTTCAACCCTGGCTGGATGCCAGAGATTCACCCACAACCTCTCCCTCACTTCATTTTCTCCCCATCCCCCCTTTATATAAACAGGAGGAGGTAGAAAAAAAAAAGAAAAAAATGAAAAAGGTTCATCACAGGCAAAACAAGACAAGTTACAAGTGGGGAATATAAAGGATTTATTTATTTCTAACAAGATCAGAGCTTAATGTGGGAAACATCACATTATAGGCAACCTTCTCCCCCCCACCCCTCCTTCTTCTTACAACAGGTGTTATATTCCCTTTTTTCCTTCAAGAGACAAAAGGGGGAACAGGGGTAGCGGAAAAGCCAGGCAAGTTGGTATTTTCTGACCAGTTTTAGGGTAGGAAACCATCTCTCTGCCTTTCATAAAGTCCTCTCTCTCTCACAGGAGAAAAAAGTCTTTCATGACCTTTCCCAATTGAGTCCGGACCCAGGGGCGACAGCTTTTCCATTCTCTGTTGCCCAAGAGTCAGAGCACAGGATGCAGTCTTTTAAGCACTGGCTGCACTGCTTCATTGTGAGCCCATCCCAAAGTACATCGATCAGATCCTACCATAGTGCAATTCTGTCACAAAGCGTGGACTCTTCCACGGGCCTCAACGTCTGTTCAGGATCTCTTCCGAGCTCTGCTCCAAGTGTGTGTGGGGTCTAAGGTATCTGCAGCTTTTCCATCCTGATCCTCCATCTCCAGCGTAACTGCAGGTGGATTCTGCATCTCTGCTCTCTCTCTCTCTCTCTGTTCCACGAGCTGCAGACAGACAGTCTGCTTCACCATGGACTGTTCCACAAGCAGCAGCAAGACGCCTGGAACCCTTCCTACCCCTCCTCTGGCCAGCCTGGCTGTACCTTCATGGCTACTTAACCTCTCACCACTCCTTTCTGGCCATCTTCTTGCTGTTTCTCTACTTTTTTTTTTTTTTTCCTTTCTTAAATATGTTATCACAGAGGTGCCTCTATCTGCTTCTGACCTTGGTAGCGGCAGAGGCCCAGGCAGCAGCTGGCTGGTGTTACCTCTGCTAGTCTGCACCCCCCATTGCCAGAAAAAACCCCAACACTAAAACCAGGGCACTGCCCCTGGCAAGGCCTGGAAATGTAATGACTAAGATTCTTTGGAAATCTCTGATCTGCAAAGGCAGGGCTCACAACAACCAGAGAGCAGAAAAGTGTTAACAGTTGTAGAAGAAGAAAACTTTTACAGCCTTCCATAACACATCTACAACTTTGCCCACAGGCAAGGTTGTAACAAATCAGGATCTGCCTGCATTTGGGAACAAGTGGAAAAGTTTTGAAGGTTGAAATGCTCTGAAGTAAAAACATTTAGCACATTGACCCGTGTGTCCATTTATTATTCAGCTTCTTCCATTCTACTGAGTGTGACATTCAGCTGAAAATAAAATTCTGAGTAATGTGTTCCATCCTGGTTTTAGTTTTGTTTTATGCTGTACCGTAGTAACTTTTGGGCAATCCTGTTCATGAGTCATTTTAACACTGAAATAAGCAGAATTGACCAAATTGTTTTCAACAAGACAATATTGTTCTTAACTAAATCTCATGGTAATTAGCATATTCAGTTATATTCAGGTAGAAAATATTCAGGTAGTCCTTCAAAATGACTGGACATAGGAAAGTTGTTTTTATTTCAATGATCTTACCTTAATTAAACTATTTCACCTATGTTTTAACATGCAAAGTTACAATAATTATTTTGCACTCCATGGGCCCCATTCATTAAAAAACCAAACCAAAAAAACAACACAATAAAAAACCCACCAAAACCAACCACATCAAAATCACCAATATCTGGACTGCAAAACCACATCATCCCAAGAAAAGTCAGTGGTGCAGTTCGGCCAAAGGCCCTTAGGAATGCATGTGTATGCTGTGCAGTCAATGTAAAATCACTAGAGTGCATGCAAGTGTTATCTACTTGGTTGCTGACGATCAGCTGTATCTAATCCACAGTATATTTAGTAGTTTTGGTTACTAACCTGTGAAAAGGATTGTTGAAAGAGTTGATTTATGTTTTTCTTAAATTCCTATCCATGTGAACAGCTTTGTTTTCCTGTCGCAGTAGTTAATCATTGCCATATTGTAGGATTTCCTTTATAGGTTTACAAGTGTTATGTTTCAGTTTTCTAATTCTAAGAATGTATTTTATTTATTTGCTTGACACAAACAATAAACACCCATTAAAAACGTAGATAAGGAGAACTGTACAGGACAATACTCTGCTATAAACCAGCAGTTGAATAAAAGTACATAGAGATGCTGGGCCTAATAAACTAAGCTGATGCCCTAAGATTTCAAGGACAGTAGCTGGGGTGGTTAGGCACATTAATGGTTTAATCTCAGCAAGCTCCCATCCAAAAGCTGTGTTTTCAAACCCTGGCAAGTTGAATGAGGATATTTTCACCAGGGAAAGGCATCAGGCCTTCTTCCTACCATTTACAACATACTATGCCAGTGAAAGTTTTCCAGGTGACCTGAAAAAACAGCGATGTCTGCAACAGCAGAAGGAATATGAAGACTTCTAGTAAGGCTGAATATCAGGGAAATTTGAAACTAACTAGATTATTCTTCAACTATTCACTGCCATGAATTAGAAACTTGACATGTCCTTGGACTCAATTCCTTTCATTTCAGATATTTACTTTATATTCCAATACATAAAGTGTAAAATCAAAGATGTATTTTTGTGGCAAAACTCAAGAGCACATGTATCTTGTCATTCACCTTGGAAACAAAATGTTTTTGAAATCAGCACATTCCTTGGAAACTTTTGATCCTGACAGAGCAGAACACCTATTAAAAAATTTATAGCCAGAACCGGTATGGAGCTATGTGTAGCTAGGATAAAAAATCATTTGACTTTGCCTTTTGCCATGTATGTAAATATTTTTCCTTTCTGCAGCATATGTTTATGCCACTTCCTTTAAATTTGAAAGTTTTACATCCTAGTCCTGCCACTTGTTCTGTATGAATGTGTTATTGAACCAATTTATCCTTTGAAGTCATGCCTGTTTAGTAGATTAGTCAAGCATATGTGACAAATAGATTTTCTTTGTGAAATATATTATCTAATACATCTTTGGTATATGACAAAATCATTGGTGTGTTTCTTGTTGCCTTTGGTCTTCTTCTGAGATCAGAAAAGGAATGTTTTGATAAAATAATCAATCAAATACATCATAGCTTTTTCTATTAAACTTTAATGTTTCAAGCGTGTAGTGAGTTATACTATGGGATAACAAAAAATATTTTCCTGGATTTAAAAAAATACTTTCAGCACCAAAGAACCGTATGCATTTAAACCTTACAAGTTCATTTTTCATGGGCAATGAAAGTGTAATTGCTGCAACATTTAGGTATTTGGCAACTGCTGCGGTGAGTTCTTAAAGCTCCAGAAAATGGATAATGTAGAAGTTCTCGAAAGGAACATAGCTAATCACAGGATAAAAAAAAGCCCACCAAAACCAGAATTAGAAGACTACCTCTCAATTCGAAACATAGCAGTTAACTTTAAAGGTAAACATACAATTTCATTCCGTATGTTGTGGTGATATTCATATATAGTAGGTTCTTTATAGCTTCTGTGAAATCGGTTCTGTTGGTGTGGATGTGTTCTGTATGTCCTTAATTCAATAAAACACTTATTTCTTTGAAGAATTTTTATTTTTTGAGTCAAAAGTAGAGATGTGTAGTGGGCTTGGAGACAATAGAATGGTAGTTCCCCTGAGGCTTCCAAGTGTCAAGTTAGCAGGAGATATCAGAAGTTAACAGATCCTTTACAGTGCTGGAAACTGTGAACAACTTTCTTGTTCCCAGCTGCATTCAGTTCTCAAAATCCTGCCCCAAATGTATATTACAGTTGTTCATGGGGTCCCAGGATGAGATCCTGAGCACACATATCCCTGAGCATCATGTGCCCTCCTCTAAAATAGGGCTGGAACATCATTCTTTCCTTGCACCACATGGTCTGGAGCTGGTTCCTCACCTATTACTGAGTACGGTCGGGTCTCTTATAACACGGACATGCAGTCTTAATCAGGATCTGCGTAGCCCTACTTCTGCGTTGAATGGCGAACGCGCTGCTGTCGCCCGTTCTGCCACCCCCTGCGCCACCGCCGCCACCCATGCTGCACCCGCTGCTGCCCGCACCACCACCGCCGCGCTTTCCGCCGCCTGGGCTGCTGCTGCAGCCGCGGCAGCAAGTTGCGCATGCACAGTTGCAAAACGGATCTCCTATATCGCTAAAAAATCATGTCGCTAAGATCTGAAGCCGCAATATGGGGGGCGTGAAGTGCAAGAGAGCCCACTATATATATAAAATTGCACATGTAGGGCAGGGATTGACTGTGTTCACTAAAGACACTACATTTCATTGTGTACATTTAGGCTGTTTGATGGTCCTTTCAGTTTGTGTGGTCCTGAAATACCTGTCTCAGATAAGGAAGATGATTTGTTTCTTATTTATTTCTACTGCCCATAAGGGAGGGACTGATAGGGCCAGCTGAGAGGAACAGACCAGGAGACCAAAGCAGTTTTGGTGCCCAATCCCCAATATAAGTACTGCATGCAGCTCAAAGGAGTTCCTTAAGCTCATGCTCATGGTTCAGAGTCGCCCAAAGACCGGTCTGGGATTAGCACCCTTATGTCCCCACTCAGGGTTGGAAAGCATTTTGGTCTTCGAATTTGAGCTTCTAGTCTCATTTCCCTCTAGAGTAATCCAGCTTCAAATCCTGAAACTGCTCTGCAAACAAGGTCAATGTGCAGTAGGGGGCAATGGTCACAGGATTCGGTTCAAACCCACGGTTCTGCCTGCAGCTAAAATACTGATATAAGCAAAGTCTTAGCCAGCCAACTTTCATATGTTTAAAGTTACATCAGGTAAATCTTGAACAATGAATATAAATTTGGACCTTACCTAAACATCTGTCTTCTCATGTATGCATTTTGAGACAATCAAAACTAAAGGAGAAGAGCACCATTTTTTTTAGTTTTAGGTTCAGCAGTTACATGGCCTATCCTTGTCATGATCAACCGGGGGAATCTAGAACCCAGATAGTTCTTGGGGGACCTTCAGAGCCATCAATATTCCTGATAGTGAAAGAAAAGCAGTGAGGAACAGACCACACAAAGATACAGATCAATTAAAAATGTCCCATTATACTTTATAGTACCTGTTTTCACAAATTATTTGAGGGGAGGAGAAAATTTATATTTAAAAATACTTATGGGGTACATGTACTTAATGTATGGGACAAAGTACTCTCTGAGTAAAACATAGGTTTGAGCAGAAGTTGCATATCCCTGAAGTAGCCATTTTATTTTCTCACTAATCCTTCTCCACTGAATAAAACATCTTCATATAACTACAGAGAAGCTGTTAAAAATAGTTTGCTAGAACAGGCAGTTAAGGTAGTGATCTGCAGCTTTTATCTAGCTGAACTATACTTTCTAAGTCTATATTGCAAGAGACTTCCTTGGAAACTGTGCATACAATTGTATGTGTAACAGAGCCTTGGATACTGGATGTCCTTATTTGTCTGCTATGGCCTCTGCATCCTTAGAGTAGGAAGATGTATTCTTGTATCTCCTTCTCGTATAATTTGCAGGTCTGCTCAGTTATAGGAGAAGAGCTTTGGTTCTGCTTGAATCATAATTTTTTAATTAGAAAAGAAATTTCTGAGTGTGATTTCATAGCCTCTAGCAGGCAGAACAGCTATATATACACAGGCACACACATTTCCCTTTATCTAATGAGTATGCCATGTTGTGGCCCCAGGCTGCATGACCTGCCCAAGATGCTTTAAAGCCAAGGAAAAGACATTTGTTCATTTCACAACAGCAGGATCAGGCTAAGACATAAAAAGTAGTGAAAAAAGCACCTTTCCTGTGGAATTCCTGATCTTGACTGAAGGAAGTAGTGCTAAATACTTCACAAGAAAGCCTGATCCTGCAATCTAATTTTAGACATGATGTAATAGGAGTGTGTACTGAACAACAGGACAGGAGGGGAATTGAGGACAAGGGTAGAAGTAATAAGAGCATGGCTTTCTCCAGCCTTGTTATTTGTGCATTTTGGTAGCTCTGCTGAATGGGAAGATGCAGCTATTAATTTATTCATTTAGTACTTATTTTGTCATATGTACTAATAATCCATAGAAACTTATTTTCTCCATTCCTCTGCCTTGTCCTGTCCAGCACTCACCATCCTACAACATCTTCTATGTGTACATGGCAAATGAGAAGCAGTAGGCAGAGTGGGGCAAGCCTTCAAGAGGGTTTTTTTCTCCCCTCATAGATCAGGTTACAAAGCACAGCCTTCATCTTAATCCTGGAGAGGGGTACTGGGAGCAGTGGTTGCAGAAGACCTCACAATAGGCTTGGCCATCATGTGCTAGTGAGGAAGAGGGCAGGGTATGGAAACTGCAGGTACTTGGGGTGCAAAACCACACCGGCACCAGCACCCATAGCAACCGGTAAGACCACTGCTTTTGTGTCAGCTCCAAATTTCTGTTTCCACAGCATGGAGTGAATAATTTTAATTTTCACTTGCAAAATAAACCAGTTCTTTCTTCAGATAAGCTTACGTTCCCTGCATAGACCAACATCAAGTGTATGTGCTGGATTAAGGGCTCAGCGTGTCTCTTGTAATGTGAGAGATGCTGCTTTGCAGAGAAATCCATGAAATGGTATTCTTTCTTCAAGTGGATTTTGCAGTTCTCTGCAAGCCAAATTAAACATTAATAATATTCCATCAACATTTCCATATGTAGATGTTTTTATCAAACCACAGTCTCCTTCATTTTTATTTTTCAGTATCGCTTTGGTCTCTCCCATGTATTATATATTGACCAAAGTAAATAGCAGTGCAGCTTTATGAAATGTTACTTCACATTTATGACTGTTTTTTAAAGTTTTTGATTTTGTTACTCTTGCCGGTACCAGTAAATGTGTTTGAACTCCTTCACATGTTGCTTTGTTTATAGTAGAAACACCACATTTTGCTGAGGAGCACATCTCTCTATTAAAAAAAATAATAAAAAGACAAAGTTGTATTAAATAAAAACCATCAGAAGAGTCAGTTTCTCCAAAACACTGTGTGCAAGAAAAAAAATTCATGTCCATTTTTGTTAATGACCTCATGAGTTTTGCTAGTTAAAACTGAAAGCAAAGAGACCAGGACTGATGCTTAACTGGCAAGAGTCCAGTGCAGTGAAATTAATAACATATGTTGAAGAACCCATTTGTAACAATTTTTCCATTAAAAAAAAGTGGCAGCTTAAAACCACTGACAGGACTGTCTTTTCTTTTTTCCTTTCTTTCTCTTCTTCCCTCCCCCCTTCCCTTCACTACATGGGACACTGGCTTATGTCCAACTGTGCGGTACCGAACATGTCTCTGAGTTCAGATTAATGCTTTATGCAATTTTAAGTGATTCTCTTGCAGCTGCTGCTCAGGGAAATATTGTACTGAACGTGTTTGCAGTGAGGAGCCAGTGGCAAAACCACAGATGCAGCAGCTGCCCTTTGGCAAATAACAGATGTAGTGTGTGCTGTGTTCAGCCCATCCTCAGCACTTACCTTACTCCTGAGCAATGTGTGGGGCATTGACCCAGCTCAATGCCATCCATACACATATTCAGCTGTAAAGATTTTACGGCTTGGGAGATTTTTGGTTTGATTGTTCTCTGGTCACATGCAAGTGAATCTTATTTATTGGTGCCCGCAGTTCAGGTTGAGATGTGAGGACTTTGCCTTAAGGAAGGTTGCCTCTATTATGTATTACCCTCTGAAATATGTTACCCCCCTGTATTTCATCTTCTTTCTGAGGCACTGTTCGTTTTTATCTCTGTTAGGTTCGTTTTTTCCCCCACCCCCTCTAGAGACTGTATGATATCCTTTGGGGTAAAGCACTCTGTCTTGTTAACTTTCCCATTTTCTGTGTGAAACTCCAGGCACGATAGCGCTTCCTGGGGCTCTCAGACTAAGAGGTGTAAGTGCCTTCAATGGGATGCACAAGCCGTAAATGGGTTCGGTCATTAGAGCTGCTGGGAGGAAAACATCGTGTTTTGAGAAATCACTGCTTGGCATAGAGGAGACAGCTTGGGTTTCAAGAGTGACTAGTGAGTTGGAAAGATTCTTTAAGGATATTCTGGTAGTTTATAACTGGGCACATGGAATGACAGAAGAGAAGGATTCTCACCTGCAGGAGTGCAGTGAAATGCCTGAAAGTAACTAGGGTATGGGGAAATGAGTGAGCTGATAAGGGAAGGGAATGAATGATGCCATGTATGTCCAACAGGTGGGAAGTATTGAATGACACTGAAGATTATTCAGGAAGTGAACCATCACTTCAATAAACGGTAGAGACACCAAGCAGGCAAAATAGGAGAAAAAAGAGTTAAAGTTCTAGATGCTACAAATGAAATTAAAGGGTTTGAGACAATTAGTACCCATAATGAGCTGGGAAAAACAAGCTAAAGGCTTTATAGTAGTGGACTGACTTCCTTTTTCTGTAATCTCACTGATATCAATGGCTTGTACAGAGTGGTACTATGCTGAATTTGGCCCCAAAATCAAAATAAATTCGAGTGCAGCTATCATACTTGGAAAGAAATTGCATGGATTGTGGATAGGAAAATCTTCAGTCATCAGTTCATTGTATGACTTCAGTAGAAAAGGAAAACAGGTGGAGCAGAGTGGGGGGAGAAGACTGAGTGTATGAATGAGGAGAGAAATCCAAATTAGTTCCAGTGTTCAGAGACTGTATGAGGTGCTAGCTCCATTTCCTCCACAAAACTGGACAGTTTGGGTCTTCTCACAGAAAGTATACCATTGCTCTGGAGATGGAACAATGCTTGGGAAACATTTGAGACTAAAGCTGTTTTCCATTGGAGAAGAAAAAACAAGACAACAGTGTGCACTATTTCTATAACTGGTGGCCTGCACAGGCCTGGTTGACACCTACAAATATAATTTCTGATAGAAGGCAATAGGTAGAGTGAGTGTTTAAAATATATTTAGCACCAAGAAGAATGGAAACTTTTTAAAATGTTTGCACAGTGTGAAGGTGTTTAGATGAGAAGATAATCATGGCAAGGGCTAACCTAGCCATCTAACATTGTTTAACATTTGCATTGCACCCTGACCAAGGTGAGAGGCAGGTCCTGTGTTGTGCCCAGGGTGCAGAATTGCAAAACGTGTCTGTATAGGACGTACAGCAAATTTTATTAAAACATGACTGAAAATTAGGTGCAAAAATTACAATACAGAGGGAAAAAATGCTTACAGAAATGCATATTCTCTCTGGCTACAAGTGATAGAACAAGAGGACACAGTCTTAAACTGCGTCAGGGGAGATTTAGACTTGACATTAGAAGGAACTTTTTCACAGAGAGGGTGATCTCTCACTGGAATGGGCTGCTCAAGGAGGTGGTGCAGTCACCATCCCTAGCGGTGTTTAAGAAAAGGTTGGATGATGTACTTGGTGGCATGACCTAGATATTAGGGTAGTGTGTTATAGGTAGGATGGTGTGTTGGTAGCAGGATGGCAACAGGTTAGGTAACAGGTTTGGCTAGGTTAGGTAATAGGTGATAGGTTGGACTTGATGATCTCTATGGTCTTTTCCAACCTTACTGATTCTGTGATTCATGATATAGAGCATAGAATAGAGGACGAGTTAAGGATGTTTTGAAAAAGCATCCTTTTTCAAACAGCATAGGTAAGCCAGCTCTGGGTTTTTAGATATAATGTATTTTCAAGTGCATATGCTGTGGTGCTTAGACGTAGATTACCATAGAAAATTCAGTCTGATTTACCATGTATATGCCGGTTTAAGCCACATACTTATTAATTTTGACTCTCCTTACTGTTATTTCATAGGTTTATTTCTGGATCTGTTATTCTTCCTTCATCTAATGTCTGACTTCAGGAGACTTTTGTTTCCTATTTTCAGCAGTAAGTTAAAAAACATATTTCTAGAGACATTCTTATATCTAAGTTACAAAAAGCATTGTTAAAAATAAGTTTCTTAGTCTTGCCATCAAAGAGAAAAGGAAGATGCTAATTTCTGTCAAACTGAAACAGTAATTCTGGGGTAAAATGACAAAAAATGAAATTAAGTTAATGACCATTTGTATATACACAAAGATTTCACAAACCACAAGGAAACATGTTCACATAAGTAAGTCCATTATTTGATTTCAGTTTAAATTCATTCATTCTGAGCAGAAAAGATTGGGGTTTGAAGCAAATTCAGTGCTTTACAATTTTTAAATAAATCTCTATTTTTAGCCAAAACTATGAATTGGATTAATTATTGATTTTTAAATACACTCAGCCCTTCAAAGATTATTTTTTTCTGCTACTTATATTCCTTTTCTTTCAAATTTCTAAGTGTTTTTTAAGATGAACATGTTTGAAATACTGGACTCATTTGAGTCTGTAGCCAAAACCTCATTCACTGCAACGTAGTCAAAATGTCGTGTATGTGGTGAATTACTGATGAGAGCTCTGCCCAATTGTTATCTGTTCTCATCTCCTTCAGTTGGTCACAGAAAGTGCAGGCGCAGCACTTGACCCCTAGTATTTAGCTTCCAAAGTTAAATTAATCCAACTTTTAAAAGAAACTTTGTAGAACAGCCTTTTCATTTTCAGGGTAGCTAATTGGGTGAAAATGAAACTAAGATTCCATTATTCCTCATTTTCCTTTGCCAATTTGAGTACCTTTTTCCCCCCTTACTTGAAAAATGCATAACATTAACTTATATATACAGATTTGCAAATCTCTCTTTTTCTATAACCATTAAAACAGTTTTTCTTAGACTTCTCCACATTACATAAAACTATTTTTATAGTAGTAATTTATTAGGTTGAGTTGGAGAGGTTTTTACTGCTCTTTATATAAAAAGACTGGTCTGATTCTGGATCTGTTTAATGTGACCTTTTAGATGTAGTAGTTCTGACATTAAAACTTACTTGGAAGGTATACCCAGTAGCTTGGTAATGTGCAAAATATGCCAAATAAGCTCAATGCCCTTCAGAAAAAAAGATTTTAAAAAAGAAAAAAAAAAAAAAGGTATTGTGCTCCTACATTCTTACACTATGCATAGACCAAGGAGTAAAAATGTCAACGTGAATGTTCACGGAGAAAGGACCTGATGCCTCAAAAGACAGTTTTTCTGGCCTACTCTGCTGAGATAGACCTTCAGGCTACAGTAAAAAGGATGGGTCAAACTAGGAAATGATCTGCTGAGAAGAAAGTCTGAATTATGTCATGAATGTAAGAAGGCTAACATGCAAAAATGTAATCAGCTGCTTGGGATCCAATGGCAGCAGAAAAGCTCAAGAAAATGCGTTTTGCCAGCCTACCATATAGAATCTTCTATGCAAGGTCAAGTCTTTTCCACCTCACGTGTGGAATATCCTGAAAGAGACACCTCTGTATCTGTCACCATGTAATTAATCACTCAAGACCCGAATACAACCTGATTAGGTTAGGAAAGTAATTTAGGTCTAAGAACCCATTGGCAAGCACTCACTGTGCAGTGATCCAGTCTTCATTTCTTTGTATATATAATTTTAAGGACAGAATCCTCTCTTTAACTCAAATAATGTAGCCTGGTTCCATAATGACTTTGCAAATCTAGAGTGAGGACACATTTCTAAATCTTTTTTTATTATTGTTGTTAATTGAAGAAAAGCAGCAATGCAATATGGAATTTTCTCCATGGTCAATTCTGAAATAAAACATTGAGGTGAAAAAATACAATTATATGCAATTATTCAATACAGTAAAATCTTACTTTGTGTAAGTCTTACTTTGTGTCTCCAGGCAGGTAGTCTGATATACAGTAATCCCCCAAATTTCACAGGGCTTCTGCTCTAGAAAGGTGTCACAATAAGTGAAATCTGCAAAGTAGCAATTCATATATATGTAAATATGGCCCCTTGCCCCCTCAGCCCCAAGCAGCAGGAGCAAGCAGCAGCAAGCAATATGCAGGAGCAAGCAGGAGCATGCGGAGCAGGAGGAGGATGAGGGCTCTGCACAGGAACCTGGATAATATACCTTTCAGACAGTGTTATAAAGCTTCCCCACCATTTTATTACTCTTGGCAAAGCTGCTATAAGCGAGCAAGTCCTGGGCAGCCCCAAGCAAGCAGCGCCTACTGATACTGCCCTCCCAAATGAGGGGGGAAGCTGGAAAATGTCTTTGCAGGAAAAAAAACGTGATGTATTGAAGCTGCAAAAGATGAACCATGAAGTAACAAGGGATTACTGTCTAAGGTATTCTTTGCTTTCCTCATTTCCCTCCTTTCAGGATGTGAAAACACTGAGGAGACTGTTATTCAGCATCTCTGTGGTGTTACCCAGCATAAGATTGTCACAGGAATTAGAGGTCATACTGCGACTGAATTAAAATTCTAATATATAGTAAGACTACATTCCCTTCAACAGTGAAGTTGGCATAAAACTTTCCTTCTTCAGGAATTTCTAGGGTATTCCAGCGTCCAACTTACCTTGTCATCTTTCAGTTGTTTATGGGGCTGTACTTTAAAGTTAGATCAGTGAGGTGATTTTTGTTAGAAAGAATCCTTGAATGCTATTATTTATTGTTCTACACTTGACTCTAGTCATCTCCTGCTCTTATATTTTTAGGGGATCTGTTTGGCCTGGATATCAAAGACAAAAGGTGCCATCACTTTCTGTTGTAGAAAACCATTTCACAGCTAAAATTGTGCAGCAAAAATGCAAGAACATAGTCGAGTTTTCAGGTTTTGATATTGTGTGTTGAATGATTTAATGAGATGTTTGTATGTTACTTTAACTGAGGATGAATTATGGCTTGCACTTCTTTGTGGTCTGTGTTGTAAATATGGAACCAAACTCTCCAGAAGCAAAAGTCAGCTCTGTACATCATGCATGATCTAATATTAGACTTAAGTAATCTTAACTTTCGCTGAACTCTCTCAACTAGATATTTTAGGGCAAAGGTGCTATAAATAATACAATTTTCAAGGTGTAAATCAAAGTTGCAAGTACTTACATTAGCCATTCAGCCTGACAGGGGATAAACTGCTGTATACTGTAGCTCACATGAATATCTAAATTACTAGAAATGCTCCTTACAGATCACATTGCCTGGTAGCTACTGTAAAGCAAAGTGAAAGATTGAGATAAAATATAAGTATATACATTCTCTCTGGCTTTTGAAATTGCCAAAAATATGAAAAGTGATAATAAACTTAATAAGCACTTCTTACAGTATTTCATAGTACCACACAGTGTCACAGTATTAGTAAGGTTGGAAGAGACCTTGGAAATCGTCGAGTCCGTTTTGCAGTTGCTGCGTAATAGCA
>WEKX01024354.1:0-11631 GCA_013390025.1 Pitta sordida
CATGCCATTGGATTCAGCCCAACTATCTGAATTCAGAAACAAAACAAGGGAAAAAATCTGGACTCTCTTATACTGAAAAATCTCAGTAATATAGTTAACATTTCTATACATGCCCTTCCTGGTTTCTTTGCCTTTTTTCTTGTGTTATGCACACAATTTTAATATGGGATATGTATCACTCATAGGAAGGGTAAACTGCTACAGGTTCTTGGCTTTTATCACTTACTCCCTGCTCAGCTGATGAGGTTGTGGGCTCTAGGCTTTGCTGTGCAGTCAGGGTGCTTGGCCTATTTGTGTGATTGAGAGAAATTTTGAGAACTTGATCCAGATATATTCACATTTTTATTTCGGGGAGAGCATAACTGGAGAAGAGTTTCTCTCCATTATAGCTTTTAAGTGATTCAAGGAACTTGGTGCCTCTAAGTCTGCACAGAAATGTACTGCTGGGATAATTTCTACTTGTTCTCATGCTAACCTTCACCAGCTTCACAAACATTGGTTTGCTAAATGCAATATCAATCCATTTCCTTGCAAAAACACTACAAACAATTCCTTGCTCTTTCTCTACTGGCAAACTGTTGGCATTAGTATGCACACAAAATGTGACCTCCCTCTTGCAACCTCCTTATTCTGTTACTGGGTCCTAGGTGGGCAATAGGCCCACCTCCCCATTGCGTTATGTTGAGCTATATCAAGTGCTGTGCTAGTGCAAACTCATTGAAATATTGTCTGAGCATCTCATCTGAACATCAGTGTCCTCTAGTGAAACACTATTGGTGAACTACTGCTGCAGGTACCTAATATCTTCAGTCAAATGTAGTTATTGGAAACTCTCAGTCTTTGCCTTTTTTTTAATTTTCTTTTCTTAACAAGAGATATGTCAGCTGACTGTGTAATTGATTAACCCCTGCTAATACCATTGGTTAGTGAGCGCACTTCTCTTTTATTATGAGTTTTCATCCTCAAAATGTTTCCCTAGAATTTGAAGTATCATTTATGGTTCTTGCTTTAGTGCAAGCACAAATATATTTTGCTGAGATAAAATCTCCACAGAAACAATATTCTTAGTGANATATGATTTTATGCTTAGCCAATAGCTTTCTTACCACCAAATTTAATTGTATTGAGCCAATTTACTGAGAACACCTGTTGTACTTCTTCTATTTGAGCTATTGAAAAACTGCTATATTTTCCTACCTGCTATATTTTCCTACCAGTTTTCCTAACTGCTCTGCCCTTTCTATTACTGTATGTAATCAGTTTCCACATTTTTATTAAGATTCTAGAAAATTACTATAGCTTTAGATTATCATATTGTATTAAGTATTTTTTTAATCTTTAAATATACTTATGCTTTTCAAGCATTCCTGTGTTCTATGAGAAATTTTTCTTAGTATCTTCTGTTACTTGCATGAACATGCGTGACAGAAAAAACAGTATTTTAAAATTTTGAATGATGGAAGAAAAAATTGGAATGCAGTCAGTAAATTAAATGTGTATTTAAGCAGAGAGTTAATGCCATGAAAAGGAAATTGTTCTGATCTCGATATAAGGAGAATAAGTCTTCTTATTTCCAAGAAAAGAAATGCATTATTGAAAATACATTCACATTTTGTTGTCACAAGACAGGCTTGGATTGACTACACTGGAAATCCAAGATACTTCATGCATACGTGATTGAGTATTGCTTTTTTTCTAAATTATGCTATTGAGTCTTACGGACTATTTAATCCCAAACATACCCATAAGTTTACACTCAATACAACAGTGTTCCTACACTAGCATTTCCAAAGATCCAATACACACATATGATCAAATTCAATCAGGATGTAGAACATTTCAAAGTGTGTCCCATTTCATTTTATCTGTTTACATGATGACTGAATTTGATCAAGTCTCTAGCAAACAACTAAATAATTCAGTCCAGTGGCAGCCTTATTTCACATGACTTGTACATCTGTCTTGATTGTGAATATAGCTGTCTTCCCAGGAATGGAGTTTTGCTTTGATGAAATGTGTCTGGAAAAACAATTTTTAATACATTCAGTAAATAAGACTTTGTTTGTCATTCAACCCACATGTTTTTCCATCTCTATAGAGTCTCTTTTAGATTCTCAGGATTAAATAATTCAGTCCAGTAGAACCAGGACTTTTCCACTTCAAAATTACAGCTGCTTGAAGCAAAAGAGTGTCTTGTGGTCTCCTCTTGATGATGTGGATGATCTCTGATGGATGGCATTGGAGAAAATAAAACTAACAAAAAAGAGAGAAAGAGAGAAAGAGAAAGGAAGAAAGGAAGAAAGGAAGGAAGGAAGGAAGGAAGGAAGAAAGAAAGAAAGAAAGAAAGAAAGAAAGAAAGAAAGAAAGAAAGAAAGAAAGAAAAAAAGAACAACTTTCCAGAGTTTTAAAGTCAGTTTTGAAAGATACTGTAGAACTACTTTGTACAGTGTTGAATTGTTTATTTTCCGTTATATCATGTTGTGTTGCATCCTAAAATGAAATGACTGCAATGTGATTGGAGAAGCTGATATATTTGAAATATATTTCAAAACACTTAGCAAAAGAGGAAATCTACTGGAAAGTCAAATGGATATATATGGGTAGTAGAAGTGATCAGAACAAAGTGTTACATAATTATCTTTGATTGCTATCCTTTTTTAAAATGTAACAGCGTTGTAATAACAATTTGGTTTGGGTTCATGATGTTACAGAACTCTCAATTTTAATTTCTCAGAAATCATTCAACATACAATAGTTGAATACCATGATAATATCAAAATATGAGTAGAATATCTTTAGTTGTGTGAACTTGAAACCCTTTTTCCTGTTTCAATTATTTTAGTCATTTGGAACTGTTTCTAATCAACTGGGTTTTAAAGCTAGCATCAATAGAGGTTTTTCATCTGTATTTTGATGGGTGATGTAACTTCTCTACAGTTATTCTTCAGTTCCTCTGTGCCAAATGCAACTGTTTCTAACACATTACAGTCTCGTATCTCTTCCAATCTTAATGTAAGCAACATAAATATGATGGCATTTATTTTGATGGATATTGCCCTTAGGGATATAGTCAAGAAAGAATTATCATTGCTAGTATTTTTCAGTCTGCTAGTGTGACTTAGCACAGATATCTAGAGCTGGGAAAAGTAAAATAACTCACTTGGATACAATAAAACTTGCTGAAGCATGATGAGAATATCTTCTTTCACTCTAAGTGTTTCTATCTTTAAGACTAACTCTGTTTCATCTCTGACTGAACACGTACCTGAGGCCACTGTGAGAGTTTTAACAATCAAAGAGTAAAAAACCAGTAAGGTGACCATTCCATGAGTTGACAGCTGGAGCATGTACTTCTCAAGTCAGGATGACAGATAATCTGGTTTTCTTTTCTGGCCTTTAAAATAATTGTTAAAGTTTTGCACAGGTGAATAAATGTATATATTAGGGGAAAGGTAGCAAAATACTAAAAAAGAAAAGGCTACTGTATGTTTGCAAGCAAATTCTCCATAAAATAATGAAGACAGCTAAGTCAAAACATGGATGATGGATTTGTTTGTTGGGGTTTTATTGTGATTTTTTTCTATTTTACTGTGATTATTTTCTTTATTAATTCAGTAATGCTGAAGCTAAGTAAGCAGTTTAAATATTTTGTTCTTTGATGATACACCACTGAGATGCATTTTTATTAGTCTTCCTCAAATCATGATAGCAAGTGATGTTGCCAGTGGAATTCCAGGACCTTCTTACATTAACAGGGGACTCTTTTGAATGTTATCTTGGAGACATTTTTTTATCCTCCTTAGATCTGTAGCTTCAACCTTAGTAGGAGCCCCTTTTTTTGGATCCCTCTTTTATACCTGTAGCTAATTGATATGAAAGGAACATTGCTGAGATTAATTTCTGTGTCTTGTCCATTTTAAGAGAAGTATGTGTAACACAGATTTAATTCTATTTGTGTTGTAATATACTTTTGAGATGCACATTTCCAGCACATCACATATATCATGCTTTATAGAATAGTGTGGACATTGTTTTGTATAATTTATCCACTAGAATCTACCTGAGCTTTCAGGTTTGTCAGCTGTCCAATAACCTTTGTTCACTTTGCTTCACTCAAGTGACAATCCAAGACTCCCTTTGGATTTTTTCAAATGTATTTTTCTGTACTAACTTATCGTACTAACACTTCCTCTCAGGAATGCATTCCTTCCGAACACTTTGTGATTGTTTACTGTATGCTTTGGCCTTTCTCTCTAAGCCTCAAGAGTAGGATGCAGATCTTTCTTGGAATTTATGGAATTTATTCCATTCCCCTATGTTTTATTCCCAGTGCTACAATTGTTTAAGAAAATGTATTATATTTGACTGAAGTAAGCATTATACATTTATGATGCTGCATAAGGTTTCATCTTTTAATGAGCTAATAATATTTTACTACTAGGTCAGTTTTATGCATCTCATGTTATTCAAATTTCCTCTTGTAGTTTAGTGCCAATTTGCACCTATATATGTAACTATATGAAAATATTAAGAACATTATATACAGAAATGTCTATTTTTTATATTAATGTAGATATTAATATATTTAATTGCCCCACCCCTCCACCCCACTTTGTTTTCCATTTTCTCTCTAATACTACATTTGGATATCTCATTTCATAGTATTTGTTATACAATCTATATAATCATATAAATAATTCTGTTTTCTGATCCATATGCAGTACACCAGCAGAGAGTTTTCAGGAGAATCTTGGAAAATTCAAAACTAAGGAATTTGTAAAAGGAATATCACCAACT
Source organism: Pitta sordida (assembly GCA_013390025.1). Classification (NCBI taxonomy): domain Eukaryota; kingdom Metazoa; phylum Chordata; class Aves; order Passeriformes; family Pittidae; genus Pitta; species Pitta sordida. The sequence continues at coordinate 4,798 of WEKX01024354.1, forward strand.
GAAAAAAGTTAGCAGAACAAAACTCAGGTGCTATTTTGGCATTTATGACAAATAAATGACTCATTGTGACACATTTGTCGTGCTATAATTTTCAGCCTCAGTGACTCAAACCAGCTGTGATGGATGTACATTTCCATATTATGATTTTGTCATGCTTCAGGGTGACATCTTGGAATAATTATTGTGATGCATATGGCTAATAGAATGAATTTTCCCAAGCAGCAAGTAGAGAGCATTTAATATAATGTACCTCTATAATACACCTCTTTCTAAAATGATCCTTTGTTGGGCTTCATGGGACCAGATGAGATCCATCCGAGGATGATGAAAGAACAAGCAGATGAACTCGCCAAGCCACTCTCCATAATTTACCAACAGTCCTGGCTTACTGATTATGTACCACAAGACTGGTAATTGGCTAATGTGACACCCATCCACAAGAAGGGCAAGAAAGATGATCCAAGCAATTACAGATCTGTCAGCCTGACCTCAGTCCCAGGCAAAGTCACGGAATGGATAGTCTTGTGTGCTATTATGCAGCAACTGCTAAACTACCATGACATTAGAACTAGTCAGTATGGACTTCAGAGAGGCAGGTCTTGCCTGACCAACCTAATCTCCTTTTATGATCTGGTGACTCACCTGGTTGATGATAAAAAGGCTGTGGATGTTGTGTACTTAGACCTTAGCAAAGCCTTTGACACGGTTTCCCACAATATGCTTCAGGAGAAACTCTTAGAGCATGGACTGGATGGAAATATTTTATGTTGGGTTAGGAACTGGTTGGGTGGATGGGCTCAGAGTGATGGTGAATGGTGCCACATCCACTGGCAGTCAGTCACTAGTGGAGTCCCACAGGGGTCAGTGTTAGGCCTGTCACTGTTCAACATCATTATTGATGATATGGATGACGGAATTGTGTCCATCATCAGCAAGTTTGTGGATGATTCAAAACTGGGGGCAAATGTTGATCTGCCAGAGGGTAGGAGGGCCCTTCAGAGGGAACTTGACAGACTGGCAGAATTGGCAGACTCTAACCGTATGAGATTTAATGAGTCTAACTGTCGGGTTCTTCACTTTGGACATAACAAACCCATGCATCTCTATCGACTGGAGGACGAGTGGCTCGAGATTAGTGAAATAGAGAGGGATTTAGGTGTAATGATTGACAGGAAACTCAATATGAGCCAGCAGTGTGCCCAGGTGGCTAAGAAGGACAATGGCATCCTGGCCTGTATCAGGAACAATGTGGTCAGTTGGACTAGAGAAGTTATCCTTCCCCTGTGCTCGGCGCTGGTCAGACCACATCTTGAGTACTGTGTGCAGTTCTGGTCTCCCCAGTTTAAGAAGGATGTTGAGCTGCTTGAGAGGGCCCAGAGAAGGGCGACAAGGATGGTGAAAGGACTGGAGGACAAGGCCTGTGAGGAATGGCTACGGACACTGGGGTTGTTCAGCCTGGAGGAGAGGAGGCTCAGAGGCGACCTCATTGCTGTTTACAACTATCTGCGGGAAGTTGCTGCCAGGTGGGTGTGAATCTCTTCTCTCAGGCTGACGACACCAGAGAAAGAGGACATGGCCTTAAGCTATGTCAGAGGAGGCTTAGTCTGAGTGTAAGGAAGAGGTTTTTCACAAAGAGAGTGATCACTCATTGGAATGGTCTGCCCAGGGAGGTGGTGGAGTCACCATCCCTGGAGGTATTTAAGAGAAGACTGGATGAGGAGCTTAGTGACATGGTCTAGCTGGTGGGGTGTTGGGCTGGATGATCCTGTGGGTCCCCTCTGGCTCGGAGTGGCCTGTGAGCCTGTGAGCCTGTGAGGGAGCTAGGTTTATGTCCATAGCTCTGCGGTGTGGATTCGGTCCCTGTATGGGCATTGGCTGGTGAGTTGGACTAGATGATCCTTGTGGGTCCCTTCCAACTTGTAATATTCTGATTCTGATGTTGTGAAATCTTTACAGACTGCATGTGGCAGGAGGTGGTTGAGGACCATTTTGGTGTAGGCTGCCTGCTGTTGTGAATCTGAAGAAAGAGAGAGAGGAGGATGTTTAAATACAGAGTTATTTCTGAAGGTATAATGAATGTACTTTTTCCTCTTGAAGAAGATTCTCTTATAGTTGCTTTAGGAAAAGTTGGCAGAAGCATCATGAAGTATTATGATCTTAATTACAGATATTATTTTACTCTGAGGGAACAGGGTTTCCTGGGTGGATCTCTGTTAAATAGCATGAGTGACATGAATTTGCCCACTGAAAGGAGGAAAAGAGAAACCTAAAGCCCAAAGATTCTTCCATATTAAGATATCTTCCAGGTCAAGATATTTTTTCATCTACAAATATGTGCCATGAGGAACAGAAGATCAAGGTAATGAAGATGAGTCTGTCTTCTAATGCCTGCTCTTTCATGGCTACTTCTGACTGACATGTCACTTTTCATGGTTACAAATCATGGGTTGAAACAGTATCAGAAACTCTGAACATAATTTTGAGCAGAAACTGTTGGGGAAGCCTGTTTGCTTTGTATCAAAGTTGGCTGAAGGAGGAAAGAAATATGGACACTGAGTCTTAATGCTGTCACATTATGGAGTGTAAGGAGGAAGGCAAAACTGGACTGGTTCTGTCTGTACTATGAAATGCTATGATAAGTATGCTAGACAGGAAATGAGAAACCTTGTTTCAGCAAATAAGTGGACATATTCATCTGCGCAAGGCATTGTGTCTTAGACAGTTATCAGCATCTAGTAGAACCTAAAGAAAATTATTTCATTTCACAATGAATAGTATTCAAAATCAAGTATTCAAAATCTAAAATGCCGGTGCTCTCCAGGAGCTGGTTGTATGGCCTCACTTAAGCTCTATTTCTAAATTCCATCAAGTCAAGAGATGAAATTTGACTGACTTAAATGGAAGCAGAGTAGGCTCATATTGAATTTTTGGAACAATGTTAATATTGCTGTCAGCAAGACTATGAGTTCTGCCTTCATTAATTTCTCTGACATCTGCTTGTTTCAAGATATAACTGAACTAACATAAGGAAATTTTTACATCTGCCATTGGCAACCAGGAGAGATGTTGTAAAATATTGGAAGCTTGAAAAACCCTGCAGCTTACAAAAGTTAGACTGCAAATGTTTTCAGTTTAGCTTCTTCAAAATTGAAATAATAGTAATTAGAAGGCCAGAATTTAGATTTCTTTTTGATCCAAGACTGTACAAGAATGAACAATACTTCCTCTGAAGAACTACAAACAGTTAGAAGTATAGGTTTATCTCTATTTACACAATGAAACTAAGGGCAAAAGGAGAATAAATTATGTATTTTGTGCCTTGGTAAAATTGTCTTTCTTTTAAAACAATGGTTTAAATATCTGTGAAAATTTATTTTCACTTTACAATCCTTCTGCAATAGATATGTTGCCATTACTTCATACTTTTACTCTTCTGAACCCTTTAATTTTTTTTATCTGCTTCTAATATTTTGTATGCAGACACAATAATTCTGTGTCCTACATTGTTTGAGTAATATGTAGCAGATGTCTGTTCTGTTTTCCCTGTTGTACAAATCAATATATTTTGTTAAATGGAAAGGACAAAAAAAGAAAAAAGGTCATCCTAGATGTTGAAGACAAACTGGGTTCATCTAGTCTGAAATACAAATGCAAAACCCACAAGTTTTTTCCACTGAATGATCAAAAAAGGTTTCCATTTTGAAAAATACTGAAATATTTAACTCCCAGTATGACTCCTTAAATTAATTCAACAACTTGTTCCAGACCCTCTGAAGGTATTCCATCTTGAACACAACCAAGAATAATTAGTTTTCTAAATTGGATTGAGCTTTTGTTTTATGTTATCTATACTAACAACTGTATCTCCTTAATATGCAAGCTAATATTACCAGAAGGAAATGAGAATTGTTTCTTAGATATTGCTCAAAGATTGAATAATGCAAAGGTACCAAGTGTTTCCTGTAAATTGACAAACTTCTTCAGCTTCTTCTGGGTTTTCAGTGAGCAGGAATTGATAGCATGAATTACGTCACTGGATGTACTAAACAGCTCTCAGGTCAAAGGATGAAGTTCGTTCAAAATCTGCATTGGTACAGACTGTACTTTGGCTGAAATATTAATAGGTAGATATAATGTAGCATTTTCTTACCAAGATGATTTTCAATTTCCATGGTAGCAGACAGTTTGGACAGAACTCAAGTTCTGGGATTTTTTTTGTTTCGGGGTTTGTTGTTTTTTATTTTGTTTCTTGTTTGGTTTTGTTTGATTTTGTTTGGTTTTTGTTTTGTTTTAGCAAAAGGACAAATGAGAGCAGTGGGATTAAATTCAAGCATGTCTGTTCTGTTTGTTATACAAAACTGTGGTATGTGGCTGTTACTGTCAAGAAGATAAAAAACAAATAAGATAAATATGAAGTAGAAAGGAACTATAGGTAAAGATGTGAAGTATATTGCCTGGGGTTTTTCAGTTACAGGATCTCTGAGCTGTAACTAGTGTTTATCTGATTCTTGGAGATTTATGCAATATATTTGGGTTTTTTCAATGATGCCAGTTGTCTTAAAGTGTTATGTTTCTAAACATGGTGCAATGTACATATTCCATCTAATGGTATTCTTCTCGAAATGTTTCTTTATTCAGTTCTCTTCCCTCTCCACATTTCACACTGAATCTGAACTTGGAAGACAGTAATGCATAAAGCAGACCTCTTCCTGCTAGTCCTGTTGCTTAATTTTCAACAGGAATTTCAGCTACTGTTGTGATAAGGGTAGAGCAGAGCCTGAACTAATACAGATACAATACTCTAAGATCGAGTGAAGTCACTTTAAAGGGAGAAGGTGCCCATATGTGCTGTAGTACTCAGCTGTGGGATTTTATGATGAATTTTTTTTAACTCCATGTCAAAGTGTACTTCTACTTTACTCCACTTCAAAATGTGAATATAAACTGTCTTGTAGAACAGAAATGAGAGTATTTGGAAAGGAGATTGTGTCTAGGTATCATAATGAACTGTATCTAAATACTGAAGTATGCGTGCTCAGGAAGGAAGTAGGATAATGTAGGGAAAGCTTGCAGAGCCAACTAATCGTAAAGAAAAGTAGTCTTTCATTGTTGTTTTCATGGCTATTACATGTGTTAAACTTCTTGGTATACTGCTCTTCTGATTGACATCTCTGAAATAACTCGTTATCAAGTTTAATTGAAAGATTTAGCTGCAACAATAAAGGCAGTGAAATTTTTGGAGTGAAATTTTACAGTTGCAGCCACGTGCATTTTACTTCAGTGAAGAAAGGGGAAGAGTGAACTAAAGCATTTTAGGAGACGTGAATGAAAAATTGTCAAAAAACCATGGAGTACTTCAACCCTTTGTTGTTTGTCTAAGATGCATCACATAGGTATTATCCAGACTTACTAAATACAGTACCACAAAGCAATGTAGTTCTGCAACAAAACTATTGTGGTATGGTAGTGTTTAGAATAATACAGTTGGCCCTCTTCGCGCCCTCTTATTGTGGCCTCAGATCTTACTGGCGTGATGTTTTAGCAATGAAGGAGACCTGTTTTCGCAACTGCACATGGGTGACCTGGCATGTATGAATATTCAATTAGGCAGTCATGAATATGCAAATAAACCCACACAGCCACTTTTCACGGCCCCAGTCCTGGGACAGCAGCGGTGACACCGCCGGTTTTCCTGGACCAGGTGTGGCGATGGCCACGGCGGGGCTGCTCCTCCCCCGCTCGCCCCCCCCAGCATGGCGGCGGTGGGGCTGCTGCTCCCCCGTTCCCCCATTGGCGCGGCGTGGCGGCACCACCGGTTTTCCCAGCCCTGCTCCCCCCCTGTTGCGATGGTGGTGGGTCTGCTTTCCCAGAGCCGCCGCTGTGCAATTATGAAAGATTTACACACTCTCAGGTGTCCAAGACTTTCTTGACATACTCATCGACCCCAAGTATGGAGAGACAGGTCTACCCAACCGGAAAGACACCGGGACAGCGACCTGGGCAACTCCCTGCACCCGTGTCCCTGGCCGAGTTGAAAAGGGTTCTGTTCCCAGTGTGGTTTGGCTGCAGGTGCCGGGAAGGGCTGATACAAACACTGATACACAGCAACAAAGTGCCAAAACAGCGCTGGGGCCCACGTGAGGGTGTGGGAAAAATTTGCATATTAATGAGCTGCCATTCAATGTGGAAGGCGGGCTTCGTGGGACCGTATTAAGCCCTCATGGCTGTGGTATAGGAGATCTGACTCTATCTTCAGAAACACTATGGTGCCAGCACTTATTACTAGAGCTAATGGTCAAAAAGGCATCTGGGATAAAGTATTGAATTAATAAGAATATTAGTATTTTTTCTCAGCTTTTCAAGTTCTCATTTTCATTTAGTGCAAAACAGCTAAGATCTCTTGCTATTTAGGTATATGTCAATTTCATTCTTTTTATTAAGCTTCCTCAGACCACTGAGGACACCGCTTATTACTAAACAGCAGCCTCATGGGGAGGAGATGAAAAGCAGACCAACAGGCACCATGGTCACTCAGACTGGAGCTGAACCAGAGGAGCAACTCATGCCAATATTAGTCACCTCTATACAGAGGAGGAAATCTAAGACCAAATCAGTTTGCTTAGTGAAGGATGAAGAGGAAGCACAGAATTACAGAATATTCTGAGTTGGAATGGACCCACAAGGATCATTGAGTCCAACTCTTAAACGGAACACAAGCCCTATGAGGCAGAAGAGGAGGAAGAAGCAGGGCCAGTGATAAGTACCTGATCTTTATCCCTGGGTGAACTACAAAATATGTAAGAAGATTCTACAGGAACTGGGGTTGTTCAGTCT
>WEKX01024356.1:0-19112 GCA_013390025.1 Pitta sordida
GGCAGAAGACGCGGGCCCAGAGCGCCTGTGGGCGGTGGGGCGGAGAGCGCGATGGAGCGCCGGGAAGTCCCGCTGGGAGCTGGCTCTGGGAGGCCCGGAGGAGCCGGATGGTGCCGAGGCGAGCGGCAGCCGCCTCATGCCCTTCTTCCCCTCGAGGCCCGCAGTGGTAGGGCCGGGGAGCCTCTCCCCGCTGCCGGCAGGTCCCGGCGAGGGGCGGGGGTCCGTGTGCCAGCGCTGCCCTCGGGAGCTCCGCCCGGCCGGGACACCCGACCCCCGCGGGGATCCAGCGGGAAACGGTTCAAAGAGGGGTTTGGGGGGATTGTCTGAGTTTTATCCGACCTCAGTTGGTGACTGAGGTGGCAGCCGGGGGAACAGGTGTGAGGGACATTGCACAGACACCCCAGCTGGATTCGCTGCCAGACGGAGAAATTGTTGTACTGTGCCCTGGGTACGTGTGTGCTGGTGGAATGTATGGAATGATACACAAAGAGTGTATTCTCATATCCTATTGCTCTTCCTCAGAAATGCTGTAACAGACATGAAGAAATACATAAAATACCTGTAAGTCAGTAGTGGAAAGGTTCTGAGAAGAGTAAGCAAGAGTGTAGCAAATTCAAACTAGATTTTTAATTTTTTTTTCCCTACTGAAATGCTTATTCAGGGTAGAAACCAACCGTGGGCAGCAGGTGGAGGGAGGTGGTTGTGCCCCTCTGCTCTGGTGAGACCCAGCTGGAACACGGGTACTGCATCCAGCTCTTGGGATAAGCCCAGAGGAGATGGCAGAAATGATCAGTGGGCTGGAGCACTTCTCCTGTGGGAAGGCTGAGTGGTTCAGCTTGGAGAAGAGAAGGATCTGGGAAGGCCGTAGAGCATCTTCCAGTACCTAAAGGGGCTGCAAGAAAGATGGAGAGAAACAAACTTTTTACAAGGGCCTGTAGTGACAGGACAAGGGGCGTGACTTCGAACTGGAAGTACATTTGTACTAGGGAGAAGCTCTTTATTGTGAGGGTGGTGAGGCACTGGTACAAGTTGTGGAGAAAATTTGTGAATGCCCCATCCCTGGAAGTGTTCAAAGCCAGTTTTGATGGGACTTTGAGGAATCTGCCCATGCCCGTGGCAGTGGGGGTTGGAACTGGTTGGTCTTTAAGCTCCTGTCCAGCCCAGACTGTTCCATGATTCTGTGACTCGGCTGTCCTGGCCAAGCTCGCTCCCAACTCTTTGTGCACTTCCTCGTTAGCAGAGCACGAGACACTGAAAAGTCCTTGACTAAGGGTTAAGCACTACCTAGCAACAGCCAAAACATCAGTATGTATGTGTCAACATTTTTCTCATGCTGTATCCAAAACAGAGCACTGTACCAGCTACTGAGAAAAAATGAACTCTGCCGGCCAAAACCAGGACACCGTGGCAGGGTGCTGGGAACTAGATGAGCTTCAAGGTCACTTCCAACCCTACCCATTCTCGGATTCTGTGATTCTCTGACCATTGCTCAGACGCCCAATGTTTTTGGGCCTGTATGTTCAGGGGGAATCACGCAATAAATACGTAAATACTTCAAGGTAACTAGCATGAATATTTATGGTGGTGATAAAACCTGATGCTTAAGAGAACATACTTCAGAAAAATATTAAAAGGTGATCTGGTTAGGAAAAAGTACTTTTAAGGTAGCTAATAATAATCCATGGTGAGATTTTTGTCTGAAATGAGCTTTTCTTTTCTGTTCAAATACAATATGAGGTTATATGCTTATCTGGTGAGGTACATTTCAGCCTTAGCTGTGCATGTTAAATTGAAGTTAGTATGTGAACAGTGCTTTTGAAGACATAGGTTAAAACCATCCCAGTATAAATCATTTATGCCTATCTTGTTGCAGGCTTCTAAAGTACAGTACATATTTAAGCTGAGCAAATTGACACAGCTGACAGCCAAGCATTCCCTTGCATCCCTTTCTTCATACTGACATCTCCAGAACAGTTTTGGCCCTCATCCAGAAGCTTTTAAAAATATAGACAATATAATTGAATGGTAAATAAGAGATTCTGTTACTTGTTGAAAAGTAAAAATGAGCTTTTCCTGGACATTAAGGGTAGCATAAATACATTGTTCAGTCCAACACTTAATTTATTGCTGGGAAGATTTCCTTTGCCATTAGTGGGTGATGGATGAGGCTTAAATACAGAGGGATAAGAGGACAGAATCATAGAGTATCTCAGGTTGGAAAGGTCCAACAATCATAATCATAAGTCCAACTCCCTGCTTCTTCTTCTAAAGCTAAACTATGTGACTTAGGAGCATTATCCAGGAGCTTCTTGAATTCTGACAGGCTTGGTGCTGTGACCACTGCAAGTGATTGAGCAGCCTCTCAGTGAAAAGCCTTTTCCTAATGTGGAATCTGAACTTCCCTGGTGCATTTTTATACATCCTCAACATAAACCATTCTATTTATGGATCTCTGTGTGTAGACAAACTTGGGTTTAATTCTGCTGGTGAAGAATAGACCTGGATTTCGTGTTTATCATGCAGAATAAAAGTGCAATTATAGCAGAATTTAGTAATGGTTGCATTATTCCTGCATGCTATTTCTAGCTGACTGCATCTCTGTCCTCTGTGCGTAAGTCAAAGGTCCTACACTCCTGGGATATACATTCCTGCATTACATCTCAGGGAACTACAGAAATGCAGTCTGCTTTAATTTCAAATTACTGTTCTTTAAAAGACAGAATGAAAGGGCTCCATGTGACATGGTGGTCACAGTTCTTAGTTCTCTACCAGCAGTGTTTTTGCTGCTGCTGTAGGAGATGTACTCTCAGATTCTGGCCAGAATATCCCAATACAGTCTCTAATTTGGTGTAGAAAATTTTCCTTAGTTGGATTTTTTTAGACAAATGGTTACCATTCAGTACAACAGAAATTATTAAAAAACATGTGGTTGTAAAAGCTGTTCCTTCTGCCCTTGAGGAACACGTCTTCATAAAGTGTCTTGAAGATGTTCATATTTGTTCATAATCTGCAGATTGATTCCCAACAGGTAGGACAGGGAAGAGTAGAAGCCAACAGATAAGCAGACATTGTAAACAATCTTTTTTTCTTTTTTTTTTTTTCCTGTGCAAGCTAGGCTGAAAGTGGTAATCTTAACATTAAAGAGATATTAAGAGTTTGTCTTTTTGACTTTATAATGCCTTCCACTCTCAGGTTTTGACTGCAAAGTGGAAAGATCTATCTAACTAAGATCTATCTATAACATTTATATGCATTCTTAATTTTTACATGCATTTCACTATTTTGGAAGATGAGGATTGTCGCTAAGTATGTAATTATGGCATTTCTATTTGTGATTCATATCAACCCCCTAGTGGGTAAATACGGGAATTGAAAGAAGATACATAATGACAAACATTCTAGTTTATAGTTGCTTTTAGTTAAATAAAATTACTATAAATATATTCAAACCTTCTTTTTAAGAAAATTATTTAAGTATGTTTGCACTGAAAAAGGTTTTATTAAAAAAATGAACGTATGCTTGTAGAAAGATAATTTAATTGATTTGAACATTGGGAATTTCAAGTGTGTAGAACTAGTAGAGATCATCCTGTCATCTCCATCTTTTTTTTATGTATGGATGGAAATAATGGGAAAAAAAATCCCCTGGAGTAATTCACTTAAGTGGGCTGGCTGAGTAAACAAAAATGAAGGAAATACGTACTGCCACCTTGCTTGCAGAAAAAGGTGCTTGCCAAAAATGCGTTCAACACTTCAGCAAACTGAGATTAATCCTTCAGCAGCTTGACTTGCCTTATAGCTTGAACAGAAAGTTTATATAGTGCTACTTTTATAGTAGTATTATTTTGTTTCACAAAGCAAACATATTTAAAATTAAATTTTTAATCCACCGACCTGATTGATTTTACATATTATTATTTTATTTTAGAGACCCAGGGAACTTACTAGGGAAGGACCATTTTTTTGCCTTACATTTAAATCGAGCACAAAGTCAGGATCTTCTAGAAAACAGGTACTTTTCTTCATATGCAAGGCTGTACATGACTGGAGAAACCTGCCTTTTAGCAAAATTGGAGAAAAATACCATTCAAATACGTAAATCTTTAATGTTGTTGCAGGATGTTTGTTCTTTGACTTCTGATGTGTTTTGGAATGAGTATCAGTTCAGAGTACTATCAGCCCTGTTTAAAGTAAGTGTGAGTGCAATGAAATGACACCCATAAATAAAATCAGGATAAATCATATTACTAGGTAAACTCCAGTGGTAAATAAATAAAAATACAAAGAGACGGACAATCTTGCTGAGTAATAAGATTTTTTTGGTTTTAATCATTCCAGCTCTAGCCTTCTGGTCCCTCCGCTATTGTCGGCCTCAGAACAAGTGAAAATCTCCAGCAATTAGGGGCAGTGGTTTTCCTGCAGCTAATGAGGCCGGTGGCCGTGTGTTGTAGTTCAGCTTGTTGGTCGTTAGATGACAGCAGCTCCCCGGGCATTTCGGACCTTGGTTTTGCTTACTCAGATGTGTTCATTACTTACAAATGTGTTCAGTGCTTACTCAAAAAGTGTCCAAATGTGAGATGAAGAGTGGGGACTCGAAACTATGTAGTGCAACTACCTGCGGGGAGGTTGCAGCCAGATGGGTGTGGACCTCTTCTTCCAGGCTGACGACACCAGAACGAGAGGGCACGGCCTCAAGCTACACCAGGGGAGGTTCAATCTTAACATTAGGAAGCGGTTTTTCACAGAGAGAGTAATCGCATATTGGAATGGGCTGCCCAGAGAGGTGGTGGAGTCACCATCCCTGGAGGTGTTTAAGAGAAGACTGGACGAGGAGCTTAGTGACATGGTCTAGCAGGGAGGTGTAGGGCTGGATGACGTTGGGCCCCTTCCGGCTCGGAGTGGCCTGCTAGACTGTGAGGGATCCAGGTTGGTGTTATGCTCTGCGATGTGCTCTCGGTCTCCTTACGGGTGTTAGATGGTGAGTTGGACTAGATGATCCTTGTGGGTCCCTTCGAACTCATAATATTCTGTGATTCTGTGATTCTGTGATTCTCTCCCCCTCCAAAAATCCAAACAGACAAAACCAAAACCCTGCAATAAGGCCAAGAGCAAAGTAGATTTTTGACTGACAAAAAGCACGAGCACAGGGTTGAGGGATGGCAAATTTTCTGAGCTCGGTCTGTCCCCAGCCGTTGTGCTACAACAACTCTGAGAGGTAAATAACGCAGCAGGGGATTGTCTGGTTGTGCTCTCGTCTACTCCACCTCTGCCAGCTGTGTACAGGCACAGAAATGCAGTTGTGTTGGCTTGATGCCATGAGAGGTGGCACATTAGTGGCTCCCTGAGCTGTGGCAAGGTCGAGTTCTACTGCTGAGGGGTGAAGGGACAGAACTCCAGTTAAATTTTCTAGACAGAAATCCACTTGTGATTAAGGTTGTGGAAAGAAGTACGTATAACCGATAACACATTGTTTTGCTGAAAATACCATTGTGTTTCTAGGTTTTGTGGATCACTGCAAGTAATGCTGTGTTGAAACCGTAGATTTTCTGAATGCTGTGTTGAGTTTCAGTAAGATACAGGCCTTCTGCATGGCTGTAAGTACAAAATTCATGTGCATTTTGTGTAGAAGTTAGTATTAATTCAGATGATGATGACTCACTGGGGTATTTAAAGTTTGTATGCCTGTACTGCAAAATGTGTTCTATGATATGCCAGATTAACTGGACGTGTTAATTGAAAAGAAGAATTGAGTAAGGCTGCCATAGTAAACAATGTGCCTTTCCTCCTTAACTACAGACCTTTGAAGCCTTTTTTTCATCTCAGTCTCAAAGCACAGATCTTCTTTAACAAGTGCTGCTCTATCCATTTGGTAGATCAGGAAGCTGGAACGTCAAAATTTGATGATATGTACATGGCCATCCAGGAAGTGTCCGATATACATATCTGGAAATGGAACCTGGGTGGGTTCCTGATCTCTATTCTTGTGCCTTCACTGCCAGATGAATTTTCCATTTGCTGCACATCTTTCTATGGCAATAGTGTAGCTGTTTTCAATGAGATGCTCTGAGCCAGCTTCCAGATTAGAACAATGACCATGACAAGTGTTTTCTCTTTGTCACAAGTACCATAAAAATGCACAGTGCTTTCAAGTAGCACATGTGTCAACAAAGAATGCAGTGCCTGTTTCTTAACTTAAAAGTGTCCTTTGTTATGTGCATGAAGTTTAGACTGAACAGGATGCTACTCCATGGATTTCCACTGTTTTTTCCTGGAGTGAGTGAAGTTGCAGCTATATAAGTGAAGTCTGAATTTTGACTTCTAGTTTCAAATTAAGCATTTGATAACCAGGTAGACATCAGAGTATATTTTGTGCTGGCTTTTAGCTCGATGAGTAGGCTTTCACTGCAGCTATAGCTCAGTTTGACTTGTAGGGCTGCTGAAGGAATGTCTTGTTCTCATGACACACTTGTCTTGCTCTTTTTTGTAATTTATTTACTTTGGAGAGGAGAAACAGACTTAGGCATCTGTTTCGCAGTGGGGCTGGGGGTGTGGGGAGGTGTTTTCACACGGTATTGCACTACAGAACATGAATAGCCCAAGGTAATTCAACCTTCCTGATAATGTTAAAACTCTCCCTGTCTTTTAAACTAGTCTAGCTGCTAAATGAAATGAAACTTTGAGAACTGGAAGTCACTTTTCATAGTGTCTAATTGCCCATCTTATGAGGTAAAATGGCTATTAAAAATCCTGCCTGGGAATCCTACCAGAAGTGTTGTAATAACCCTAAACACAGCTTTTTGCATCAAATCGTTTATTGTCTGTTGACATAAATTCACACAGAGTATACATACAAATAGTTGAGCACGTTTCGCTGGACCAGAGCAGGAGTGTGTGAGGTGAGGTTGTATTGACCTGCACAACAGAAAACAGATGCTGTTTAAGAAAAAGGCAACAGTTTCTACTATAAAAAAAACAATGTTAAAAAAAGGAAAGAATTCTCTTAGAAGAGCATCTTTTCTTCTATAATGATTTTTAGAATACAAGCATTTTCAGTTATTCAAAATATTTCTTTACAAGTATTATTCCAAGGATTTCTTCTCTCTATGATCATTTTCCCCTTCCTGTTCTTTTTGATCCATTCTGGATAGTGTTTTGATGACCATAACAATGTGAGGCAGCAAGTGAGGAAAGTTTTGTGAGGAGAATCTTGTATATTAGACTGATAGAGTGTCAAAAAATGGCCACACTTGAAGGCATAGGTGTGACCTGAGGAAAGGTTTGTTTGTCCAGTACCTAATCTGACTTTGTTACTGTGTCATCTGGTGTAATAACAGAAAAAAAAAAAAAGGTGAGTTTTACCTTCCGTTTGTCTGTCCAATTTCTCTGTCCATCCCTGTTTCAATTGTAAGAATATCTGTGAAAACGAAGGGAGTAAAAATATTGAGAATGTTGAATAGAAAGGAAATGTTAAAACTTTTCTTATTTACAGAGAGGCCTGTTTGGTTTTGTGAGAGGGAGATGTGCCTTCTAACAGCAAAACATTACTTAAATCAAGAAATGCGGCTATAGAAATAAATTGTGCATATAAATTTGCATAAGACAAAAACCATTAACTGAAAATATGCAACTAATTTTAAGGGTGAACTTGTGTCTTTGTATCTTTTAAATTATAAATAAAATACGTGTGTTCTTTCAGTTTTGTGGCTTACAAGGTAATGTTACCTACTGATGTGAAGGGGTTTTACCCACATTAAATCCCCATTTCATATTTCTTTTAACTTTCTTAAAATAGAAACTATTTTATTTAAATACTTCTCTAAATAAAAGTATTTTCTGATTTGATAATAAGGTGAAGCTAAAGATATGTACACCAACCTACTGGATTGACATAACTGTTACGTAATCAGCTGTTCCAGGATAACAGCTCATGGGCAGATTCCAATAGAATGAAATTTAATAAGTTTAAATGTCGGGTTCTGCATTTTGGTCATAATAACCCCAAGCAGAAGAGAGTGGCGAGGTGGAAAGTAGAACAACTCTTCAATGATTGGGTTATTGTATACTGAAGTAAAATGCTTATCTGGGAATATTTCAAATATTTGTTTCAACCAAATAACCACTTGTAAAAAATATTTTAGTTAGTTTCTCTGTGGTGGGTCAGATAAGATGTTGGCATCCTGAGGTTTTCAAAGAGGAAACTGGGCGTCGATTCCTGCCAGGGAGGCAGTGGTGCCATTTAAGAGTTGGACTCGATGATCCTTGTGGGTCCCTTCCAACTCAGAATATTCTGTGATTCTGTGTGTGAAATAAGTAAGTTTTGGCTGAAACAAGAACCTACATCATTGTATCACTCCTAACTCATCAAGACAAACAGAAGGAAATTTTGAAAGAACAGTATGTGGGAGATATTTCTCCACAACAAAATGTGATGATTAATTGAGGTGGAGATTAATTGTTAAGTGATATTCACATTCTGTTCTCTTCATCAGTATCATAGTCAGCTGATGTTTTTGGCTAACATTGCTCACTTTACTGGAATTCTTGACATTTCCAAAGGGGGTTTCCATGGGTTGTTCAGAGCTATTCCTGCTGTGATAGCAGACCATCACCTCATCCAGATGTTAGTCCAGTGATCAGGCGGCAGAGTGGTGAGTGACACACATAGTGTCTTCTCCTACTAGATTAATCACATAATTGTCTGTCAAATTACTCAACTTTCCTCCACTGGCACTGGAACTGGCTGTATTTTAAGCTTTTCCAACTTGTGCAGGCTATCTCTGCCTATTATTTTTCTGACATCATACATTTTGCTGTCAGTAATCCAGCAACACACAAATAATTTGGTTTTTATGTCTGTAATTTATGCTCCAGAGCTGAGTAAATTGCTGCACTTCAGACCCAATGCAAAGTCTAATTAAGTCATTGGATACATTCCAGTTGACTTCACTAGGCTTTACATCAGGCCCATAAGTAGTACTTGCCTGCCACTGAGTCAGAACTTAGAGAAGACAAACAAAGCAGACCATTTTTTTTAGCATTCTTAGCCAGTCATGGTAAAGAAAAAGAGAAAAAAAATCAGAATACAATTTAATTTTCAACTGTTTCAGCTGCTAGTCCCGAATAGTCCTTCATTCAAGCCACAGTTTGACAATAAAAGCTACTTAAACATCACTACAGTAAAGGATTTAAGAGGAAGTTTCTTTTTCTGATTTTTTCTTATATTTTAATTGCCTATTTAGTGGATTCTACGTCATGCAGACATGAGCAAAGCTCTCTTGGTTTCTAATGTTACTTTTATTTTCACAGTCTCATTTTTATATGTAATGGGGAGGAAAGTGCTGCAGCTAACACCAAGTGTGTCAATCACTTGATGAACAAGAAAAAATAAAAATATGTAGAAGAAAAAGTGTTTATTTTCTCTTCTACAGAATCCAGGTAGCATTGTGAGAAACAGGGACTCTTGCTCCTCCTAGTAATGCTGAAAATTGCACAAACTATGGAGCTTTTCTTGAAAAAAAGTGGGCTTGAAATGTTAGCAAGAAAAAATTCACCACACTATGACCTTCCCTCAGAAGTGCAGCACTCTGGAAAGCAAACAAGCTGTAGCATTGTGCTGTGGGTGCAGGCGGCTAATTAGTGCTCATCCCTATCTTTAATCCCAGAGGAAGGGAGCAAACCCTTTAAATCCATCACACATGGGTGTAGTAAAGCTGGAAAGGAAGGCATGACGAGCTGATGGTGGAGAAGCTGTGTGAACAGTTAATTCAATTCGATTTTTAATGCAAATATCTTTGGTATTTGCATTTGTATATCCCTCAAGTAGGACTTAAATCAGCCTTTTTAGTACCTCCATTGAAATTAAAGTCCTGAAATATAACATCATCTAGAAGACAACAGACTGACGTACTGTTCATGTCCTAAAGGAAAAAGATTAACTGGTTGAGGTGCCAAAGAATAATCTATCAGAATATGAAGAATCTGCAGAATCGGTAGGTCTGGATTCTCACAATTCTAAACAGGTCAGATAAGATTTAATTCTAAATTAAATTCTCAATAGGTCAGATTCAGATATTTAATTAGGTATATAATTTCCTTTGGGCTTCTCAGTGATGTTATTAAGGGTCTGCTCCCTAGCTTTGCAGATCCTGGTTCTGTGGCCACTTCTCTCAGTAGCATATCTTCAAAAATAGAAGAAAAAGGGGAGGAGGAGTGCTTTTGTAGTTAGATCAGCTCTCTAATCTGGTTTATTATTCAGCTCCACAGACAATCACATTGGAGCAAACTGGGCGTCAGCACAGGCATGGAAATGATCAGTGATGAGGGAAGGGCGCAGTATGAGAGGTGGCCTTGGAGCCAGAGAGCCTAATTTCCTCAGGCCTCACCTACACTACAAAGTCTTCTAAGAAAAGTTGCCTGGTGATGCCACAGGAGTTTGTAAGCTGGCAAAACATCACCCTTACTCTGAGTGGATTGGTCTTCCCACACCACGGAAGGCCTCGGCCACCAGCCATGCCACTAATGACACAACAGCAGTGGCATCTGGGATCTTCTGCCCCCACTCCTAGCAAACATGTTTTAACCAGTCTTATTTCATATGGGAATGCCCTGCAAAGGGCACCAGGTGAGCATGTGCTTTGGGGACACAGCAGAGCTGGCTGATGTGAGGCAGTGAACATGGTCTTATCCTGAAGGACAGTCGTGTCTTTGTTGGGATTCTCAGGAAGCAGTGGGAATGGTACTTGCACACCTTCTGGGAGGCAATAGTAAAGCCTTCTAGTTGTATAGATAGCACCTACTACTACTGCTTTTGTTCCATTCTTCTATGAAAGTGACTCTTGGCATTCAGACTATTGCTGCTTGTACAGCGTAATAATCTTTAAGCCTCTCCGTGAACCAATCCTGATGGAGCAGCAGTGCTGTCAAAGGCATTGGGAGATCAAAATACTCTGAGTGTGTGGTAGGAGAAAGCTTTTCCAACCCATCACCTTTTACCAACAAGAAGCTGTAGTCAGTTGCCTGATTGATGTGGGTACCAGTGAGACAAACTGCTCACAGTACATATGGCCAGTTGCTACTCCAAAAGAGACAGAACACCTAAAAGAGAACTGGAATACATACAGGGAGAGGGGAATAAAGTAATGGGGAAAAAACCAAACCCCAAACAACACATCCCCAAAAAGAAACCCCCCAACCCTAAAATCCCAACACAACAAACAAAAACCAAACCAAAACAAACACCCCCTCCCCCCCCCAAAAAAACCCCAACGAACATCTCAAAAACCAAAGGACAAGAAATGTCCGAGTAGGATGTCATGTTGTAGTAAATCAGATTGTATTTATGACACTGTTTACCAAATTGGTTTGGTCCTTGCAACCCATTTTCTGAGACCACCAGTCTCTGTATGTTTCTGCGTTCATGAAATGTAAATTCTGAGAGCATTGTCATGCTCTCACATGTCAGGAAACTCTTCCATTTCAAGATAACTTACAGTTCACAGGTTATTCCAAGTTGGAAGGAACCCACAGGATCATCTAGTCCAACTCCCAAGCGAACGCNTCAGCATCCTTCTTAAACTGGGGAGCCCAGAACTGGACACAGTACTCAAGATGTGGTCTGACCAGCGCTGAGTCACATATGGTTCTATAGAAATACTTGAATTTTAAAAAGACAAAACATTTTCTATTCTGTTCACATCTGGGAATGGCAGGAATGAGAGGAAACCAGAATTTCTCTATGAGCAGATTTCCAGAATATTATTTACTTGTATTGGGGGCACTTGTCTATTGATGTAGCATTTACACTGCATGGTGACCAATACTGTATTGCTTGGTAACCATTTGGACAGGAAAAACAATGTAGTACAAAAGCAGAAACGTGTTGTAAACCAGCTTGGTGCACAGAACAGCAGGAAATCCTTGTGAATGCAACAAGTTCATGAGGTAGATATTGTAGCAAAGAAGCCAAAACCAGGGTAAATATTTTGTGATGACTTCCTTACACAAAGTACTTGGATCAGCTGCACTCTGGCTTGATTAAGCCAACAACATGTTTCTTTTCTATCAATACTGACAGAGGCAAGTGGTTATGCAGAAGTGTATGCCAGTGACAGCAGCAGAACTGAGAGAAAAATCTGCCTGTTTCTCACCTTGATACTCAGTCAAATACACTAAATGGAGAAGTTTAAATTTTAAAAATTTTCATGTATAGTTTTCGGGAGAATGTCTGCAACACAAATAGGATCATGGTTTGCATTTTGAAACCGGTATTTTTTTGCTATGTCAGTTCAGTTCTAAAAACGCTAGGTAAGATTTGCACATAAGTAGTTTAAATCTTCACAACATCCTTATTTACTGGAAAGTTGAAAAATGAGACCATGACATACAAATGTGTATGTCTGTACTAATACAACCTAGGCCAAGGCTTTTACAAACTGTTGATAGTAATTCTCATTCTGATGGCAGGTGCTGAGAGCATTGTAGAAGAGTGATCTGATTTGGAAAAATAAAAGCAAAATACACATAATATCAAAATTATGACTGTCCTAACCTCAAAATTATAAAGGTGTCTGCTCTTGGTTTACATTATTTGCTCTTTTGTGCAGTAATATCAGTAAGAACACTAGCATGATAAAATCCATTCTAATCATAACGAATTTGGTTTTCTGCTCATCCTTGACTACAGGGATATAAACCAATATTATCAAAAGTACAGAAGAAGCCAAGAAATCTTTTCATATTTCTTCATTGATTCCATCCCCACCAAAACATGTTATTGCTATAATCTGAATATATATTTCCCTGAGATTGTAAGTTCTAGCAATTTTCTTTTGAGTTTAATACGTATTAGACCTCTTTTATACTTACCGGATTAATCCTATGTTTCAACTAAAAGCCCTCATTATGTGATTCTGTGATTAAACAGATTTAAAATACAATTTCTAAAATCTTTACTCCAAAATTAAAATAGGTAATGTTAAAAGATGGGAGTGAAATACTATGGAAAAACTGGTTTATATGAAGAAAGCAGATAGAGATAATGAGCGCACAATTCAATGCTGCAGCATTTGGACTTCTTTGTTATCAAATAAATCTTTACATATGCATTCAAACACCACTTTTGTCTAGACTCTGCAAAATTTGGAAATAATGTAACTTAAAACTGAGATATGTTTTGCCTGTCAGCTGTAGTGAGAATAATGTACAGGAAAAGGTGATGTAATGATCGTATCACTTACATTATTCTCTCCCTAATGAATAATCTTCCACACTAAGGATGAGCTCACGTACTATTATTGGAGTCACATCTGCAGGCCACAACACACTGCTAAATATACTGGAGTTTTGGTGCTGTATAATGTGCCTGTAGCTAACCCTGTTCATAAGAATTGCAAAACCATTATATGTACTACATATGGAGTAAATTTTCCTCATGAGGAATCCAACAGAATCAAAGAAACAAAACTTTTATTTGCACCAGTTGTATTTGGGATTCACACCCTTCCTAAGCACAGCTATATGTTTCATTGAAAAGCAGTCCCAGACTATTATTAGTTTGAAACGTCTAAAACATGTGATGAATGTTTTCTGTTCCTATTTCAGCCAGAGCTCACATGATTGGTACAGTAGTCTAAGTTTGATTTCAAACCAAGGATAGAAAATCTTCTCTATTTCTATTCTTATTTGTATCTTCAAGGCAGACAGTCTGTGTGCTCAGTTGTGAAACTGTGTAACTGGCTTATGTAATCTGCTTTCTGTAAATGATGAATCATATTCTTATTTATACCTGGTAAAATGAGTAAGGGTGGGAGTCAATTTGGAATTCAAGAAATAACATAATTAGAGCCAGCGAGTAATGTAATGCAGTGTTACAAATGTTACAAGCTTTTATTAATGCATTAATGAAGCAGGAGTGGGGGAAAAAGTATATAGTGTGTGCAGAAAGTGCAAAATAAAGAATCTCTCCCATAGAATAGGGACATTCCCTTATGCTGGTCTCTTTCCATGCATCTCATCCAATAACTGCACAGGGATGGAAGGAATACTGGGAACATTTTAGGCTCCGACTCAGGAAAGGGTTAAGCATATGCTTAAAATGACATGTTTGCTGAGTGCAGTACTTGGAGCTGAACATAACAGACCAGATTCCCTTTTTGTGGTGGCAATGTCTATTTGTGGGAACAGTGTTTCTATGGTTAACTCTAAGTTTCTCATTTAAGAAGGAAAAAAGTTTTCTCATATCAATGTTTTGTCCCTGTCTTTATAAAACTGACTTGAGAAATCAAATTTCAATTTTGAACTAAAAATGTATCAAGAGTTGCAAAGGAAACTTAAAAATCATTCCTCTTCCAAATATGGTCCTGAGACTGCAATCTTCTCCCTTAGCTAAACAACCTGTCATCACAAATCCAAAACTAGACATATATATGTGTACCCCCATGTACACAGACATACCCTTATATAAGCAGTCGTTACACCAGTTCGGATCCAAGTTTACCTCCACGCGCAGTTAGGACTCACTCAGGGTCCCCCACACTGGTCCTCTCACAATAATGGAGGGAGCTCCCTGTCCACCTTGACTCCTTCCTGGCGTTCTGGCTCTCGATGTCCCATTGCAGAATGAGTCAATGCCGTCTCTGTATATGAAGTGGGTGAGTTGCTGGCATGATCTGTGGTGCAGATATACTGCTCTGTGGAAAGTTCTCTTCAGGTGGCTCTACCTGTAAGGTGGAACAGCTTGTCAAGTTTGTGCTGAGCTCTGCACCGGCCTGAGGGCTTGCCCAACTGGACTGTGCCAACAGGTAAATTCCCAGTTTGGATGTAGCCTAAGAGGTATCATACCTCCTTGGAGACTGCATGTCTCTCCTATGGTTGTCTGGAGAAATGAAACATCAACAACTGGCATTACTGGAAGCTGGGACCCTCACTACAAGAAAGACATTGAGGTGCTGGAGCATGTCCAGAAAAGGGCAACGGAGCTGGGGAAGGGTCTGGAGCACAAGTCCTGTGAGGAGCAGCCAAGGGAGATGGATGTGTTTAGCCTGGAGAAAAGGAGGCTCAAGGGGGAACCTTACTGCTCTCTACAACTTCCTGAAAGGAGACTGTAGCCAGGTGAGGGCTGGTCTCTTCTCCTAAGTAACAAGCATCAGGACAAGAGGAAATGGCCTCAGGTTGTGGCAGAGGAGCTTTAGGTTGCACATTAGGAAAAATCCCTTCACCAGAAGGGTCAAGAGACATAGGAACTGGCTGCCCAGGAGAGTAGTGGAAATCACCATCCCTGGAAGTGTTCCCAAAATGCTTGGATGTGCCACTTAGGGATGTGGTTTAGTGGTGGACGTAGCAGTGCTGGGTTAACACCAGGACTCAAGTGATCTTAGAGGTCTATTCCAACGTGAACAATTCTATGGTTCTGTCATTCTACCTGTAGAGATTCTGATTTGCTTACTCAAATTTGAACTGGACTCATTGCAGTGCAGTGACATTATGTCTTCCTGTCTTATGTTTAACTGGACATCTTTCTTCTATTACTGTAAAAATACATTTTAAACTTTTGTTTTTGGGATATGGATGTTTCTTCTAGATTTACTAATTGGAGCCTACAATGCTTGCCTCCATGAACATTTTTTATGTTCTATTTCTATCAGCTCTCTTTCTCCAACTGTCTCCTCACCATTTCCTTTGAGAGGCATCAAGATTGTTCCCCTGATCTGTTTCAAGACCCGAATAATTCTACAAAATTAATGCATGATGTCAAGTATGGGTAGAAATAAGCCATTATGTCCCTCGTCACTATATTAATCATTGATTTATTCAGCTCACTCTCAACCTTCATACAAATATATCACATCTTATAAAATTTCTGACTGTTGCTATTTTTAGTGGATAAACATCAGCCAGCAAAATAAACATTTCCATTCCACATTATGAGATAGAAAGCAGGAAAATATATTTGGGTCCTCGTCTTAATTTCAGGTTTTTTCTCATTGTTTGTGTCTAGTCTTTGCCTGTGCAGACATATTTCTATAAATTTTAGAACAGATCAGTTTTATTCCATGCAGTGCAACACCAAGTGAAAGCATCATCCCCTAAACTGTGAAGTGTGTCATTTCCCTCTCTCCAGGACTGCAAAATATTCAGAAGTATATATGTTTTGTTGGGTTGGGATTTTTTTAACTACAACATATTTCTTCAGGGACTGTGAAATTTCTATAATTGCAGCAATGGGCACAGTAAAGCAAGAGTACAGATGATTACAGTTTGCACAAAGTGAATGGAAGTTTGTTTTCCCATAGTGCAGCAGGTAAGGAAAACACATAAAACCTCTTTGTTGAAAAGATGCAATGTTTCCACATATTTTACTTACACAAAAAGCACTTGTTTCATAGATTTTCTAATTTAGTTTTATTTAAATCAGGCACAAGAAGAGTAAGTTGAATGAAAAATAGAAATGAAACTATTTTCTGTGAAGAAAACAGTGAAGGAGTAGAAGTAGTGTTCAGAGACACTGGTCAGGCTGCCTTTTTACCCTTTAATAGGGATTTTTTTTTCTCTTTGACTTGAATATTGCAAGAACCTCGTGATGAGAATGTGCCTCCTTGACTGGAATATCTAATGCCGAAGTATCTGACATGAAACCTGGGGTAATTTGTTGGTTTAGAAGATTGCTTACTTACAATCTTCCTCTTATGATCTATAATATAAAGGACAGACCAACTAATAAAGTAAATAATTGGAAATGTGGTTGTGCTTAAAAATAAGAACAGTTGTTTCAAGAATAAAGATTATGGGTTCAACTTTTTTTTTCCCCCAGTAGGGATCCAGAAGATTAAATTATTCTGAAGTAAATCTAAATGGTTTAATTTGAAAATCAGATTGAAAACTTCAACCTCTTGCAAGATGTAAGTGCTTTCTTGTTTCATGTGGGTTCAACATACCACAAGTCAGACACTTTTGTGTTCATGTTTCAGTGCAGATGGTACTCAGGATAAATCAGGACTTACTCATGAATTGTCTTCATGGTTAATGTTAAAAGGCAGCTACTTCGGAGTTTGATAATGGTTACTGGTTATCAGCGCAGAGCAAAACTATGGGAGGAGCTTAGTGACATGGTCTAGGTGGGGGGGTGTTGGGCTGGATGGTCCTGGGGGTCCCTTCCAGCTCGGAATGGCCTGTGAGCCTGTGAGGCAACTAGATTTATGTCCACAGCTCTGGGGTGTGGGTTCGGTCCTTGTATGGGCATTGGCTGGGGAGTTGGACTAGATGATCCTTGTGGGTCCCTTCCAACTCGTAATGTTCTGTGATTCTGTGATTCTGTGACAGCTACAAAAGAATTGAGGTAATCCAGATCAGACTTTCTCTTCATCTTCCATTTCAGTAAGAAAGTGCTCTATCATGTCCCCTTTCTGAGTGTGGAACCAGTTGCATCCTGCTAACATACATGAAATCCACCAGGCTAGAACACAAGGGATATAGTGTCCAGCTCAATCATGCAATATTCACCATAAGAAAATGAAAACTCATAAGTGAAACACAATTTTCTCAACAATCTCAAATCTTACTGTTATGTTTTCTCTCTACAAGATACACTTCTTGACCTGATGTCACTAATATGAATGTACAATAAGATACATACTGAGAAACAGAAGAGCTAATAGCATATTAACAAAACAACCCACTGAATACAATCCTGCAAGGTAAAAGTTATCACGTTTTTATTTTAAATAAATTTTTTAATTGTGCAATAATACAGATTTAGATTTAATTTCCAAATTAAGTAACTTATTAGAACACCTGGTTTCACACACAAAAGCTGTATTATCTTTTGAGTTCTACTTTTTTCAAGTGCTTTGAGATACATCGTCTTTGATAGATGACGAATGTATGGATTGCAGAGAGGAAGTCTTATAGATTTTATTTAGCCTAATGTATCAATTTGTATTTGATTCTTAAGTTTACTACAGGGAAACGTACATTGCCAACTTTGAGAACAAATGCTTCCAGTCTCAAAAAATTATCTATGTTTTTAGCTGTATGATACACAGCTAAAACTGTGTATCAGTTTACACAGTTTTATCTGTGTAACATACAGCTAGAACTGATACACACCAAAAATAAAAATTTTAAAAATTTAAAAATAAAAATTTAAGGAATTTTAACAGTAGTTACAGGTAAGTAATCTGGTGTGCTTTTGTATTTATATATTCTGATATTTGGAATCCTAAATACGTATATACATTTCAGTCATTATTTTTCTTGTAACTCTTGGCTTCTGACTGAGAAAGGATTTTTGAAGCCAACAGCAGTAAAATCCGTGCAGCTACTGAAAATGTTCTTCTCTCCATAGCTGTGGAAGTTTGCTGCCTAGTTCCAGAGGATTAATAAATCATGTAAAAGTGACAGTTAAGGCACAGTTTGACAATTTAGGAAGCACTGTCAACTCCTCTGCCCATGGGTTCCCTAGTGATGTCTGCTCCAGTAGCCTGCCGCAAGGCTCTCACCAGATGTTATCAGCTGGATCTCACTCTTAGGGCAGTGGTGACACAGAGGACCCATTCATCCTACTGCAGAGTGCAGGGGCAGCTCAGAGCCCCATCTGGTAGCCATTTGGATGATGTGAACCCAAATATTATTTGAAATGAATTCTTTCTTCTTTCACTATGCCCCATTGTTTTGATGAGACATCATGACTGGTGTGAAGCCCAAAACTTATTTCATGCGTTAGCAACAATCCATTTTATGAACTTCTTCCGGCCTTCTCAGAAGTTTGAAGGACGCTTGAATGTGGAAGGTGTCACATTTCATCAAAAGTTTAGATAAATGTATAGATGCATAGATTAAAGTCTCTGTAAGATAATTTATTCTTAAAACATCTTGGAAAGCATCGGGGTAATTATTAACCACTTAGTTACCGTCATTGAGCATAGCTGGCAGTGAAAGCTGCACGGGAGCGGGAGCTGCCGAATCGGGAAGCTTTCAGGCTTTCAGGCTTCTGGGTTCTGCCTATTTAAAGGCACTAAACTCCTGGGAGTGCAGCGACCAGGAGTAGGCTAACAGAGGCAGTTAGCACGGCCGTAGTAGGCTAACAGACACAGCACGGCAGTTTGCACAGGCAGGTT
>WEKX01024386.1:0-10545 GCA_013390025.1 Pitta sordida
AAGGCAGTAGGCTGTCCCCTCTTACGCTACAATACGTGGTCACAATAGCGTGCATTTAAAAACGTTGAATTAACCGTGGGATTTTTTCTTTTCATTTCATGAAAGCCCAAGATCTAACCTCAAAACTTCTAAGTCATAAATACCAAGGATCCGGTTACTGTATTTTTGGGCCTGCTGTTTTCCAGTGTTTTGCTGGTGTATTTACCAGTTGGTTCTGAGCTGCAACCAAGTCCCAACTTGGGCATCACTTGTGGCGTCAGGGAACACAGTCCTTCCTGGGATAATCTGTCTGCCAGTGGAAGAATATGTCTGTGTTCATCAGTCTTGACAGTCAGTCCCCTTTGCATTGTTTCACTTGCACCCTATCTTTTTTATTTACATTGCACAGTACTGCTTGGTTTGGGGCTATTGCAGAAACCTGGAAGCTGCAAATGAAAGGCTTACTCATCTTCTTAGATCCTTATGAGACTTCGATTTGGGATTGAGGGATGGGTTGAATCAGATACAGTCGATCAGATCTGACACAACTTCACCTAGCATAAGTTCTTCAGCTTCTACATTGTTTTCTGCTGCTAACATATTTTGTGACCTTTTTCTTTTGTTTGTAGGTGGAGTTGGCATGAATCTGACGGCGGCAGATACAGTTATTTTTACTGATAGTGATTTTAACCCACAAAATGACTTGCAAGCAATAGCAAGAGCTCACCGAATTGGGCAGCACAAGTAAGAAACGTCACTACTTCTTGTTTGGTTGCTGACTCTCTTGGTCTCTCTGTATTATTTCCCTAGCCATAGGCAATGGAAGGTTAAAGTATGATAGATTGAAGATCAAAGGAAGGAGGATTTTATGTCTTAATTTTTCAGTTGCAGCATCGTACAGTCTTGTCTTCATCATATGTCTAGGGTTGGAGATGTGTAAAGTTGGAGTAGGAAACGGAGGCTTTGCAGTGAGCATTTCTCCCTTGTCAAGAAGCAATTGATTTACATTACATTTCTGCTGACTATTTTTGTTATTTCTGTTCTTGCCTTTTTTACCTGCCAAAGGAGCAGGTGAGGGGATAGTGCTCCATACAAGGAAATAGCGTAGTGCAGCTCAAAGCAAAAGTAAATACGTAATAAGAGTTTTCATAAACTTTTCCAGGCCTGTAAAAATTATTCGCTTGATTGGGCGAGATACAATTGAAGAAATAATCTACCGAAGAGCTGCTTCTAAGCTCCGTCTGACAAATGCCGTTGTAGAAGGGGGTCAGTTTGCTCTGGGAGCACCCAAGCCTCAAGGAGCAGCAGATTTACAGGTAAACTAGACCTATATCCTCAATTTGTCTCCAGTAATGACCCTAGAAATGTCCAAGACCATTTCTTTAGGTCTGATGGAGCCTTTATATGTAGGAACCAAAATGACATCCCAGGTCCTGACAAAGACCTCAAGTTTGAAGACAATTTTTGCAATGTTGAGGCACATCTGTTGTTGAAAAAGGGTGTGTTTTCTTGGAGATGAGGGGAAGATAGAACCTTTCCTTGTCTTATTTGATTTAAATTATTACACATCTAAAGTGGAAGTTGATTCATTGTTTCTAGAACTCATCTGTCTCTGGCACTTTTCTCTCACAAATGGAGCTGATAGCAAGTATCTAAGTCAACTTCTGGCTATTAGTTGGAAACTGTCAGCTTTCTGTTGCCCTCTTGACTAATATAGTGTCCCAGGAGTCAGGGCATGATTTATAATTCTGACCTGAAAGCTGAGGTTTGCGCTGAGAACTTTGCTTATAAACCTCAGGCAAAGTGACGTTTAATGGAATATGTCCCCTGTGTCCAGCTAAACCTTGGAGAGGGTTGCATTTAGCACATGCTTTTCCCTTCTGCCTCCCCTCTCTGGCCCATCAGCATGTATCTCAGCAATTACAGTTTCTGTGGGAGAAACGGAACTGAGCCCATATGAAATTCCGTGTGATATTTTTCTCCCCGTGGATTTTTGTGATGCTTAAGCTTTTGTTTTAAAGAGGTTGGGGCAAACCCAAGTCTTTCTGGCTATGAAGAAAGCTGCTTGAATGCAGTCAGTACAGTGCTGTTTTGTCATTTAGCCCTGAAGAAAAATGACCCTTCAAGTCTGGATGAGTTGTGATTAAGTGAGATACATTGTAGGAGCTTGTCCCATCAGGCTTTGGGAGAATGAGGCACATTAAAGGATAAGTATTTTGACAGGCAGCCTTACAGCTTAGGCTTCTCCACTCATACATCCTTTGCATTTAAGCGTGAGAAGTTCGAGACACTGGGATTGATATGGAATTACAAGATAATAATACTGAACTTCCCCTTCTCTTTGTTAAAGCTGAGTGAAATCTTGAAATTTGGCTTGGATAAATTGCTCTCCTCCGAGGGGAGTACTGTACAGGATGTGGAGCTGGAAAACATCCTTGGAGAGACAAAAGGAGGGAAGTGGGTAATGGACATTGTGCAGCCACGTGAAGAAGAGAACGAAGAAGAGGATACAGAGAGTAAGTTAAAAATCTAAATAAATGTCACTGGGGTGCTGGTAGAGAAGGTTTCCCAGATAAGGGTGGAATTTTTCAGCCAACAAGAATAAAGGCAGAATTATAGTTAAGTGACTTGGATTTTGTTTGTGACTTATCCACAAACTTTATTGCTGAGTATTTATTGGTCTTTTTGTTCTGTTTTGTGTCCTTATTTGCCTGTTTGTAAGATACTGTTAACAATACTTGCCCAGTTTTGGTGGCTGGAGGTTGAATTCCTTCCTGTAAGTATTTTAAGACCTCAGATGGAAATCTGTGAGAAAAGAGGAAACATGAATATTGTAGCTAATGCTTTTCCTACCGAGAGTCACTAAGATAGATCAGTTTTAGAGATACATTTAACAGTAACTTAAGCAAGGTCTGTATAGGAGGTGTCTTGTGTTTATCTCCAAACAAAACATTATTGGCCATGAAAATCACAAAATTACCTTAGAAAATGTCAAAATCTGAGATATGAAATGCAGAGTCGTGGTGTCTAAATAGCTAGAACAAACCTACTCTGTCTTCAGAACTCTGCTTTCCCATCCAAATGTCACACAATTGTGGTTAGTTTTTCATAGCCCCATACCATGTGACAATAAATTCTAAGGATACTTCCACGTTCTGGTGTCATGGTGAGAAAGACTGAATTCCCTCAGGGTGCACAGTAGCACTTAAGTATGGATCTGTGACTGAAGGAGAAATTTGGCCCTGCAGGTTAGGTATTGCCCATGCTGCAGCAGTTGCCAACAACAAGTAATTATTTGCTGAGAGTTAGCAAAGAGTGGTATTTTCTGGTGGTAACTTAAGAGAGGAGCAATGGTACCACACTGGGGAATAGGTATTGGGAAAATTACTTGCCTGACGAGCAGCAATCCTGGGCTGCCCGAGTTCTGTGCTTTTATTTTGTCTGGGAGCATAAAAGCAGAAGTTTGCTGCCCCTTTACAAGAGTTTCCTGTAACTGGATAGCAGAGCTATCCAGGCAGAGACCCACAACTTAAAAAAATTAATTGACCGAAAAAAGAAGAAAGGTTCTTTGCCAGTGTAGGTGTCTTAATTAAAAGCTTTTGTCTACAGAAGCAAATCTTGATTCTTGTTTCTACATGATGCTGACACTGGCCATACAAAAAATGATGAGAGTGAAGATCTTTTTCAGCTGAGGGTAGAACAGTGTCACAGAGGAGCCAGATTTTTTTTTTTTTATCTCAGTCTAGATTTTAGGTGTTACGTAGTAGGTTTCAGTTCCTTTTTACACTTTTTAATTATTTTTTAAAGATCACATGTACGTGTACGAAGGCAAAGATTATTCAAAAGAACCCAGCAGAGATGACAAAAAAGCATTTGATCAGCTTCTGGAGATTCAGAAAGCCTTGATGGAAGACATGAGTAAGGAAGGGAGAGCTCTCCGGAACAAAGCAAATGTAAGACAGAAGATGTGACAAGGCACATGATGCTCTTTGATTTACTTGTGGAAAATGAAACTGGCAGTTTTCTCTCTTCACCTACAGCTTGCAAAGAGAATGCTAAAAGATTTGGATGTCAGTGTAGTGAAGTTGACTGGAATCTGAGGGCTTGACAGTTCAGCAATTCTGATAACAGATCAGAGATATGACATACCAGGCATTCATATAAACTCAGGTCACAAAACCATGTATTATGTGGCATTTGGGACCTGATGATTAAAACTTGTGGGCAAGGAAACAAATGGGAAAGAAATGTAGGTTAAGGTGGGCACCAGGCATGGGTTGAAGATGAGTGGTTTGTTTCTGTGATACTTCTTTTCTTTCTCCAGACACTTCTCACAGGCCTTCGGGAACAGTCAGCCAGGAGGAAGCACTTGTTGAGTCCAGAGGAGCTGGAGGCTAGGAGGAAAAAGCGCCAAGAAGCAGCAGCAAAGAGAGCAAGGCTCATGCAGGAAAAGAAGGCAGCAAAAGCAGAGGCAGATCACAAGAAAAAGTATGGTTTGTACTACTTGTAAACTGATGTCTGTTGCACTGTAGTCTAGAAATGTATGTCTGATTGACAAAAAAAGTTGTGCTCTGTATTCAGTCTTGCAATTGGGAATGGGGATGAGGGGAGGATAAGATGACAAAATGTTTGCACACGACCATCATGAAAGAGTAAATTTTGTATATCAGGATATTTCTGTGTATACTTGAACTGCGTAACATAGGGATACGGAGATGAAAAAATGGCTTGAGTCTCTAGCAAGGGTTCTTTTCCCCTGAATACCTTACCTGACTTTACATCTAATTTAATTCAGAGAGAGTTGTCTGAATAAGAACCCCATACCTAAATGTACGGTGAGCCTTTGGGAGAAACTTTCTGAAATGTCACAGTTGGCCCCTATGTATCGACCTGACATTGTGATTCTCGCCTATGTCTTAACTTTCTCCTCCTTGTTTGCCATGTCTTCTTCCTTTTCAACACTCTAAATAGCTCCTTGCCCTTTGCCATGTGCTCAGTTTTTTCCATGCCTACAATTGACTTATCACATCAGCATGTGACTCTTAATACTTGAAAGAGCTGTGATAAATGTTGTTCTGACCTACAATAGGGAAGGGAGCAGAGGCAAGGCCTGTCAAGCTCTCCTGTGTTTCACTGCAGTGATTTAAAGGAAGGTGTGTGCCCCTCACCTTGGATTTTCATTGAACATCCTTTTCTTTTTTTCAGGATGGCCTGGTGGGAGGCAAATCATTATACATCTACCTGCCTTCCTTCAGAGGAAAGTGGCTCTGAGGAAGAGTTGGAGGAGAATGAGGTTGAGCAGAATGTGGATTTAGATTACAAAGATGCAGACCAGAACAACATCAAGTACGTCATGGGAGATGTAACCCACCCTCAAGCAGAAGAGGAAGATGCCATCATTGTCCACTGCCTAGGTGGGACTTAAGAACAACAGGAGTGTCATTGGGAGGGATGGACAAGAGGGTGAATTGTCCCTACTAGCTCAATAGTTTCTAATTCCCATGTTCACTGAAATAATTTGGATTTGAGTCTGACAGAATCTTGAGTGGCGCAAAGGCAATACAGCCTCTACTGCACCATGTATAACCCACGCAATCACTAGCAAGGTATGCATGGATCTTTGCATCCACTCTCTGGTGAACTTCTCGAAAGGTGCCTGTATGGCTAGAAATTTTATATCCATGGCTAAGTGATGACAATTCCTACTGAGAACAGGGCCTTTTGTTTATGCTGTGGAAGATGTAGCGTTCAAACTGACAAATTAAAAATCATCTTCAGTCAGCAGAGAGGCAGGCAGTTCCAGAGGCTGAGGTTAGACTTTCTCAGTGTTTGTCTCTCAACGCTGACCTTATAGAGGCTCTAGGCTACTCTCTTAATTTAAGGACCTCTGTTAAGACACTAAAGCAGAGGGAGAGAAAGTCACATTACAGAGTTTCTCCTGAAACAATGTTGGAGCTGCTCTCTGACCAGGGTAATAGCAGAACATTATAATCTATTTTGACTTACTTTAAACTCTGCACGAAATCTCATGTTTAAAGTGGAAATGCTGAATAGAAGTGAAAGACTGAAAATACTAAACATCTCACTGTGGAATGGGACATAGTACATGCATGCTCTATGCACCTGTATTTATGTATGTGAGGATCCTCTCAGGTTTCTATGCTCAGTCCATGTTTTGTGCTTGTTTGAGCATTCTTAGTGAACAGTGAGAAGGAATTCTTCCTGCAGAGTTTTTCATGGAACTGTGACAAGTTTATTCTTCTCAAGGGCTGAAGTTTATCCTTTAGGATGATCCCGTGAATAGTTGTTGACTTCAGTTTGTATATAGGGTTCCCATATCTGGTTTGGATAATCATTCTTTGCGTGTGTTCAGAGCAGGCACATTTCCTGCAGGGGTGATCTTCAACCTCACTTCTAAGACGAGTCTGAACTGTCACTTCATTCTAGATGACTCCGGCCGCTGGGGAAGGGGTGGTTTATTTACTGCTCTGGAAGCTCGTTCTGATCAGCCAAGGAAAATATATGAGATGGCAGGAAAGATGAAAGGTAAGAGATTAAAACATGACCTTAGGCCAAGATACTTGAAAGAAGTAAGTTTAATCTCACTGATGTTGCAGCAGTGAAGTACCTGGATGCCTCAATACTCACAGTTTTTCTTCTTTTTCTAGATACATGCATCCCTACCTCTAAAAGTGATAAGTGGGTGCAGTGGGTGCTTTGATTTGATTTGTTTGGAGTGTGAGAACTCTGTAGAGATTGATAATTCCAATACATGCTGCAAGTCTTAAAAAAGGGAAAACCCCCAAACTTGTACATCATTCACAGGATGTTTTTCACTGTATAAGACAAAGCACTACCTCTTCTGTCAAAGTGGTTTTAAGAAGGATTAAAGCCACCACAGGCTGTACTCAGTTGAGCTTTTGCTTCCTTCCAAGCTCTAATCTTTTCCTGAGTATGTATCACCAGTTTTGAATGCACATCTTCCTATAAGGTGGACCTGCTGATTTATCTAATTTCCTGAGAGATCTTGTTTTGATGTCTGTCTTTTCATTTGTGGTCTTTCACTGGGATCTGTGTGTGTGTGACTGTGTGGCTCAGGGGTGAAAACCATTGTCTTGCTTCCCTGGGGAAAGGGATTCTGATTCTGCTGACACCATCCTGAGGAAATAAAACTCTGAGAGAATGATACAGAATGTGACGGTGAAACTGCTGCTGCGTTGATGCCCATTGACTCTTCAGGACTGATTATTTTGTTGTTGTCCTGTTCTTGTTTTCTGGACAGACCTGGAGTTAGGAGGAACCCTGTTATTCCCTATTGATGATAAAATATCTAGGAAAAAAGGACAAGACTTGGTGAGAATGTGAAGCTCTTTTTTTTTTGTTATTCTGTCCATGTGTTTTTGAAGTGTGTGAAATGAACCTTATGTCTTTTTCCCACTAATAATGGCACTGAATACTGAACGTAGCTAAGTTGCAGTTAAATATTAGAAAAAACAAAAACCTTTTCTCATTTATTTAAGCTAAAAGTTAGTAACAGTTTTCCAGCAGTTATCACTGTTTCTCTTAGCACTGCATATAGACTCCATTTCAATCTTTTGTGTGTTTTCTCCTTACTTGGCCTTGATTATAGCTCAGCACCGGGATCGGTCCAACAACTTGTCTGGCATTAAGCTGTCTGCTTTGGAAAAGGGCCTGAAGAAGATTTATTTAGCAGCCAGGAAAAGGAATGGTAAGTGTCTGTGTAGTGTAACAGTGAATCCTTACATGTGTGATTGCACCTAAAGATGATGAGCAATTTCCACCTCTCCTCTACTGTCTTCTTTCTGAGGAAAAGCAAAAGTGAGATCTCCATAGCAGAAACACTGCTCCAAAATATCTCTTCTGTTCTTGCTGGGTAGTTTGAAGCCCTTATCTATATGTGTATCTTGTCCTAAAAGGTATGCACTCTCTATTCCCTCTTTTTCAGCAACAGTTCATCTTCCACGTATCGGGTATGCAACAAAAGGTTTCAACTGGTATGGTACTGAGCGGCTCATCCGAAAGTATCTGGCAACACGGGGTATCCCCACTCTTGTGTATCCTTTTGGAATATGTCTTATTTTGTTCACCATCTAGTACTGAAATGATCCTGTAAATATCTTGGTGAATGCAAAGCAGGGAAGCAAGGCAAGGTGCGGACGCCACAGTCCAGCTAAAACCTGATTTCTCTGATTTTGCTGTCATCAAAGTACACATTCCACACTGAGGACTTAATCGTTTTAGGTGATAATGACAGATGAGTGTGATTCAGTGTGCCTGTCAGAATTTGTTAGGACCAGGTGCTAGTCTGCTGTTGATAGCATTGACTTACCTGTATATGCCACATGTGTGGGGGAGATGACTGGAATTTCAGATCAGCGGAAGTGACTCAGAAAGCAGCAAAAGTGAGAATATAAAAGACATTACAATGTTCCAAACAAGTGATAACCTGCTTCCTTGGCTGAACATTGTGAAAGTTGATGTGTTGGAACAGGCTTAGGAAGGCTTTCACCTTCCAGGAAAGGAAATATGTTTACAAGGAGGCTGTTTTGTCACTTCTCTAGGAAGACATGCATTTGCCATATTGCCACTGTCAGCAATTCTGTGAAACTGAAAACCTGACTCCAAGACAATAGTATTCTGAGCATTCTGCCTCCTTCCTTGGCACACCTGTTAGTGGACACATGGTCTGGCATTCATTGACACTTGACAGCATTTCCTTGACACTTTTTATTAGATACTACTTCTCTAGGAATAACTGCTCTTCCTCTGCTTCACAGCCACCTTCATCTTCAGTGACAGTCTCAAAGCCATGAAAATGCAGTAATTTCACCATGAAACATGCACAAAAATGTGGACATCATGCAGGCAGTCTGTATGTATTCACTTCAGGCACATGGCTCACACAGCCATTATATGCCCCTCTATCCCTCTGCCTTTACTGGCCCCACTGTTTGCATATTGCCAGTTTCTCTGGAGAGGAATTAGATTGCTTCAGAGTCCAAAGAGGAAAGATGTTGGCTCAATCTCAGATCTGTTTTGGAGATTGCAAGTTAAACTTTCACTGATGGTCTGTTGTTATCCATTACATTAAGTTATAGTTAGAACTTGGAATACAGTATTATTTGGCTGTATTTCCCTGCCCCCCACGCTTCAAATGTCATACCTCATCTCACTATACCATTTTTAAATCGGCTTCTTAGTGGTTACTTGGACTTCTGTGTACATGTCCACATACAACTTTCAGTGGAAAGAAACCCATCAACTGTATGACAGCTATATAGAATAAAGTGTTTATACTGTTCTAGTTTCTCAGAAGTCCATTTGACTTGGATTTGTTCAGATACAAAATTTAGCTACATAATCATGTGCTCATAGTCTAGCAAAATGCTGACCAGTATTCTTGGCAAAGGTATGCAAGGCTGCCAAAATTTGAGACTAACTTTATAAATGATACCTGTCCTTCTCCCACAACTCTTTTTTCATTGCACAATTTTTTGTTGCAGCTATTGGACAAAACCAGTTCTTTACTGCTGTCTAAAAAGCTGTGTGAAAGGTTCCATGACCCTTTGGTTCACATGTTTTTTTAACAGAGTTTTTAATGTTGCCTTTGCTCTACTGCAAGAGAACTTCCCTGAGTTTTGTATTGTTGTCACTGTTGGCGTTAGCATGTTTTTAGGGTGTTTTCAGAACAACCAGGCAATAGCAGCTCTCCTAAAAGTGAGCTTGTGAGGTACCAAACTTAATTCATCTTAAAGTTCAACTTCCAATAGGAAATCACCCCACATGCAGTGGAAAGTATGTCCTTAAATACCTCATTGCCAACACACATCTCACTGGCTGCATTTACGCTGCCTCTGTGGCACCATCTGGTTAATAATTTCAGGCTTGCCATGGTTCATTCCATCAATTGGTGTGCTCCCCACTAGAAGAAGCCTTCCTGTGTCTGTCCTTCACTCAGCTATACCAGAAAGCCCCAGGTGATTCCTTACCTCCTTTGACCCTGCTGAAGCTTAGGTAAGCTAGTGCTGCGCAGCACCTCTGTGGGTAAGACCTTTCTTGCGGCTGCTCACAGCAACTGTGTATTCTCTGTATTCGGCAAAGTGCTTGCAGGATCAGAGTCTGACCGTGAGGGCTTTGAGGGGTGATGTACCTTGTTTTTCCCCCCGAGCCTCTCAAGCTGGCCCTCTTCCAGTGGGCCGGCTGGTGGCACTGTTAATCAGCTGCAGCAGCACATGGTGCTTCTCCAGCCTGGAAAAACGCTCCCTCTTTGCCAGAATTGAAACACCAATTACGCTTTTCTCTTTGGCAGCTTGACTGAACACATAATTTCAGTCTGCAGACTCAAGGCACTGTTCCTCCACCTCTTTTTTTTTTTTTTTCCCTGTAAANCTTGTGGGGTTGTTTTCGTTCTTTTTTTTTGAACAATGTTCTTTAGTAGTCTTTAGATCTGCTAAACCCGTAAAATGTTCTACCTCTGATTGCTTTAAAATAGAATTGAGATTTCAACTGAATCCTCATTTGGGTATTGAAAAATCTTAGCCAAAT
>WEKX01024394.1:0-10662 GCA_013390025.1 Pitta sordida
GTGAGTTTATCTGCCAGCTCTCTCAACTGGCATGAAATGAGCAAGGAGTAGTCTTATTATTATTGCCTAAATACTACACTTTAAAGAAATGAGTCAAGATAAACGACAGCATTGTTGTAAATCTAGCTATTATCACCTTCCTCTCTAAACTTCAAGAAGTATTTTTTTATCAATCCCTGATTGACCCCATGCTCTAATTTCCCACCTGGTTCTCCAGTAATAATTGGAGCAATTAGTTCTTTCTTCTGAGTTATTTGCCAGTTTTCCTAAAAACAAGAAGAAAGATTTTAAATAAGATTAAAGACTGCAGATAGAGATAGAAACATACAGGGGGGAAAAAGGACAAGTTAATATTATGTGTTCTTGTATCATAAGCAACAAACAATGTATATCACAAACAAATATTACAAGTAATGCTGATTTACATTGTTAGAAATCAGCCTGTTCCTGATATGTAACTGTAAAGTGTCATCGAAAGAGATGTAAATAATCCAGGGTGACTGACTGTGATTAACTAGTGGCTGGTCAACAGCTTCTGTCACTGTTGTATGAAGTGCGACTGAAAGCCTATTACTCAAATTATGTGTCAAGAAAATTCTAAAAAAAATTGATTTTTTTTAAGATTTGATTTTAAGAATTCTGCTTTTCCCATGGGATCTCTTGAAAATTAACAAATAGTAAGGCAAGAAAACAAGGACAATGTTGTAAAACATGTGTATTCATCTTGAAACCAAAATATCACCCTCTGAAAAGATACTAAAATGATCACCTGGAAAGATAATTTGTTTGCCTAATGTTTCTAATCCCTGTTATTGGCCTAGTTCTTAGGTGCATTTCCACTAACATAAAGCTGAGGTTTCTTCTTTTGACTGCTTGGAGATGTAATGTGCTCAGAGTGTTTGGGCTGGGAATTGACGTGCTAGTAATTCCATCAAAAATCTGACAAGCAACATGGTTTCATTTCTAGGGAAGAAAAATTAGTTGAGGTAGAATTCTGTAATGTGTTTTTTAAAAAGATGTGATTGTGAGGGAAATTTGATTTAATACTAACTGGCACATTTAGTATAAATATCAGTTAATAACGAAGACTGTCAACCCTGGAAAGCCAACAGAGGGATCCTCCCACCAAAAAATGGAGTAAAGGTGAAGATGCTGGGATGTGGGATTAACTGAACCCCAAGCCTTGTCTGGTGTAAGTCTGAAGAGGGGTTGCTTCACCTAGTGAGTAACTTGAAACCACCTTCAAACAGAGTCATTTTTTATTATAAAAGTTCATTTAGGATTGGTAAAAGTCAGGTTGAAGCATTAATATGATAGAAGATGAATTGCTAAAACCTAAATGATTTTCCCTCTGTGATGAAAATGAAATTAGAAGGTACCAAATAGAAGTTTTAAATGTGAGTTTCCTGGATACTTCAAGTGATGTCCTCCATTTAGCCGTGTGATTAGGATCTGAAATTCTGTGCATTCTCCAAGGGGGAAAAAATGTAAGTAAAATAGATCTGTTTTAAAGCAAATAATGTTCAGTACTTCAATATATATAAGCTATTCTGTAGTAGGAGTGGTGGTAAGGGGGCTTCAAGAGGTCATCCCAATGATGCAAAGTACAATATTTTTCCTAAAAGGCCTGTGTGAACATGCACCAAAAAATTCTTAATGGTGATGGAGACTTTACAGCTTCATTAATCTGTTCTAGTGCTTGATTATCCTTAACATTGATGTGTTTTTCCTAAGTTCTAGCTTACTTTCTTGCTGAAATTAACACTTAAAGACAGAAACGAGAATCCAAAATCCAAGATCTTCCCATCACAAACATAGCATATCTTGTCAAGTACTTCCTATAAATAGGTTATTCTAAACTTGCCTACGAATGATAACACAGCCATTCCTACTGAACAGCTCTGTATTCGAGTTCCACTTTTACCGTATTTATTTGAAATGTCAAAACCAAAAATAATTTCTAACTTACTTAGAAATTAAACTATAGTTATAGTTCCTCCATCGCAAGGAAACGGACAGGCCAAAGGCATCGCAAAACATTATTATCACAAGGAATGGCAGGTCATTAATATGCATGCAGGCCACGCCCATTGCTCCACCCCCAGAACTCTGGAGCTCTGCGGACAATTCTCTGCTCCTTCCCTTTCTCTCTCTCGGCACAAGCGAGCAAAGGGAACCGTTTCTGAGTGGCTGCTCTGACCCTGTGTGTTCCCAGTGCAAACTCCGTGCCGCCGCTCCCACTGCCAGCCCGGCCCGGCCCCAGTGCTCACGCGGGGTCTTAGCGAAGCACACAGAAGCGGGTCAGGGTGACACAGGTCTCTAAACGCTGTTCCCAAGCCGCCCCATGTCGCCCTGCGCCGTGCCCACACCGTGCCCCCACTGTGCCCGCGCCGTGCCCGCACCGCCCCACGCCGTGCCCGTGCCGTGCCCGCGCCATGCCCACACCCTGCCCGAGTCACCATGGGGGTGGAGGGGTGGAGGGGTCAGGTTGATATGGGAGTTTCTTTCCCTTTAACATCCACCGGTCCCATGAGAGAGGGGCAGCGCTCCTGGATGGCCCCAGAGGGCAAGGGAACAGAAGCCCCCTCCCAGCACACAGCACTTTCGTGAGGCAGTCTCCCCGTTCAGGGACCTCCCCGCAGGGTGGGGTGAGTCCCGCCCCACAGCCCCTTGGCAGAACAGAGTCAAACTGTGCATGTCTCAGCCAGCTGAGGTCGCACACGGCAGAATCATATTTGCGAAAAAATTGCTTTACAAATGGGCGAGGTCGTGAAGGAGAAGTCGCGATACAGAGAGGATTCACTGTATAATGCTGAGTTTTTATTTGCCCTCATATGTTCTTGTATATTACCTCTTTTTTGTAAACTGATATTCAAACAGTTATTTTGGAATGTTTTTTAAATGCAGATGAATCTAGAGCATTTTCAGGTGGGAAGCTAAAATTAAACTTCAGCTGATCTTTATTTTAGCATGTGAGACTGCTCAAAATTATTGGGCTGTAAATAGTGCTTCAAGGCAAAAGCTTTTGAAAATCAGTGCATTAGAATAAATATAAGTATTTCCTATTATGAAAATGCCTATATGCATCCAAGTCTCATGATAGAGAGTCTGCTTTCATATCTATAATTAGAACCTTTTGCTTTGTCCTCACTTTATTTTCAGGTTAATATGCTTTCCATAATGCTCTGTGTTCATTATTTCATCCTCTGATAATAGTCTTGCAGGCTTGCACTGTAATGAAATGGGTTATTCACTGCAGCAGTCTGTTAAGACAATGCTTCTGTGTGTGTTTTTCTCATAAAGAATTCCTAATAGTTTGTCCTGTGTAGGCCTTTGTAATTACTTTAGGTTATTATATGTTGCTCTTCCCTTCTGTGTATTATTTGTTCTGACATTACTAGCCTATGACTGAGAGGGAACCAAATGGACAGGTCAGGGATAGAAAACAACATGACCCAGCAGCNAACTTGACGATCTCTATGGTCTTTTCCACCCTTACTTTTTCTGTGATTCTGTGACAGAAGACTAGACAGATCCAGTGGCAGAAAGTGATGTATTGTATGTGTGTAGAACATGATGCAGTTTATTTATCTCTATCTGTAAAGAGATTCCAGGACTTTAAACATAGGTGTATCCCACTATTTTAAATACTTTGGTTTTCTGCCTCAATTCAGTTGCTGCTGGTAGTCATGGATATGCTACAGACTTGTGATCACAGCTGCCATTTCAGATCAGATACTTCAATTTCACTAATACATCTTAAACGAACTCATATGTAAATAGCCATAAACCTGGTTTTCCTTGTTTTCCTTCACCATCAGCCACTTGAAGTACCAGTCTTTGTCCACTATCTATTAAGAACCAAAATATCCTAATAAAAATTTACAGCATTTACTTTAGCTTTCTTATCTAAAGTTTAGGTGGATTATGTCAGGTAGGATTAGTCCTACCAAATGGTCCTGGGTTTGCATATATGTAAATACCATCCTTTCCAGATGTCTTTACTTTCTGAAACACCCTCTGATGTGCTTGGTTTCTGTCATACTTTCTTTTTTAACATTTCTTTAGATTTTTTTTCTGCCACATTGTTGTCGCAGTCTGACTGCTTTTGATGTGATAATGGCTTACCACGACTGCATTTACATGCCCTGGAAAATGCACAAAGCTTCTGGAAATCAGCTGGGCCAAACATCTGAAATATGCATCTGCCTTCATATTTCAGACTGCTGTAGTACCCAGGAGTCCATGTATTTTTCAGAACCCTGGTAGCATACTGCCTATGATGATTAGTCAGTTTGTGTGATTTACTAGAAAAAGTCCCATATGTAGCTTGCATTAATGTCTGTTGAGTATGCTATAGATTCTTACTGTTTCCTCCTACTGCTTGTCTAATATCTATAGCATTTGTACCAGCCTCCTGATTGCCTTGGCTGTGCCTGACAGAGTGTTTAGTTTTTAGAAACCTATTCATGAAACATTCTGTTATATTATTGAAGGAATTGTATTCTCACTGATCTGAATGTAAGTATTTACCTTTTATATAAACTTTGTCCTTCTGACTAGTCTAATCATCTGAGGAGTTCCTTCTTTCTTGGCAAGTAAAAAAAGGCAGCCTTTCCATCTTGTCTCTGGACATTTGAGAAACTAACAAAAAAAGATGTCTTAAATCATTATTGATGTGTTGGTTTTAAGACAACATTTTTCACACTATTTTTATTCTTGAAAAAGTGAAGCCTACTCTGTATCTGAGTATTTTCCTTCTTAGTGCATCTTTTTCAAACGCATCCACAAAGCAAAGTTATCTAAATTCCTGTAAAATTGTAATACAGCTTGCTGTGATTCAGAAACGATATGGTGTAACAATAGGCTTTTTAAGTCTGTGATAAATATGTAAATTTGTACATGAAGCTGTCACTTCCAAGTGGTTCCAAGGTGAAGAGTTGCTCTTCACCTTTCCTATTAACCACAACATACATAGGTGTTGTTCCGTTGACTAAAGGAGCTAATTCAGATTTACAAAATTAAACAAATAAAATTACACTTTGAAGAGTCTCAGCTTACCTTCAGAAAATTATACTCGGGATACTTGCAAAAATCTTGCAAGATGAGAAATGGATTTTTACAATTTGTCTTCAGTAGTGGAGACAATGCAAAAGCACACTGTTTTCCAACAAAACCTGAGGAAACACCAACATGAGTGAGACAAAGTCAATCTTCCTAACTTTTCTCATTCTCCGGACAAAACCCAGTAACTAGTGTGTCATTGTAAACTGCTTTTTCCCCCAATCTCTTTCAATTGTCTTGTTGAATCTGCATGTTGCATACAAGTACAGATCCATCAAGAAGGGGAAAAGCTAAAGAGACCATAACCTCCTCATAAATGTCTCATCATGTTGGGTGTGTGCCTTCACACGTTTTAGGGGAACAACCACGCTGAAATCAAAGCTGCATCCAAGTATAACATGACAAAATAGTTCCCTCTTTATTGGCAACATCTGCTGCCCTCAGGTTACTTGTTCTCAGAAAAATTCCAAAATTAAATATTGTAGCTTTCTTGTCGAACAAAGCTGAGTAATTTCTTTCGAGTACAATTTTCTGCCATTGGCTAAAGATTCTAAATTGAAGACAGCTTAAAAAATGGATATACGTAATAGCAAGTGATGCAAATCCTGGGAGAAAGAACACACAAACTACAAACACATCTTTTCTTCNTGGGTGTGTGCCTTCACAGGTTTTAGGGGAACAGCCACTCTGAAATCAAAGCTGCATCCAAGTATAACATGACAAAATAGTTCCCTCTTTATTGGCAACATCTGCTGCCCTCAGGTTACTTGTTCTCAGAAAAATTCCAAAATTAAATATTGTAGCTTTCTTGTCGAACAAAGCTGAGTAATTTCTTTCGAGTACAATTTTCTGCCATTGGCTAAAGATTCTAAATTGAAGACAGCTTAAAAAATGGATATACGTAATAGCAAGTGATGCAAATCCTGGGAGAAAGAACACACAAACTACAAACACATCTTTTCTTCCCTGCATCTCTTTGGCATCAACTAATATTTAGATGT
Organism: Pitta sordida; assembly: GCA_013390025.1. Lineage (NCBI taxonomy): Eukaryota > Metazoa > Chordata > Aves > Passeriformes > Pittidae > Pitta > Pitta sordida. The sequence goes on from WEKX01024394.1 coordinate 6,066, forward strand.
ATATTTAAAGCATTGACAAAGAGTAATAATTATTCTGATTGCTGCTATAATTTTGAGCAGAAAGCTTTTTTCATAGTGATACTATGTCTATAATGATCATAGATTAAAAAATAGATTTTTTTTTGATCCATTTTGTGAATTTATCTACATGATTTTTTTTTCAATAATCCAAATTACACTATAGCAGATTTTTTCATCATAAAGGGTAATGTAAAAAAATATTAAAAGAGATTTCTTTAAAAAATTACAAGTTTGGATGATGTTTTCAATAGTTAATTAAAACAATTTCCACAAAAATCAGGAATGAATGCATAAAATTAACATCGCCCTTAGTCTCTTAATGAATTATTTGATTGAATAATCTGATCTTGACACTGCAGTTTGCCATGACAAAATGAGATTTCCCATACATTCTCAACTGGCTGAAATGCTTTGAGCCTTGTCTGTGTTTTTGATGGTATGAAGTTACCTTTGATGGCTAGCAGAAGAACCTCGAGTTTTCTCCATATTGACCTTGGAATAAGTACAAAAGACAGTGCTTCCATCTGTGTGCATTCTGTCCTTCCAGGTGTCCAAATGGCTTTTAAACATCTCCAGTGAGGGAGAGTCCACACCCTCTCTGGGCAACTTGTTCCAGTGCCTGGTCACCTAGACAATAAGGAAGTTCTTCCTCATGTTCAGGTGGAAACTCCCATGTATTAATTTCTGCCTGTTGCCTCTTGTCCTATTGCCTGACACCACGGAGGAGAGCCTGGTTCCATCCTATTGACACCTACAGACGCTGATTAGATCCTGGGTTGTCTCTGATTGAGGCTTGCCTTATAAGAGAATACTCCAGTCCCTTAGTCATTTTCATTGCCCTCCATTGCACCCAACTCCAGGAGCTCCATGTCTCTCTTGTATGGAGGAACCCAGAACTGGACACAGCACTCCAGATGCAGCCTCAGTACAGCTGAGTAGCGAGGCAGAACCTCAGCCTGCTGGCAATGTCCTTCCTAATTCACCCCAGGGCACAATGGACAGTTCATGGAGAGCTTTTTATCCACCAGGACCCCCACACCCTTCCCTGCAGAGCTGCTTTCCAGCAGGTCAACCCCCAACCTGTACTGGGTCATGGGGTTATTCTTTTCCAGGGGCAGAATCCTGTGTTTGCCTGTGTTGAATTTTAGACAACGCTTTTAGACAACATTTTTCTGGCCACCTCTCCAACCTGTCCAGGTCCTTCTGAAGGGCTGCAAAGCACTCTAGTTTATCAGCTCCTCATTCTAATTTTGTGTTCTTCTCAAACTTACTGAGAAGCACCTACCCAGTCATCCAAGTCATTGATGAATAAGTTGAACAAGGATGGACACATTATCAACCCTTTTGGGACACCACTAGTTACAGATCTCCAACTAGACTTTGTGCCCCTAAGCAAAACCCCCTGAGCTCTGCTGTTAAGCCAGTTCTTCCTCCAACTCACTGTCCACTTGTTCAGACCCCACTTCCTGAGTTTACCTGTGAGGTTATCATGTGAGATAACCTCAAAAGCATTGTTGAAATCCAGGTAACCAATATCCACTGCTCACCTATCCAGACAGTTATCTCATCATGGAAGGCAGTCAGTTTGGTTATGCATGATTTCCCTTTGGTGAATCCATGATGACCTTCTTGTCATCCTCATGGATAGCGATGGCCTCTGAAATTAATCATTCCGTCACCTTTCCAGGAAAGGAGTAAGTCTGACTGGCCTGTACTTTCAGGGTACAATGAGGATTATTTGATTTATTCATATATATATATAGATTTTACTCACTGCATGAACCGAATTGACTAAATTATCACTTTATAAAGCTTTTGGAATCCTAATGATGTTTGTGACAGGAGAGGTTAGCTCCAGTGGGTTAAAGGGAGTTTTGCCACTGGAATTCAGAATTCCTTCATAGCTTCCCTTGAGCTCTGTAATAAATTTTGAAATGCATTGATTTTTGTCATTGTATTGTGAAGGAAACATTACTTCACTCCAATATGAATTATAGAATATTTATAAATTGTAATGACACGCATAGATAACATACACAGCCAAATTGATGTAGTAGGATAGATTCATATTGTATAACAGTTCAGATTAGAATCACGCAGAATCACAGAATATTATGATTTGGAAGGGACCCAATGTACTCCAGGAAAGTCACTAGAATTTCGGCAGCCTAAGATTCACATGAGATCACACAATAAGAACATTCCAAGTACAGTGAAAAATACAGGAACAGTGATGGTGAGTTACATTTGAAGCATTTAGCTGACTGAGCAACAAAAGTTCTGCAAATGATCCCTGAAAGTGAGAAGTCTGTTCTCTGAGCAGCCCTGAGCTCAGATTTGGCAGCTTTTACTCTATCTAGAGTAGCTACACTTTTGTCCTTTTGTCCTACTTTACCTATGATCTTTAAATCCCCAGGTTTCCACTGGACTGATTCCCTGTACTGAATTTACTTAAATAAGCAGAATGGAATTTCAGAATGTTTCTTATACAAACGTAAGGAATCTTTTGAAATACAAACCTGTTGGAATTCAGATCACCCGTCTTATCTTCAGAGAAATATCCAAACCATGTAATTTTTTTTGCTCTTTTACTTGGTTTCATTCTCATTCTCATTCTGGTTCTATGTTAATTATCTAATTAAAAACTTAGAGTTTTGTCTAGTATATAATAAAATCTAATTCAATATCCTTTTACAGCTGGGACCTCTAAAATAGGTAATGCAATGAGAGATTTTATCATGGGAGTTATAGTAGAACCAGCCACTTAAGTAAAAATTTTGCAATTGTTTGAAAGAAATAACCATTCTGAAGGTACAATTCATCCAACCTATTTTACAGATCTGTTTGCAAATAAGACAAATCACATTTTAGAAGAACAATTCTTCAAATGAAGGTACTGATGTTCAAGCAGATGCATCTTAGCAGCAGGGTCTATCTCCAACAGACATTAGGTGACAGCCACTGTAAAATGTTATTCTACATGCATCAAGAAGTAACTTTTAAGCACATTTAACTTTATTTGACAAAAATGCTAATTTCATTTGGTCTGCAATTCTAAAACGGCTGCTGTGCTCAACAGTAAGTGTAATTACCATTTGGAGTGTTAAGTTCCATAATTATCTTGAACTAACATGAAGCCCAAGATGGTGTCAGTTTGTTTTTTTGGGTTTTTTTGTTAGGAGAAGGCTGTAATTAGGACATGAAAAATAGAAAGAGGAAGAAGTTTTGGGTTAACAGTTTACTCAGATGCAACAACAATTTTTAAATCATAGACATATAATGGTTATGGAGAAGCAAGCTTATTTAATTCCAAAAGAATACGGAAGCAGGTCATAAATCTACATTAAGAACCAATTTTGTGCATCTTTAGATTGCAAATAATAATGCTATTTTCATTGCATTTATATAATTTCATATTTTCAGTTCTCCACATTCAATGTTGTTAAACAGTCAAATGGAGGGTTTTAGTTTGTTTGGCTTTTTTTGCTTTCTTTTTAGCAAAAATTAGTGATCTATTTAGCAATAAGTTTTCTCTTTTGGCTCTTCTTGAAGAAAGTGCCCCACTAATCCTGTCCTTTCCCTAACTTTCAAATCTCAATGGAAAGAGGGAGGGAAATGCATCAAGAAAACCTCAACATTGTAGAGGTGATAGACAACCCATCAAATTCTTCCATAGATTTGGTGATTGACACAAAACTCTTGAAAGAGAGAAATAGGATTATTCTTGATTAACTGTACCTGGAGTTACTGATTGCCACTTAATTGGTTTTGCCTCGAAAGAGTTAGTGCCTTGTATTTGCTAAGAGAATTTCATCTTCAAAAATTGTTAGCAGATAGAAGTTTCACTTGTTGATCTGTGGCAAACCTGGTAAGAAGCTTTGGGTTGCCTAAAGAGCTCATATATGTTCTCCTCTGTATCCTATACCTCTGTGAAGATTGTGAGTCTATTCTTGTTTACTTCACTGTAGTTTATCAGAAAAAGTCATAACTCACAGGGTCATAATCTAAATTATAATCTCAAGGGAAAAAAATACAATAGGAAGCACACATAGATCAAATTAAAACACAAAATATATAATTTGTAACTTCCTCCCTTTTTAGGCAGTGCCCCTTATATTCATCATAACTAAGGGGATATATTACACGATATTACTATCTCAGATTTAAACTGTGGTCTCATATAATTTTAGAATTAGACCTTAGGACAGGCATGGAAGTAACATCAATAGTTCAGGAAAGTGCTGTTTCATACTTCAGTGATTTCTTCTGGGCTCAGAACTCATTGGTATTTAGACTTTTCATTTGTAATTGGTTAATCGAAGGAATATGAGGTTCCTTCACCAGGTGGAAAGGTGGAAGATAAAGAACTTTGGGAACTGTTAGGGGAACAAAGCTTAAACTGTAGAGGAAAACAGACAAAGCTCATGTTAGGGCTCAGAGGGTATAAAATAATTCTCATAATCCACAATATGGACTTTTTGGAAACATAGAGCTTTAAAGTTTGGGGAGTGGGCAACTCACAAGGAAACAGGGCATGTGTCTGTCAAAACAAGAGTGAGGAAAAGCATAAATTTCA
>WEKX01024400.1:0-18623 GCA_013390025.1 Pitta sordida
TGGATAGATGGGCTGAAACCAATAGCAAGGGGTGCAACCAGTCTAAGAGTCGAGTCTTACACTTCAGTTACAATAATCCTATGCAGAACTATAGGCTCGGGGTGGAGTGGCTGCAGGATGATCAGGTGGAAAAGCATCTGGGAGTGCTGGTTGATAGAAAACTTCACATGAGGCAGCAGTGTGCCCAGGTGGCCAGAAAAGCTAATGGTATCCTGGCCTGCACCAGGAATAGTGTTGTCAGTAGGACTAGGGAAGTTATTCTNTTTCTGTGATTCTTTTATTCTGTAAATCACATGAGTCACCAGATCACAAAAGGAGATTCGGTTTTTCAGGCAATTCTCTCTTAAATCCATGCTGACTAGATCTATATGTCGTGGTCATTTTGCAGTTGCTGCGTAATAGCGCACAGGACTATTTCTTCCATGACTTTTCTGGGGCTGAGGTCAGGCTAACAGGTCTGTAATTGCTCGGATTATCTTTCCTGCCCAAATTCTGGATGGGTGTCACATTAGCCAATTTCCAGTCTTGTGTAACATCACCAGTAAGCCAGGACTGTTGGTAAATTATGGAGAGTGACTCAGCGAGTTCGTCTGCTAGTTCTTTCATCACCCTTGGATGGATCTCATCTGGTCCCCTGGACTTATTGGGATGCAAGCAACTCAGCAAGTCTCTAACTACCTCCTCTGGATTACAGGGTATTTATATTGCGCCCCTACTTCTTCTGTCAGCCCACAAGTCCAGTTGTCTTGCAGGCAATCTGTCTTACTGTTAAAAACAGAGGCAAAAAATGTATTAAGTGTTTCTGCCTTTTCCTCATCTCTGCTTACTATATTCCCCTCTTCGTCCAATAAGGAGTGAAGCATGTTGCAACCTCTCTTTTTACTTCTTGATGTCTTTATGGAAGCATTTCTTATTGTCCGTAACAGATACAGCTAGTCTGAGTTCCATCTAGGCCTTTGCCTCTCTAGTTTTTCTCCTGCATGACTTCACGGCTTTCTTAAACATACCCTGGCTTACATACCCCTTTTTCCAAAGGCTGTACATCCTCTATTTTTCCCCTAGTACTTTCAGGATCTCTTTGCTCATCCTGGCCTGTCTTCTACCCCTCCGAGTTATGTTTTGGCACATTGGGACTGCCTGCTCCTGCACCTTCATGAGCTCATTCTTAAAGTATGTCCAGCCTTCCTGGACCCCCGTGCTGTTAAGGACTTTTTTCCATGGTTCCCTCCCAATTAATTTCCTATACAGTCCAAAGTCTGCCCTCCGGAATCCAGCATGGAGGTTTGGTTCTTGCCCTTTCTCGTCACACTGCCGATCATATTGGTCCCTGAAGGAACTCTTGAGGGACATCACTCGTTAATGGTTTCCACTTCGATACTGAGACATAACTACAACTTTTTAGACATGAAAACTCAGCCAGTTCCTTATTCGTTCACAAGTCCATCTATCAAACTCAAACCTCTCTCGTTTACTACCAGAATGTTGTGTGGGACGGTGTTAAAGGCCCTACATAAGTCAAAGTAAATGATATTTGTAGCCCTTCAGTTGTTCACTGATGCAGTAATTCCATTGTGAACGTAGCAAGATTAGTCAAGTACAATTTGCCTTTGGTGAAGCCAGCTTCTATGGTTTCAAATATTCTAACACTATACTATTATTTCTGTATACAAGGTGTGCTTTCTCTGTCCACGAATAAGATTTTGAGTGGAGATTTGCAATAACTTAGAAGCTTGTTATTTTTTCTCTGCTGACCAATGTCAATATACAAATTCTTTCAGAGACCCTTAAGGCAATGAATGCCTGTATGAACAATAGATGAGGTTGTCTAATTGGACTTTGTGAAAAACAAATGCCTGGATTTCTTTCATAAGCAACAAATGTTCAGATTAATGTCAGATATGTAATGATCATAAAGACATAGCATAAACCACAGTGGCCGGGAATTACGTGCCTTCTCCAAGTAGATTACCATTTTTTTCTTTTTCGAAATGGAAGAATATTAAGAATATTAAAAAAGGAGGAAGTGAAATAATAGAAAATCTGCTTCAAGCAAAAGGTAGTAAAACAGGAAAACAAACTTCAGTTAGATAGAGGGAAAAAGAAAACTCACAGGTAAACCAACAAAATCAAAAGCACTCTATCATCTGTTTCTGGAGGCAAAATTAGTTGCTTGAATTTCTGTGGTAAAGTGAGGGAATCTATGCATTCACAATTGATTTGAAGGATGAATGAACTAACAATATATTTGAAAATATATTTTCCTTTTACTAGCAATGCTGCTACATTTGTCTGTTTTCAAGAGGTCAGGTGTTTGAGAAATGCCTATCTTCATAAGGATAGAGACTATGATTACATATATGAAATAAGACTTTTTTTACGTTCCCTTATTTTGAAGGTAGTAACTTTTTTGTAGTCAAAACCAGAGAAAGTTCAACAAAAATATCTCCTAGGAAGTTGCAAAAGTTTATAAAAAAACTAATTTCATAGTACTTAATCTGGTTATTTAAAATGTCTCCGTGTCAACCCAACAATAAATAAATACGAATTAATGGAATTAAAATAAGTTAATTATATATTATTAGATTTTATCATAATTAGATAATACAATTTTAGATTCTTGTCAACTTAGCACTGTTCTTGTTATGAACACACTGAACTAATTTCCTAGCCCATTTGAAGTTGTGCAACCACCTCAAAAATGGACACGAAGGTTTACACATGGAAGTTTTTGTTATGTTAACTGGTTAAAAAAAGTGAGAAGAATTTTAATTTAAAACGAGCAATGATTAATCTAATTTGATGTTTACAATTTTTGTTCTTTTTTTGTTTTTTCCTGAACTGTGCTTCAGTAGAACAATACAAAGGAATAAGCATTAAAAGACTAAACAGTGAAAACTCTCCATCTTTGATGTCATGATTATTTTTTATGTAATGATGAGTCAAAGTAAATTAATCAAATCTTTGAATTTAGAAATTTAAAGCATCTTGTTCATAAATTCCTGTTTCCCATAACCTATTGATATTGCTTTATATTTGTTATGCACTCTTGCATATTCATATTATTTATACAGTCAACAAAAATTCAGGGTATTTACAGTTCACATTTAGGTCTGTCAATTAAATAATCCAGGTATCAGACTAAATCAAGGGGTTAAATTAAGTAAAATATGAATATGCTTTTCCTATATTAAAATTGTCACACAGTACAGTCTTAAGTTAGAGAGAAGAGTTACTTAACTGTCAAGAACCTAATTAAGTTGACATGATAACTCTGTAAAGACCTCCCTAAAGATGTTAATTTTCCTTGCTTATATAGAAATTGCAGTTAACTTAAATGGGTAGGTGATTCAGATTTGTGCCTGGTTTAGAAATCTTATATAAAATAAAATAAAATAAAGTAAAAATAAACCATGAGTTAAACCAGGTAATCCAAGAGTTTCCATGGTGTTCTAGAACTTAATAATCATCCACCTTTGCAGTGTAGGAATTGAAAAGTATATCATGGGTCTATGCTACTACTTTGGTTTGACTCATGAGTGAACTTCTGAGATAAATCTTGCAGTTGTTCCTGCAAACCGTGTTTTTGTGCACCTTGAGGAGTGCTCTTCAGTGTTTGAACTGGATTCCTTCCTAATGTAAAAAGCATAATGTAAAAAGCTCCATTCTGGAGCCAATTAACATTACCTACCTTGAAATGCACTGTCTGTGTCAGGTCTTTGACCCTAACTGTTTCACAATAATGATCCTAATTCGGCTGAATTATTTACTGATATTAACAGTATATTAACTAGCTATGCTAGTGCTGTTTCTGTTTTTCCAAGGTTAGATAAATTATGCGTGTATAAATTACTGTGTTTCTAATTTCAAGACAAATATAATTTCTATTTTTTGTGATTCCCAGTATGGTTTTCCAGATAATGGGTTTGAGTAACATGTGAGTACAAGGTTACTGTTGGAGCTTACACTATTATAAATTCTCATGATTATACAATTCAAGTTGAAGGAAATACAGAAGATCCTTTTCACTGTGCTGGAGAGAGGAGCTGAGGCCCAGTGGTGTGGAGATGGAAGTTTTCTAGCCAAGAAAAGACCTGGGATAAAAGAAAATAAAGGAGTAAATTCTGACTGAAGACTTTACAATTTGAATGATATCTGGATGTCAGACAACCTCTCAATCTTTTCTAAAGTCTAGCAGTAAGATGTTTTCCGCCAACTATTGAAACAATTTTACAGAAAGAAAATAGAGTAAGTTGAGCATAAAATTAAACTAAACATGTCTAAGGTAAGACTACATGCCAGTAGTTCTACTCCACAGCTGTGTTCCCTAATTCCTGAAAAGCAGTCCTTCCCCATTTTTGTGTGATTTAATTGAAATGTATAGATCCACTTTTACTATATTGATTGACCTGTCATTAATACAAGAATTTTATTTTCATGTACTTTCATCTTTGTTTCAACTAAACTTTATTTTCCTCATCTCTAACTATTTTCCTCAGTAGGAATTTTATGCATAATGTGTCAGTATAAAACAAAACATCATAATTGACTAACATGATTAACAACCTTGAGACACTGTAGGGCAATTCAAACATTTAAAATACGTATTGTTATTGTACCATCTTATCTGGAACTAGAGAAAAAAAATTAAGATCTGAAAAAAACAACTGAATGTTTTACGCAGGAGCCATCTAGTCACTACTGACTGCATGGCTGCAGGTCCAAGCTACCTTGTATGCAACGTCAATAAAATCTCAAAATCCTTTCTGTGTTTACCCTTTCACAAGGTGAATGTGAAAACCATTGTGCTTAATTCTTGCTGACAAATAGTTTCACAGTATTGGCAAACAGTCAGCTACAGTTGAGTAGAAGAAAGCAGATGCCTGCAAAGCTCAGCCAAGAGCCAATAACTTTTAGTCTTCTTTCTCCTCTGCAGCTCACTAAGGGATTGTTTCAAAAAGTCAGGCATATATTTCAGATATCCAAAAGAGACATTCTTGCCTTATCATTCTTTTGTCTGTACATGCTCGTGGAAGACCATCAATTATTCCCCAGACACAGACAGATTATGTGATCTGTTTGCTGAAGAGTTTGAGAAGTCCTGATGGGATCCTGTCTGAAACTACTATACTCTGCGTGATGATAACAAACTTGTCTTGGGGCCATTGACTTGCTCCTGCCATTCCTGAATATCTCTCACATCAAAAAATTCTCAGTAGAGCTGTAATACACCAAATACAACAAAAATGCATCCCTTGCATAGGCTCACTATTACGTACTTCTCTGACCAAAATCAGACTGTGTGTACTCATCTCAAGAATGAGTTTTTAAATTGGCCCTTAATGATTTTGTGAAAGGCACACAGATAGAAGAAACCATGCTTGAATCTCCATAAAACTAGGAGAAACAAAGCCTTCCTCTAATATCAGACCAAATGTGATTTACTGCTTAAGCTATGAGTCTGCATACGTTATGTTTATGCTTTCTACACATGGAATTCTAGGACAATTCTCTGCTGAAAGGGATTAAAAATAAATAATAAAATTTAGCTTAATATTTGGAAAACATGATTATTAACAACTCTTCTCTAAAAAGACTAAGAATTGACTTCGCATTCTTTCACACACACAGAATCACAGAAAATTATGAGTTGGAAGGGACCCACAAGGATCATCTAGTCCAACTCACCATCTAATACCCGTACAGCGACCGAGAGCACATCCCTGAGCTTAATACCAACCTAGATCCCTCACAGTCTAGCAGGCCACTCCGAGCCGGAAGGGGCCCAGCGTCATCCAGCCCTACACCCCCCAGCTAGACCATGTCACTAAGCTCCTCGTCCAGTCTTCTCTTAAACACTTCCAGGGATGGCAACTCCACCACCTCCCTGGGCAGCCCATTCCAATATGCTATTACTCTCTCTGTGAAAAACCGCTTCCTAATGTTAAGATTGAACCTCCCCTGGCGTAGCTTGAGGCTGTGCCCTCTCCTCAGAAGTAAAGGGAAAATATTCATTGACATAGATTCCTGTATATTAAAGAAATAGGATTAGATTTTGAAAAGTATCCTGAAACTCTTGTGGCATAAGTCCTTTCTCTAACCAATATCTCTTGACTGTGCCATTTAAGATATATGTTTTTATAACTTTGGTAGGAAACACAGATAGTGGTGCTTTCTTTTCCAGCAATGTTAGTTATTCAGGTGGTGGCTATGTTAGGATTTGAGTTGTCTCATCTGTAGAGCTTGGTTTGTTGTCTTCATAGAAATTGTTAAAGGACATAATTCAAGGTTTATTCAGCTAACATTTATGACCTTCAGTAATATATCTTCATTCAGGTATTATCTCTCCATTATCAGTTATGTTTTCTTTCTCAACAAATTAAATACAGTGTATTGGCAGATACACTCTAGGTATTCCATAGATGTAAGGGCAATAGCAAGACACTCCTGCAGGACTTGGTTTTACTTAAGCACACACACATACAGAGTTTATTTACTAACTTGAAATAGAGGAAAACTGAATGAATATCCACTTCCATTTGGCATTTTGTTTTAAATTTGAAAGTAAACACTTCTCGATTTCAGCACATAAAAGGTCCATGGGTATTCATATAGGAAGGGAGAGGGCAGAGAAAGGGAGGCCAGTTGAATTCTTACAAGAATAAAGAAGATGGCAAAATTTAAAAAAAATGCAAACAAACCCAAAACCCAACATAAAACTATCCAAAATTTTCCTTAAGAATACCAAGAACACTAATTTCACATTATTCTAATGGTTCCTGATTTCCTTATTATATTTTTAATTAAATCTTTTTTTCCACATTTCAGACACATTATTGCCATTTCAGTAATAGCTTAAGATTCACTGATCCCTTTCAAACACTTTTCTTCTTTATAACATTTATTCCTGAATAGTATATAACTCTTCAAATGGGTTGAAATTTAAAATTTTTCAGGAAGTTAGCAAAGGCTAGTGCTTATATAATTTTCTCCTTAATTTCTTTTTTCAAGATCAGTAGTGGGTTTTGCTCAGATTTTCCTCTAACTGAAGACAGTGACTTGAGATTACTTGTAGTCTTAAATGAGATCTCCAGCATCAGTGAATTAAAAAAACCCTGCATCCTGTAGATTCACTAAGTATTAAAGCTGGAGCAGCAGATAGAAACAGAATTAGAGGACTGTGTGCAACCACTGGAGAAAAAAGGAAAAAAATGTAACTTCTTTAGTTTATGTTAGAATTCCGGTAGTTTTTGTTCACAGATTTGATGGTCTGTAAGAAGGAGGCTGAAGGAGTAAGGAGTAAAAAGGAGAATGACATAAGAAGAACATAATTGCTTTGTTTCTCTGTTTAGTTGTTGGTATATAATTATGCACCAGTCAGTTTAGAACATGGCAAATTGTTGTCCCAAAGCCTTTTGTACATTCATTGAAAAAAGCCATAGGATATTTTATATGTGTTTTTTAAAATGCAACTATATGCTTTGCCTTTGTGATCAAACTACTTTGTCATACTGTGTTATTTCAACTATTTATTAGCAATGTGTTAACATGGGATCAAATATCTATAATTTCTGTGTAAACTAAAGAAGCAAATCCTGGATATTTCCCAGGCTCTGTGTATGCATGGCACGCAGTGTGGGAGGCTGGCATTGATGGGGGCACAGCCGACAGGGGTCAGCATGAGATGGTGATGGCTCCTCAGCCATTGCTGTAATATGTCCCTGGAACTCGAATAACCTCCTTCAACTGCACAAAACACAGACGAATCATCCTGTTGTAAAACCCTGGAAGTGATTCACCATTTTGCTTTAGCTTTTGAGTTGTTTTATTTGCCTGCTGTTTGTTTGCTCGTTTTGTTCTACATTGAAGTGCAAAAATAGATCACCTATAGAGAAAAATAAAACCCTGCAATAAACCTTTCGTACTTCAGACCAGTTGGTCTATCCAATTTGAGAATCTTATTTCCAATTGCCTCGTAAGTTCACCTTTCATTGTAAGTCTAAAAGGGGCTCATGAATCATAACAGTAGTCTAAAACACTTTTCCTAAAATCTCACGACTAAACCAATGGAATACTAAAACATGATAAGCAACGGAATTACAAATACATCAAACACTTCAGTTACAGAATAAAAGAAAGATATTAGCCCAAACTAATTTCCACTGTATTAAAACAAAGGGATGAAAAAAAGGGTTTTCATTACTTTTTACAAAACAGTTCTAAATTTTGACAGGAAACTTAATATGAGCCAGCAGTGTGCCCAGGTGGCTAAGAGGGCCCGTGGCATCCTGGTCTGTATTAGGAACAGTGTGGTCAGTCGGACTAGGGAAGNATGAGCACTGTAAAGAAGTCCCTAATCAAGGCAAGGCTATAATCACACTAATAACGTCTTCAAAGAAGGATTGGCCTAGGAAATGTAAAGATAAAGTCCAAAGAGACTGCTTTAAATTGCTCTCTTCTCACATATACATTGGAAAGTTAGTTGTAACTAGACAGGAAATCTGATTTCCTATATCTTATGTTATCTAAATAAGAAGAAATGTGAATGGCATTAAGGAAAGGGCTCTAAATATCAATGCTAAAACCCATCAAATAGATTCAAATGGCAAATTCTTTTCACCAGAAAAAAATGAATCAAAGACAGAATAAGGCCACTCGTCTAGTTAGAAATTGACTTGAAAAAAGAAGAATCATCTTTAAAAATGAAAACAAATGAATATTCTTTTTTTTTGCAATGAAAGTAAACAAAACCAAACTTTATCAATAAGAGAAAAAGTAAAAATTATCAAAAAGGATGATTAATTTGATAAAAAAGTTATTGCAGATAAATAACTCTTTATTTTTGGTGTTTTAAGCTTTCTGAGCCTTTGAACTTGTACATATTCCTGGAGTTAAATCCCAAAGATACACAGAAAAATACCCTTGAAGCACCTACTAGCCATAACTTTTTATATCTCAGGCCTTATGATTTACTGATTACCTTTTCATGATTTTTTTTTAAGAAATGTCCATGTTACATTTTTAAAATTGTATACAGTGGATTTTCTTTGTTAAGATCTCTAGGGATCCATTTAGATTCTTGGGAGAGCATGAGAGAATAGCAAGAAGTAGTAAGATAATTTTTTTTTAAAGTTATCTCTCATTGAAGAACTTAAGAAACCACAAGAACACTTTTTAATGAAAATCTCACTCTTTCCTCTTTTGAAATAATAGAGATTAATGGGGACACAAGATCTGACCGATTCGGCTTTTTTTTTTCCCCCTAGATTTTTCTGGGGTTTTATGGTTTTTTTAGATTTTTCTGCCTTTTTTTTTTTTTTTTTTTAGATTTTTCTGGGGGTTTTTGGTGTTCTAAAGCTGTAAAACCTTTCCATCTACTTTCTATGACTGCATAGCTTGAGGAAACAACTTACTGAAAAATCATTATGTAAAAACCTCCTTGTATTATTAAGTGTCTTTAAATTGAAATTGTTACAGAAAATTATTTAACTTCCGGAATGTTATAAGTGCTTCAGGATCAGTTATGAGACACAAATAAGCAAATAAATAAATAAATAAACAAACAAATGTATGTATAAGTCTTTTGAAGTCTTCCGGTAAAAGGCAATTACAGGTAAAGATTAGCAGCTTCCTTTTGATAGAATCCGTTAAAAATGTATAAAGTTTGTATGCACAGTGACATTATTTTTCTCATAGTGATGATGAAGAATGACAAAAATAATTTATAGCAGACTGAAGCATGTTGAAGTAGAAGAATATATTCATATATCACAAGAGACAGAAGTTTATAATGTTATTTATTCACTTCAATTTTGGCAGAGTTTCAAAATACTGCCAAACCAGATGTGAGAGGGAATTTGGATGGTTGTGGGTTGCTTCTGTTGTTATTTCCATTTCTCCTTCTTATGGACTGATGCCAACATGGAAGCTCTAAATTAAGAAGCTGCAATAGGATCATATATGGCACTACTTCGGTTAGTTAATCATACCAGCAAGTATCATAAATAGGAGAGAGTAGGATTATGTCACAGCTGGAGATATAATTAGTGTATAAATTACTCTTTAATAGCTTCTGTGCGATGTACTAGCGAGCATGTCTCCCAGTTTTACCAATTAACCTACTGAAAATACCTCCCAGTAAATTCAACTGTATAACTTAATGGGCAAAGTATTGCTTATGTTATTTTTATATTGTTCTATCTGAGCACAAACTTTTCACTAAGTTCTATGAATTTCTTGTGGAACAAAAAAATGAATCTTATATGAGTCAAAAATTTTCTGACACATGAAATGAGAATGTATTTTATTCCATGACCTTCTACCTTTCAAAATTTCTCAGCACGAAAAATGTATCTATCCCAAAATGGCACTCTCCTGGATAACAGCTGTAGAGTCATCTTACTCAATGTTTAGTTCAAAATCTGTAAGCGTTAGTGTCTCAGAAGCGTTGGCCTGAATTTCAAGTCAGATGAAACCAAATGTCAGTACTAGCAAGGGGCTGAATATATCATATTCTTTTTTTGGATTTGGGAAATAAATTAGTAATGCCCTTCCATCTTTTTCTGGTTTCAATTTTTTTTCCCTCCACTGTCTTTGATGAAGCCCTATTTTTAGTTTCCGTTGGAGCCTTAATCCTATAAGCCATTCAGTTTATTCATGGTCTACTAAATGTCCTTGAGCAATAGTTTAACTCGATTTAAAACATTATGAGCTTAAAAATTAGTTACTTGTCTACATGTTTTCTTGGTCTCATAGTTAGCCCTTTAAAATTCAACAAGATTTTGGTACCACAAAGCAGCTCTTAGTCAGGAGTGGGACTCTTACTTTAAAGAAGACATCTAAAATAGATGACATGAGCTTTGATGAGAATCTGAATATTGCCTCTGGACTATAAAACTGGCTGGAGATGACTAGGTCGCACATCTCAAGACACAAGTTGGATCCCCCATACACAGCTGTCTAAAGAAATTTTGTGTGCCATAAGATATTCTAGCTGACCTCCAGATGCTACTCCAGAACCATAGATCCTCTCTCATATATGTCACCTCTGAGGTAATCTTGGTCATTTCTAGATAACTGTTTGTGGACAATTGAACTGTGCTTCAGCTTCTCATGAGGAAAGTTCTCTTACTGCATTACACAGAAAACATTTAGTTTAAGGGAGAAGTCAACGAGCAAATTTGGGTGTCTCTTTTGAATTACAATTTGAAATAGGTCTAGTTGTGGGAACATTCTGATGTAAAAGTACCATTTTCCTCCATTGTTTATAAAAGAATTATGAACGGATTCTGATGTAATCAGTTACCATAAGGCATCTATTTTGGTATTGATACCCTTACGCATAGATATCTAGTATAAAACAGATGTCCTAGAGCTGACCTCTACCTGCTTCTCCAGAGATGTAGTCACCCATAAATCCTAGATCATAAGTACTAGTCCCTCGTAGATATTTCAGAATTCTTCCCATGGAATCTTAAATTACAATGAGCATCTATATTTCAGTAACTGTATTCCACTCCAAGAGGCAGGTGAGCAGGAAACTAACATAGTGCCAAGGAAAAGGACATCAGCAGTCATTGTTTTCTTTAATGTGGATTCTATCTTTCTTTCACCCGGAGTAATTTGGAGTAAACTCTGGTATATCTAGGATCAAATATATGCAGGAAATGAAAATACATATTACAATTAAAAACAAAAATAATACAGAAGAAAAAAAAAACTAAATCATTACAGAAACTTACAGAGTACTACAGCAAAAATCTCTGCAGATAAATGAAAAAAAATGACAAAGCCTCAACCTAATAATTTGTTTCATTTTCTGAATACATGATGATTTCTTGAATCAATGTCAAGTTATATACTCAGGAAAACTGTGCTGGAGTAAGCAAGCAGATCTTGTTATTTCCAGGAACCAATGAACCTGGATTCTCTGAAGTAGAGGAAATTGCAGGTTGGGATCACTGAAGAAATAACTATGGAGAAATACCAAAGGCTGAGCAGAAAGCTCAAGTTTCATATTTCCCATAGCTGTTATTAGAGGATTCATTGAACTTCTAGGGGGGATAAGTTTCAAAATTCATCTACAGACTTAAATGGGACGACAGGCAATTTCAAGCTCATTGCCATCTACTAGAACAATAAAACTGAAACTAAATCATTTGACATTAGATATTTGCAGCTGGCAACAGAAGTTTGTCAACCTCTGACTTGTAATACAGTGAACCCCCATTACTCGTGGGCTGTTGGGTCTTGTCCGCCTCCCACAAGTTGTGAAATCCGCAAAGATAGCGAACCCCCTCTCGCTATCTCGAGATCGCCACGCCCGTAGCCACGGCCCCTCCCCATATAAGGTTTGGAGGACGGTCCTGAGAGTGGGGTTTGTTTCAGATGTCTGGCAGTGCTCCGCCAGGGCGGGGGGCAAGCGGTGAGGGGAGGAGTCCTGGCGTCGTGTCCCCGCACCTTGCCTTGTCCCTGCGCTGTGGCGCGCTGTGTCCCAGTAGGGCACCCCCGTGCTGCTCTTCTGCGGCGCGGCGCGGCGTGGCTTGTCCCCATGGTGCAGCTTATCCCCACGGAGCAGCTTGTCTCCATGAGCGGCGGGACCGGTGGCCGATCAGACTGAGGTTGTGGTATCTTCTGCGCACGTGCCGAGGTTGCACAACTCGCGGGGAAAATCACCCACAAATACTGAAGCTAGCAAATAGCAGGTCTCGAATATGCGGGGGCTTGCTCTATCAATAATCCTGACTAATAGCCATAGTTCAGGAATCTTGTGAATCCTTGTTTTTAAAAATAAAAGGTTGTTAAAAGATTTCCAGAATTGCTATAGATGTTTTCCACAGCTTTCTTGATATACAAAGAACTTCAATAAACAAAATCTAGATAACTAAACCATGTAACAAGTATCAAAATCAAATTGACAACTATGATTCTATGATTCTATGAAACATATCCATCTCTGTGTCATCTCAAAATCAATAAATTGAAACACAGAAAATATAAATACTTTCCGGGTAGAGGGAGAGGAAATTAATGAGACTTTTTATTTCTTTGTAAACCCAATTATTTGTTTAGAGAGTGAATTAATTGGATATAAACTATCATTGTTAATAGCTTTTTTAAACAAATGCAGACCTACATAGCGTATTGGAAATGGACAGAATGCTGAACCTTTTTTATTGCATGTTGAAGCTGTTGCTTGGAATATTCAGTCACTGACAGATTGACATCAAAAATAAACTGAAACTTTAAAAGTTAATGATAAAATCTGATCATTGTAACATAGGGTGTTACTCATACATACAGATACAACTGTTATGTTTTCAGGGATGTGCAGGGTTATATGTTTTCTAAACTCTATTAATGCATCTTTATATTTAAAACTTACCACTTGAAGAGATGCAAAAATTATAAAATTAGATACAGATATAATATTGACACTGTTTCTAATATTATTCTTCTAATAATTCTGCTTAGAAATACAGTCGGGTCTCCTATACCTCGATTCTGTGTGTCTTGCACCTCCCCCACACAGCCCTCTGTCCGCGTTGGTTGGCAGCTCATCAATATGCAAAATTGCCCTGCACCCTCACACTGCCCCCCAGCACTCTGGCACTGTTTCAGCACTGCCTTGCTGTGTATTGCTGTTTGTGTTGGAGCTTCCTGGTGCCTGCAGCTACCCCATACCGGGAAAAAACCCTTTTCTGCTCAGGTGGGGACATGGGTATGTGGAGCCACCCACTCTGCTGTTCTGGCAGCCCTGAGCAGCCCCGAGGGGAGACCAGGGGGAGACGGCATGGCCCCAAGGGGAAGGGAGCGGGCTGGGGCCGCCTGGAGTGGAGCTGAGGGGAGAAAGTGTCTGGGGCAGCCCGGAACAGAGCCATGGGGAGAGGGGCCGGCGTGGCCTGGAGTGGAGGGGCAGAGCGGGGCTGGCGCGGCTCGCCGTGGGCAGAGCAGTGCACCTGTGGTCCTTGCAGCACAGCATGGGGGATGATTCGAATATTCATGACTGCCTAATTTGAATATTCACGACTGTCTAATTTGAATATTCATGCGTGCCAGGTCACACATGCACAGTCCCAAAGCGAACCTCCTTAATCACTGAAAAATCACGCTACTAAGATGTGAAGCCACAATATGGGGGGCACAAAGTGGAAGAGGCTTGACTGTACTAAATACTTTCAAAAGTATTCCCTTCCTTCCCATCAATATTTGAAATTGAAGTGAGAAAAAATTGTGGTTTGCGGGAAAAAAACAACCAACATTTCTTTGGGAAAGTCCTTTTCAGTAAATTTTTAAAAGTCCTGAAAGCTCTTCTTTATTCCCTGAAGTAATTTTCCCTTCAGAAACTTCCAATAAATAGGTAGAATCATAGTTAGATAGACAGATAAATAGGCAGCTACAGAAAAAGAAATATTTGCAGACCTGTATGCATAAGATATTTATATATATATTATGCATTATATACATATGTACAAAGAGTGTATGTCAAAAGGATGGAGCCAAACTCTTCTCTGTGGTGTCAAGTAATAGCAAAAGTGGCAATGAGGAGAAGTACAGGAAGTTCCATCTGAAAACGATGAAGAGCTTCTTTTCTGTACAGGTGACCACACACTGGAACAGATTGCCCAGAGAGGTTGTGGAGTCTCCATCATTGCAGATATTCACAGGTTCACAGGTTATTCTGAGTTGGAAGGGACCCACAAGATGATCTAGTCCAACTCCCAAGTGAACGCCCACCCAGGGATCAGGCCCACAAGCGTGGAACCATGGGCACCACGCTCCATCCATCCAAGCCTCCCACCATCTAGACCATGTCCCTGAGCTCCTCATCGAGTCTTCTCTTCAACACCTCCAGGGATGGAGACTCCACCACCTCCCTGGCAGGCCATTCCACTGAGAGATCACTCTCTCTGTGAAAAACTTCTTCCTAACATTCAGTGTCAACATTTATTTATTTAGATGTGTTTAATTTTTATAGAGCTCTTAATCACTACCAGACAGGAAACCTGAACTCTAATATCTGATTACTCTGAGATCATTGTATCTCATTATTGCCCACCCTGAGAGAAAAAATGGTTTTGCATTTTGTGAAATGACAGGAAGAGCTAGTATCAATGAGAAATAGTATCTTGGTTACTTTGTTTTTTGTTGTACTGCAGAACACTTAAAAGATTACATCAGATTTGCTGTGTTTGTTTTCCCCAAAGGGTTTCCTGCAACAGAATTGTAACTTTGTCCTTGTCAAGAAAAGTCAAACAGAATATTAAAAAGGCAGCAGAGCATATACCTGCAAATGAGAGAGACAGAATGAAAACTCACCTTGCAAGTGATATAGATTTAGCAGTTTTCGTAGACTTAAAGACTATGAGGTAGGTAAAAGTCAATACACTCTCCCTCCTCCCTCACCTCTCCGAGGAAAGAGATCAGTTCAAAACCAACTGTAATCAATGCATTCAGAGGTAAGTAACTATTGTAAAGATAATAATATTTTTGAACATTAATCTGCAGTCTTTTGAAGTAAAGATATTTTTCAAGTCTTAATGTATCCCTCTGCTAACACGTAGAGGGGATGAGTTCTGTTCCAACATAAAAGATATTTCTATACATGGGTAAATAAAGATATAATTAAAGATAATTTTTTTCATAAACTGTATTTCCAGAACTAATTCATATTTCTATTACTTTCTTCTAAAATTAAGGAAGGATGTGAGGACAATAACGAGACCAGTTTGAGCTGTGCTCCTGCATACTTTAAATCCTGGTCCCAAGTGCAATAATTATACAGTTTGCAAATAACTTTACACTGGTATGTGAAATGAGATATTGTTAACATCAGATAATTTTCTTTAACTTTATATTAATTGACTCTTCAAAACATAAGGTTTTTCTTCCCCAAAGATATAATTATCACTTTCCACATGTCTGATCCAAGACTTTTTCCTTCATTCATCTGCTTTTTTTCACTTTCTATTAACATCTCATGGTTTTATTTCTAAGGATAATAAACATGAGTAGAAACAGGAGTCCAGATCTACAAAATTTAACACCTAAGTGGAAAATAATTCCCCAAACAAGGGCCAGTTTCAGTCTTGCAGTTACAATATTTTAAGGATATCAGCAACAATTATACATATATGTAATTATTTCAGAAAATCATGGGCACACAAACAGTTTATGAGAGTTCTATGAATATGAATATATTTTTCTGGAAGTTAAAAATTACATACACATATGTAAAATGCTCTGAGGACAGGAAAAATTACTGAAATGTATAAGTGTTTCAAACACATTCAATTTTCTCAGGAGAGCTCAGCTGTTATGAAAATCCACTTTAGTACAGTGGTGAGTGACCCTGTCTCTCATGCAAGAGTCTGGGGGTTCGATTCCCACCAGGGAGGCAGCGGTGCCATTTAAGAGTTTGACTCGATGATCCTTGTGCGTCCCTTCCAACTCAGAATAATCTGTGATTCTGTAAAGATGAAAAAGGTCATGTAGTTAGTTCTGACTTCTAGTGGCATATTGCTTGCAGATATGGTATTTATAGTGATTGAACACCTACAATCTAAGTTACATCATTAAAAAAGTAAGGCTACAGGGTAGGAAAAGACAATATTATTTTCAAACACAACAGCTTTACCCAAAGTCACTTCATATTTATAAATTGCTTTATTAAGTCAAGAGTGCTCCATTCCACTAATTCACAATTCAATGTCAGTTTGGAATGGGAAACTGGAAATCACATCTAGCATAAAAATCAAGTATCATTCTGCTATGTATTTCCAGTGATGTGCAACGTATTGTTTATACCCAGAAGGGTAAATGTGATTAAATAAATAGACTACATATATCAATCAAATATGCACAATAAGTTTATTTATGTATGTATACAGGATAGTTTATCCTATGACTGATACATACACAGAAACAAATAATTTTGAAATCATTATAATTTTTTCCTCAAATGAGTACCTTCAAACATTGTTTAATTTTTACCCTTTGGAATTTTACAAATGCCTTTAAAACCTCTTTTAAAACTATATATGTTTAAACCTTAATAACATAACATGTTGTTATTTTAGGTCTCTTAATCCCCTGTTTGTTGCTAAAATCCACATCTCTTTGATTATCATGTGTGCTTTAGCCATTTAAATGCATAGTTATTGAAAAAAATCAGTTTATTCTTGCATACTACTGACTTTACTCATGTAAACTGAAAACGATAATTATATCTCCTCATTTGCGAGAAATGGGTCATGTCAGAGCTCTTGCGAAACATCAAATTCGGAAACATCCACAGGTCATTAATATGCATGCAGGCCTCGCCCATTACTCCACCCCTCCGTCACTCCGGAGCACTGCGGACACTTTTCCACTCCTGCTCATGGGCTCTCTCAGCACAGGGGAGCAAAGGGAAGGGTTTCTGTGCCCTTTCTGACTGCGGAGACCCCGCTAGGGATCCCTGGGTTTCTCTTTGACAATGGTGCCGCTTCTGCACCTGGGGCTGGGGTACTGTGACCGCGTGTGTTTGTACTGCCCCTCGGGGCCACTGCTCCCTGCCCTCCCCGGCCCCAGTGCTCGTACCTGTGTTGTCCCAGCCTTGTGCGCAATCCTGGCCCCGCATGGCACAGCCAGGTTGCAGCTGCGGGAGCAGAGTGAGCTGCTGCCTCGTCCCAGCACACAGCATTTGCCCCACCGCCGCTGCAGCCAGCACCGCTTTTCTGGGGCACTTTCCTTCCCTGCCTTTAGCCATGGAAACAGTAACACATGCCTGGGGGGGAAGTGTCAGTCCCCGGATGGGCTTAGAGTAACGGGACAGTGTGACTTGTGGCACTCCCCACAGGGCCAGGCCAGTTACGCACAACAGGGAGCGCCGGCACCGCCCCTCGACGGAGCAGAGGCACTGCGCATGCATCGGCCAGAGAACATCGCAAATCACTGAGACAGAATTGTGAGAAAAATTCCTCACAAATCAGCGAGGTAGCAATGGAGGGGTCACAATGCAGTGAGGACGTACTGTATTGCTCTCTCTCATAGTAGAAATTTTGTGCAGTGATAGAAACAGAAAATGGCAGAAGCAAGTATTTCTTTTTAAATCAGATAATAATAAATTTAATAGATTCCAGCTGTTTAAACAGATACAGTCCCATTCATTGATAGTAATGACAATATATTAAAACCTTGGAAGAATTTATGTCTTAAACATAACCAGAAGAAAACAGTTTTATCATCTTAGTCTGCGTCTTTATCTAATCATAGAAAACCCATAATTTCTATTCAAACTTTTGTTCTGACTTAAATTACAGTAATCCCTTGAATTTTGTGGGGGCTCACTTCCAGAAAAAACACTGTGATAAGCAAAATCTGCAAAATAGCAGCGAATAGAGTAAATAGAGTAAATATGGTAAAACACTGGCTTCCCATCATCATGGGGAAAAGGGTCTGTCCCGATGGAGGAGCAGGCAGCCCAGGTGCAGCCCGAAGGAAGGGGGGACAGGGGTGTCAGGGTGGTGGCCCGAGGGGGACAGGGGGGCAGCCTCACCTGGAAAACTATTCTTGGAAAAAAAATGTGAAGAGGTGAAGCTGAAAACTTTGACCTGCAAAGCTGTAACGAGTTTTACCCTGGCTGG
>WEKX01024402.1:5321-23192 GCA_013390025.1 Pitta sordida
AGGATGGCAACAGGTTAGGTAACAGGTTTGGCTAGGTTAGGTAATAGGTGATAGGTTGGACTTGATGATCTCTATGGTCTTCTCCAACCTTACTGATTCTGTGATTCTGTGAAAAAACGCTTCATGAATTTAACTAATGCCAGTTAAACTGGAACTTGCCTCCTTGGAAGACAAACTTTACAGAAAGGAAAGAGTCATTTATTTACACTCTTCAAAAAGAGAACACACTATTTGAAGTAGGTGTTCTTGGTTATGACTTGGTTAAAACATTTCTTGTACAAAAAAGAAACAGAAAGTGGTAATGATGGTACTGTTTGTTAGTCAGTTCATAAATTAAGCTGTTAACTTCCTGAGAAATGTACTGTCTCTTTGGGGCAAATGCCAGCCTCTGAAATGCCTGAAGATCTAAGCTTATGGAAGCTTAGTACATGAACCCAATTGTATATGGTTAACTCCTGATTCCTGTCTAAGCCAGGGTACATCATGTCAGGACATGTTATTTTGACTCACCCCAAAAAGCACATCCTGAAAGCTTTCATGGATATCATGATATCATATGAACAGCAGGACTACTCTTAAGACACTCAGAGAATGAACAACACAAGACTACTTCAGACTTATAACAGCTGAATCAAAACATCAAAACAAGAGTGGAAGATAAAAAAGATATGGATCTAATTAACATATATCAGCAATAATTTTAAAAGAATTCATGAGGTAATGCTGATTTTGTGTGAATACACACTATCTTCCTTCAAAGGACATAATCATTTAGCTTACTGACAGCAATAATTTGATTTCACAAAATAATGGTAATTGTTTCTCTAAAACTTACATGATTGTTCTGAAGATTCTCCAGTAATAATGAGTCACTAAATGTTTTTTCTTCTCCATTTTGTGGGCCCTGCCTAGAAGTAATTAAATAAAAAAGAGAGCATCTCAGCATAATTTTAACAATTTATATACATATCATCCAAACAGAAATTTTGGGTTGTAGCTGTTATAATAAAGGCAGCAATCACATACTGTAGAAAAAGAATTCACCTCTCCAAAGTTTATTGAATTTAAAGAAAACTTGATTTATATAAATACATTTAAACCCGTGAAAGTTTCTCTGCTGACTCGGAGTAAGGAAGGATGAAGTAAAAATATATCTACAATGTAAGACCCTGGCTTCTTTTATTCTGATCTCTAGAATGAGATTGTAGAACGGACTCAGAAAAATATATGCCCAACGAGTTCAAGAAATTAACAGTTTTGTAATAGGCTTCTAAATGTTTGCAGAAAAGAAAGTCTGATATCTGAAAGGGGTAAACAAATGAGTTCAGATATCAGAGGAGTCTGCTTAAGGAAGGTTTGTTTTCTATTACTTATGACCAAAAAGGAAGATATTAAACTGATAAAGAAGACACAACAAGTGACTGTAGGGACTGAAGACATGCAAGGAGATGGTCCTGGAGAACTAAAGTCATACACTAACATCTCTCAAATTGCACAAATATTCTGCATGAAGCGGAGAGCTAAAAAATGCAGATACTTCTAGGAAGACTTGTTATTACAGCTTACTGTTGAGTAGGAACAGAGTCTAGTTGAGTTTGTACTTGAGTGAAAGAAAATAGTGCTGAAAAGTGAACCCATGAACCCAGTTGGGGGAAAAATGGGGTTTTTTTCCCATTTACTTTGGGTTTTGCCTTGGATCACGCAATCTTACAAAATGGTAAACACTTTTGGAGATTTAAGTTGAAAGATAAGCCATTTACATCAAAGGCAGTCTAAAGGATCTCTACAAAAAACAAAAGTGAGCTTTCTAATCCTGCACTATCTACCATGGAGAAACAGAAAATGAAGAACCTTCTCTAAAAATAGTCAAGCAAGGACTACTTTTTCTAACTATAATTAATCTGAAAAATTTAAAGCATATTGATTCACCAAAACTTATTTTTTTAAATGCAAATCAAATAGATCTTGAAGTGTCAAATGTGCTATCTTCAGACACATTTTATTTGTTTAGAGTCTGAGCTTTAAGCTTTGTTTAAAGCTTTCCGACAGAAATTTTCTACATGCTCAGGGCTAAAATAAGGAAAAATATTTGCAGGTGTATGTTCTGTCAAACTGGAAAACAACTTTTCTAATATAAAAAAATATTTAAAAGATTTGGGATGTAGTACATTCGCCATTTTAGGACTAGAAATGTCACTGTTACAAACATTTTATTAATTGCGATAGATTTATACATAGAGTATATTATTTCATAAGTATTTATAAGATGGTCATTGCCTATAAAAGGGAAGTACTGGTTTGAGTTGTCTCTTTTAACTACTGTTCAGATATCAGTTTATACATCTCAGATGTGTGCATAAAGATTTTTATGGGCATTAATCAAAACCAGTCTTTTTCCACAGAAAACAAAGAAGCAAACATTATTAATTTCATGTAAACACTGCATTGTTTTAATGAAACCACATTTTTTTAAAAGTTTGGTTTTTTTTCCCCTGCATCTCTAAGAAACATTTTCCTCCTACATCAAATGAGGATTTTTGGGTCAGGTAAGATTTTGAAGTGTGCATGTGTGCCACATTCTGTGTTGTGGGGGGAATTTTTCAGTTTTTTTAAAAAATCTAAACAAAGGATTATTAACTCTGATTTAGGAAAGTTCTTTATTTTTCCTTCAAACATTTCAAGTAAAAGATTACAATAGATTACAGGTTTGTATGACACACCTTTTTGTCACTTTCAACAAAAAAAACAGGGATGTGAAGGAAAAATATGTTCTCCGCTCTGATGTATCAGATTATGTATTTTGAAAGATGTTGCAAATATTTAGTTTAAGAAAGTATGATGAAGAGGTACAAGGCAGCATGCAGATGGCAGCAAAAGGAACTTTTTCTTTCCTGAGGTCCCCATTAAGAGATGAATGTTGATCTCAAGTGTATTTGGGTGCTCTGATCTCAGTTTCAGTTCAGAATTAGGTAGCACTAATATTCTAAAATTATCAGTATGGAGTAAAAATATTAATGATAACATAATTTTCACTCACAAATATGGATTATTTTTCCAAACATATTAGTGACTATTGCTAACATATTACTAAGAAACAGTAGAAAAGTGTTATCTAAGTTACCATAATACCAAATATATCTTAATAAATGATAAAACTTTCTCTCCAATAAGCAATTCTCAGTTGTACACAACTGTCAATAGAATAACTGGATTATATTCCAGTGACCCTGTTAGTGATTCTATGCCAGAGTAAACAACCTAATGCCATAGAATTTGGATGGCATAAATTTTTGTAAGACTGTCACCTCGTAAGTCTGCATCAATTCAAATCTAAAATAACTTCTGAGTAGTAAAATACTTCACATTTAGCTCTCTTTCTAAAAATATTGCTCACTGGTTTTAAACTTGAATCTTCAACAAACACCACAAATCATTTTTAGAGCTTACCAATCATCTGAAGGAACACTAAAATCCTCAGGCTCAGGGCAATGGCTGCACAAGAAGTAAGCGAAAAATAGAAACAGGGATAGGAAAAAGAATCACAAATGCTAAAAGTTTTGACTGTATATAAAACCAAGTACGTAGTTAGTTAATGAAAATAAATTACTAAAAAAAAAGTTTTGCAACTGACTATTTTGCTAGTGTTGAGATTGCAATGAAAATTACAAAAATATGGTGTTTCTCTTGAAGGTTCTTAAAGTATAAACCCGCAAATTTTTGCAAGTCTTCCCTCAGCCTTTTATTTTGTACAGACTAAACAGACTAAACAATAGCAAAACCATGCATATTTAAGTTGCATTATGGCAGAAACCCTCTGGTATTTCAACTTTATTTTTGTTCCTCTTTGCAAAAACAGATGTGACAGAAGTGATGATATCTCTTGTAAGTGACATTTCATAGTCAAAACCAAACTGATTGCTAGTTGTCAGGTGCAAGTTCATTTTAACTGTAGTACTAATGCATGGGTATATATGGACAGTTGGAGGCAGACAGAACAGAAAAAGTGTATAAAAATACCTACCCATACGCAACTCCTGCTACAGTACACTTCTTAAATTGCATGACGTTGCATGTCAGGGTACCCGTTTTGTCAGAAAATATATATTTGACCTAAATGAATGATGAAATCCATTACACATTAACATTCAGCAGTTAGTGATATGTATGGTACAATTCACGACTATCAACACACTAAATTGTGTAATCGGTTCTGCAATTTTCACACTTTATAGAAAAAATCTCAACAACAAAACTAGTACATAAACATGGCCATGGCACAGCCTTCATACCCATTTCCAAAGAGATGAAGCAACTGAGATGTCAGGAAATGTAAGCCTACTTCAGCGCAGGGTGGCGTACATAACTGTCCCTCACTATGTATTGTTGCAATCCAAGAAAATAGTGAAGACCAGTGGCTTCACTAGTAAAACACTAAATTTCTGAGAGAAAGTAAAATGGTAGGAAAAGTAGCTACTACATACATTTCTAAACCTACCTTTCTGACATAGAAATATCTCCTTAAAGCCAAAACATTAGTAAAAAAGCAAGTCTAGAAATGGGAAATGACAGGAATAGAAGAAATACACCGTACATTCATTTTTACCTACTCCAGGTTTTCTATTTCCCAAACATTATAAAACTTTCCATTCCAGAAGTATTTTAAGATTCAAAGCTGAAATACATGAATCTGAGATATATTTAAATTCAGTTTAAACCTAATCTTA
Source organism: Pitta sordida (assembly GCA_013390025.1). NCBI lineage: Eukaryota > Metazoa > Chordata > Aves > Passeriformes > Pittidae > Pitta > Pitta sordida. Next base: position 10,046 of record WEKX01024402.1, read on the forward strand.
AGAAAAGAGTTAATACATGAAGAAATGAAGTAATCTATGATGAACCAAAGGCTCTATTAGTCAAAGGTAAACGTCAACTTTAATTCGTTAAAATTTATTTCTCATTAGAAACTTCCAGGATTCTTAATTAGAAATGAACTACACTGTACCTGAAACTAAAAAGGCTATGTATTAGTAAAACCACTTCTGAGGGATCATGACCTAGCCAAATCAGCAGTTAGAAGTAATCTGTGCCAGGTTTACGCCTCAAATTCTACTTTTTCTTTTTATGTGAGCAGAATGAGAAAGTGGGAATTGCAGCTAAGAAACTCAACCTTTTTTCCCAACACCAAAGTTTTGCCTTTTTTAAACCCTCATGATCTCCTGGGGGAAATCTCTTAATGATGTACAGGCCCCACACACTTCAAAGAAGAAACATGCTCTTTTTTTGTTAATAGAGTCCTTTGGTCTCCCTACAAAAATCTGCTCAAATTAATAATCTGTCAAAGAAGTAAAAGTGGACATCCCAAGAAGTCTGACTAGCTTTCGGTGGTGGAGGCTAATTTGATGAGAAACCTAAGAAATGACATAAACTACTGAAGTTAAAAAGGAATTTTGTTAATCACATTCCCAGACACACTCCAACTGCAGAGACAGAAAAAACTGATCGTGTAAAATGAAATGGAAGGAAATCTAGAATTCAACGGAGACTCTTACCCACTAGAAGAGCCTGCACTCTTTTAAGGCCAGGAAAAGTACAAAATTTTCTGCACACACATCTTAAACTCAGCAGGCAAAGGCCCTGTTGTTCCCCATGTAGACCAGTCATAGAATGTTAGCCTTCAATTAGTTTTCCCAAAAGGCACATCTCTTAATTATTAGTCTCTAAAACTTCTTGGCTATATGGCTAAAATTTTGTTATTATGTATTATTTTTGGAAAGCTAGGAACAATTCCCATGCAATAAAGTAAAGAATTCCATCTTGAGTACGAGTACTGTGTCCAGTTCTGGGCTCTCCAGTTTAAGAAGGATGTTGAGCTCCTTGAGAGGGTCCAGAGAAGAGCGACAAGGATGGTGAAAGAACTGGAGAACAAGCCCTACGGGGAGCGACTGCAGGAGCTGGGGTTGTTCAGCCTAGAGAAGAGGAGACTCAGAGGTGACCTGATTGCTGTTTACAACTACCTGAAGGGAGGTTGCTGCCAGGTGGGTGTGAATCTCTTCTCTCAGGCTGACGACACCAGAACAAGAGGACATGGCCTTAAGCTACGCCAGGGAGGTTTAGGCTGGATGTTAGGAAGAGGTTTTTCACAGAGAGAGTGATCCCTCATTGGAATGGCCTGCCCAGGGAGGTGGTGGAGTCACCATCCCTGGAGGTGTTTAAGAGAAGACCCGATGAGGAGCTCAGTGGCATGGCCTAGATGATGGGAGGCTTGGGTGGATGGAGCATGGTGCCTGTGGTTCCACGCTTGTGGGTCTGATCCCTGGGTGGGAGTTCGCTTGGGAGTTGGACTAGATGATCCTGTGGGTCCTTTCCAACTCAGAATAACCTGTGAATTAGTTACGAAAACTTCTAGGCTAGGAAATGCAAGAATGTGCATACTTGTATTAAGAGTACAATTCACGTAAATGTGCATGCAATCTTTTTTCCACAGAAATAGCTTCCCACTACCAGTGTACCAGAAAGCTCAGCAGTTTTTTAAAGCAAGACTGCAAATACAATTGACTGAAACAGCAAATGTAATGTGTAGTGCTTTCAGAACTTCCCTGTACCCCGACACACTTCTACAAAGTCATACTTCCATAATAAGAATATACAACAATTGATCTCTTGTGAAAAGTCTAACTGATTTTACAGTATTAAAAGAGAACTCTAAAGTAAAATAAAGAATTAAGCCCAAACTTCCAGAGCTTTATTCAGTCATGACCAACCACTCCCTTCACGGCTTCCAGTCTTCAGTGGCAAAAAATGAGGAAATGTATTCAACTGTAATTTAAACCTAGAGATTACTCACTGTCTCTTCTGAGCACGGCAGAGTGTGTAGAAAAAAATGACCTACTGAAGACATACACTATCATAAATGTATATACTTAGACTAAATTTTGTGCTACAAACAGCCCTCTTCCTGATATTTTAACTTTAATGATACACTTGAATCTTGTGTGAGTACCACATCCACATTGATACAGGGATTGTTCATTTGACATTGTTTTCCAAGATATAATTCGCTCATATTGCGAAGTGTTTTTAAAAATACCTGACAAAATGAAGAGACTAGAAACACTAAGCAAGAATATACTTTTTTGAAATAAATCCTCACATGAATATTTTCAATACACAGGATTAGAACCAGTAATTTTTTTCCTACCTGTCCAAGTTCTTCATTGAGATTGGAAGTACGGGCCATTGCAGCAGTGTCTGTAGGTTCATAGTGCATGTCTATGTCCTAGAGAGAAAAAAGCATATGTATTTAAAAATTAAGTCTTCCATAACTTCTCACAAAATATCTAGTACATAAATAGAAAAGGTACGTGTAGAAGACCAACATGAATAGACCTACTTAAGATTATTTCAATATCGGAAGCCAAAATCAGATCACTTCTAAGAGTCCTCAGAGAAATCCGATTTTCTCATGAGAGATTTTACTCAGATTATTTCTAGTGATCCATATTATTGAAAAACTGTTGTACCCATGCAACTAAAATGAATTTAGCAACAAGGATAAATACTACACTGTAACACTTAGAAAGAATTCAGCTTCTATTTCTATTGAATGCACAACCAGTCATTTCTAAACATCAAGCCGAAAATATCTTGAGAAAAAAACACAAAGATAGATTCAAGAGTACACAATAAATGTAAGATACATTGTAAGTGGTGTGGATTTTTTTTCTTTTTACTTGTTAAAAATGAACACCAGAGTTTACTTTTAAATACAGTAAAATATTAAAACATTGTGAAGTATGGCAGTGTAGTGCAACAGATTGCAGACAACCAACTTCCCCATAACAACATGATCTACACATACACAGAGATAATGCTTAAGATGAATGTTCGGAGTCCCAGAGCTTAGTGACATGGTCTAGCTGGGGGGTGTAGGGCTGGGTGACCCTGGGCCCCTTCCGGCTCGGAGTGGCCTGCTAGACTGTGAGGCATCTAGGTTGGTATTACGCTCTAGGATGTGCTCTTGGTCACTGTACGGGTATTAGATGGTGAGTTGGACTAGATGATCCTTGTGGGTCCCTTCCAACTCATAATTTTCTGTGATTCTGTGTGATTCTGTAAGACAACTTAAAGCCAACTAATTCCTCATGATGTGAAACTGAGGCAGGAAGATAAGCTAAAACCGCCTTTTGTATTTCTTGTATGAATAGTAGCATTCTACACATTCAAAATGGATGAGTCTTTGTTGAATATTTATTTAAAATACAGAACATAAAGGAAGAACTGCATTCTCATATTTGTCAACAATTTGTTTTATGGCACAAGAAAATTAAGAAATTGAAACCAGCTGACTGCTCACAAAATTATTTAACATTTAAAATAAAAGAGGTATTTAACTTTTAAAACAAAGCTTATGCTTCACCTGCTACTCCACATACATTCTTATATGTACCTGCATGACATAACTTACACACAATAATCTATCTCACACATTTGATCAAAGAATCAGATTAATGTGTTCACTCTGGTATGATTAATTTGCATTTGGAAAAAATGGAAAACTGGAATCATGCTTACCTGGCTTTAAGGAGAATACCTCACTCACACCCCAAACAAAGTAAACAGAGTAAATGATTCTTTCCCCCATTATTTAATTAAGAAAACCAAAATAAATTAAAGGATGTCAAAATGAGCTTTATATATATCCTGAGTGATAATACTAACAGACACTGTCTTTGTGCAAAAACCTCCACCCCACTAAACTATGGTGGTGCTGCAAAAAAATCGGCAAAATGCCAAAAACCCCCAAAACATCAGGTAAGTTTAGAAAGAAGAAATTAAACGGGACAAAACCCCCTAGGACTAAAAAACATCTCCTCTGATCATTCTGAATGAAATTGATACCTGGTTATCAATAATGAGAAAGTAAAAAGTACAAAAACGTAATTTATTATTACCTTCTCAGACTTCAAAATAAACAGCAGACTTAAGTATGGACATTTAAAAAAAATCTGAAAAAAAATGTATACATAGACAAGCAATCCACCATTTGACTTACTTGGAAGTCACTTGATTTTAGAAATAAAAATTAAAATAATATTTACCCAATTTATGAAATATGCCTGGATAAATTTAACAACTTCAAGCGTAACCAACAAGCTGATTGGAATAAGATTATTGAAGAGAATGATAAAAGTCAAGAAATTCAATCCAAAGTTGCTTGCTCCACCATCTGCCAAAAACCAAAGCAAATCACAGAAATATTTGAGACTGTACTTGGAAGTATATATACATAGTGTATTCAAAATATTGCATTAAATGCTGATTTTTAAAATGTTCTGAGACTAAGGAGAAACTTTGGAATTAATTACAGTATAACTTGCCTATAAATATGAACTTCCTAAATTTAAGTATTCTGTTATAAGTGCAGTTCAAATTTAGATATTTCTGCCATCTTCTCCCACTTCTGAAAAGGAAACTTACCAGTCATTCCCTCTTCTGCTATATTTTGAGATCATAATCTGGGAATATCTACATAAGGAACCAAATTCAAATTTTTAAAATTTTGTATTTTGAAAGCAGAAAATACATACTGGAATGATTTTTTTCTCTATCCACCCTCACACCAGCAAGTACTACAAAAAAGGTAAATTCACTGCCCATGAAAGCAAGAGATGAAATCAGAGAGTTTAATGAAAGTTTTAAAACAGTATTAACATATATAACAAGCTGTTTCATACTACTTTTTCCTTTTAAAGCTTTAAATAACTCTAGCAGTAGCATCTCTGAGATGCTGGCCTCCAGTATGGCAAAAAGGAAAAATATGGAGCCTGCCTGTCTGTATCCAAAGATATCTTAAAGAAAAACAACTTCAGGTAAGTTTCCATGGCCTAAGCAATATGGATTTGGCTGTTAGTCTAAGATCCAGGAGAGGTGGTTTTGGATACATCCATTAATATCAATTCCAGCGCCAAAAGAAGTACATAAAAACCCAAACAGCTAAATTCACCACGACATTGATATTCTCAATAATTGCTACTGAGATTAAAGAAGGTTGATACCTATTGCTACTTGTAAATAAAAGAATATACAGATCCTGTTAAAACTGTCTTAATTTAAAAAATGTTTCTTCCTCATCATCTAAAAGAGAAGAAGCAAGGTTCTAAGTTCATCATGCTTCAGGACAGTGCCTTCAAACCAGAACTCAAGACTTTTCTTTTAAAACTGACTAAACATCTATAATCCCAACTTTGATAACTATATTCAGAAGCTTTGTCCTCAAGACTCTTGTTTCAGAAGCAGAAAGTCTAGTTCTGGTTCTACTGCCTAAGTAAGGAGGCTCCAGGCCCACCGTAAGAAAGTCTGAAAACGTGAGTAATTGGCCACAAAGTACTAAATTCAAGAAAGCTTCCTTTAAATCTAGTTTTCTCACAGAAGGTCACACTGTGTCAATACATTGCATGCTGCCATGAAGGCATAACATTGCACTACCTTAAGCACAGCTGCCCAGTATGTCAGATAAAATGTTTTGTGCCTCTTTAACCTTCTTTAGAAGTCTGTTAAGATCTGAGGTCTGCAGCCAATAATTAGTTAAATCCCTGTATAGTAGAAATTATAAAGCCACAAAATCACTTCCTGAGGGTGAGTTTAAAAATTCAGAAAAGTCACTGCAGCTTTAATTGTAATCTTCCGTTAATAGCTCAAAGTGGCTTTAGTCTGATGTTTAGGAAGCTGGCTGTTTATGCCAGTGGAATGCTGATACAGACTTTGCTGAGCTGCAGAGACTTGAAAGAAGCAGAGGCAAACAATGAATCTTGCCCTTCCTGAATTCAGCAACTGCTCAGGTGGCACAATAAGATGAATTTTATACTTGCTGTGATATACCTATCCTAGTGACTTTAGACAACACGCAAAAAAGAGATATTGACAAAAAAAAGCATTGCGCAAAGGACTGTAATCATCCTTCTTTCCAAATACAACAGGCAATTGAACACTAAAATATTAATATATTATTTTACTTCTTACAATTTAGATCAAGATACCAGTCCCTTCCAGTATGCCTTCGATTCCATATAGCTGAACCAATAGAGCAGATCAAAGACATGGCGATAAGGATGCAGAACAGAATCAAAATCTGAATATTCGTAATTCGCTCCACATTAGACATTTTAAGAGGTGGACTTGTTGAATTCTGCAAAAGATGAAAAACCAACAGTGTTTATTAAATATTAGATGAGGTAAAACAGTTCTTTCTCTTCAAATTACAGGTTACTTCATCCTTCTCTAAATATTTTTCCAATTATATCATCATAAGTGCTCTAACTGTTTTACTTAAAAAAAAAAGCAGCTTATAAATCTATGAATTACAGCTTTGGATTTTTGTCACAAGTAGTTTAAACTATCACACAGAACAACTGTAACAGCAACAGCTATCAGTAAACATTACAAATGATTGTGCGTATACCATATAAGTGCTGTAGACGACAAATTGGGAAAGCAGTAAGACATACATGACCAGCCTGAAAGCATTCTTTTTTCTCAATAAATGTATCTCAATTTTGATATTTCAGTCTCTTCCTTCCTCATTTTGTTTTCTGACACGAATGCTTACCTTTGTACTTGAAAGAAAGCTCCACAAGAGTACAGTTTTAGGAGCAGCCAAAAATTAAAAAAAGATGAACAGGCAATCTATGATGATCCACATTGCTAATACAAGTTTTCATAACACAAGTTACAAAATAGAATCAAAGAATAAGCTTACAAGTGACTCAAAATAAGAAGAAATTTCTTAATTTTTATTGGTTTTAATTCATATGAAAGATGTTCTATTGCTGACATTTTACTCCTGACATTTTACTCCTACACTTCATGTCTTCTGAAAGAATTTTCTGTGTTGTGGAATGGCAAATTAGGGTAACAAAACAGACAGCTTAGAGAAAATCCAAGTGACAAACCTGCATAAGCTTTGTATCATGTCCAGTATAGACAACTATCCCATGAACCCATTGAGTATTTCTCAACTGAGCTCCTCGTAGAAGAAGCTGATCAGATCCCAACGGAACAGTACTAAAATGAAAGAGTTTTACGTTTTAACATTAAAACAATCAATGCTAATGAATAAACATAATCAGCAGTTGACAGAACTAATTTCTCAACATTTAGATGATTATTGTACATGTATTAGGAAGCTAATTTTCATAGTTAAGTTTTTGGGAGTGTTGACAGAGGAAACTTGACAGTTAAAAACCAGTTAAAAATTTTTCAAAAAAAAAAAGTTTTCAAAAATAGTACCTGCCACATAATTTTATTATGGACTATTAATTTTGACATGGTACTACTAAGCAAGCATACTGAAACTAAAAAGATCTGATTTATGATTACAAACCTTTTTCCTAAATTCTTTCTTACAAAATTGATTTCAAAAGTAATTTTGAAATGAAATAACTGTTGACCTCTCAACTTAATCCACTCTTCCAGAGAAATAAATATCCTTTATGAACACAATTATTTAAAATTCACAGTAATATTTCATGTGCATTCTTTAAACTGCAAAACCAGGTAAATTTTTGCTGTTATAGTTTTAGAACTCTGTAAAGGAGCAACAAACCTTTAGAAAACATTGGAAACATTTAACTGTCTTAAATTCAGACACCTGACTTCATACATATAATACAGCTCAAGTTTTTCTTAAAATATAAATGTATTTGATAATTATTACTATTTCGTTGGACAATCAGGCTCTATTGCAGTGCTTTCCCTTCTATATGTACCAGCTACAAGTTCAGAGTTGCCAAATATGCTTCAATGTGTGTAGCATTTTATCTAAAACTACTACTTCTAGTTGTTTGAAACCAACACATTATTAAGATCAGTGACTAATAAACTGATTAATGACAGCAACTACAGCTCTGATAAAGAAGTGCCTCAGAAAGCCATGATATTTGGTAACATTTTGGGTAGCACAGAGAGTATAATCAGTTTCAGTGAGCAAGTCTTAGGTAATAATGTCTTTTGGATCACCATGTCCCCTTCCCCTCTCTTACACAAACTTTTAAGATTCAAAGACTGCAAATAAAGAGTAAACAACACATTACTCCTCTCTTAAAATTAAAACTGGCCAACAGGTTTTTTTGAACCAGTTCTTGCAGAAAACAGGAAAACAATTATTCTGGAAAAATATTTTGAGTGCTGTTCCATAAAAACCAAAAAAACAAAGACCATCCCACTACAACTTAGTCCACTTACTTTCTAGGAAACTGACACAGAGCATACTGACTTTTTAAGGACTCATTCTCCCCAGCAACAAAGTGTATCTCAGCAACTGAAACACTGAATGATATTGCCATGGAAAACAATTTCTAGGTGCAGGCTCTGCATCAGAAGAAGACATTGGAAAAGAAAACTGAAATATAAAACATACTTACTGACATTAAACATATTTACTGGTATTTACTTGCTTTATAAATCTTGTATTTGAGACGTGTTCATATCACGGCAAGATTAGAAGACATACTTGAATGTCCTTTCAAGTATGAAAGGAATTACTGGGGGTTTGACAGACTCAAGAATCATGAAGAGAGACCCCTGTTGCCACTGAGGATTGCTTCTGTACTTGTACTTATTTGTACTCCTTGATCAGAACCGTAAGACTTTAGGACCACTCATGAACACAAGACAGACATTTGAGTTAAGAATGCATTACCTATCATTCCAAGAATAATTAGGTATTTTCAGCCTACTAACACCAACATGAATGTCACAGCAGTTGAAAGGAAAATAAACTTCTACGACTATATGCAAATTTCTCATAGATGAATTGGAAACTTTTTGAACTGTTGATTTTCTCTGGAATGCCAAAAGACTTTCTGTCCTTTCTGCTAATACATGAGAGGAAAGCAGAAGATGAAAACCTTCAACTCTTAATTCTTGTACTCCTTCAAGAGTCAAGTGAGTTCTAAGACTCTTTCTGCCACTTACTGATCTGCCTGTGTTTTCCCTTTCTAAAAAGTGTAAAGAATATGTAGTAAAATCCTTTCCATTGCAGAATCCACTGATTTTTTTTCTTCCCAGGACAGTGGCTCTCAAAGGGATAACTTTCTTCAACTTGGACAGGACTTCATTCTCAAGCCTTTTACTGGAAAGACAATGAGAAGACAAATGGGACTGCAGCCAGTGGGAGTTGTCTCCAGTAGAACTGGTGCACAGATCAAGGAGATGAAAACAGACAACAAAGCAACCAGGGGCATGGAAAGCCCAGATCCACCAGCTATCACACTACTAATCCTCAACATAGTGACCATACTCCATTTTCTAAAGAGTTAATGGTGTGATGACATGACAAAGATTTCAAGTGTCTTATTTCCCAGCCTCTGCCTTTTCAAAACTGAACTAACTCATCTGATTTCTATTGTATTCTACATAATTTATGACTCAGCAACACCTCTGGGTTGACTTCAGTAAGGGATGTTTCAATGGGCAAATATAGTTTCAGAACACCTTCCTGACAGAGCTGTCAATTTACAGCTGGTTATTTCTAAGACACCTGAAAGCTTACATACCAAAATGATTTCGTTAAAAAGCCTACTTCATCCTTAGGCAAAATTTTACAGGAAAACATTTACTTGAGGTCTGGATAACCAGTATCTGCCCTTGTTTTGCACAATGCCCTCACCATTCTCTGAGCCATTGTCCCACCACAATTTCAAATTAATCCAGGCTAAAGAACTTTTCCCCTTTCTCTAGATATTTGTCTCCATGGACTAAAACCAAATTGACATGGTTCTGTATACTCATGAGCATAATAAAGAGCTGCACACTTTGGAGTTAAGAGTTAGCTCACTCAAAAGCTGAGGATATCAAAGAAGTTTTCCCTCTTTTAGCCAAAAGGCAAAATAACTGTAGTGTTGCTCTACCTCCTTGAATACTGAGTATCCAAAAGGGAAAAAAAAATAAACTTGTTTTTAGGAGTTGCTCTCCCATGAAGGGAAAAAGAAAAGACTGAAAAGATCAACGAGATGCAACATTTATGACAATCCAAAGACTTACACAAAGTGAAAGAAGAGGAAGATATGTTTTCAGTATTCTCTATTGCTTTTGCAAATATTTTAAGGTGGTAGTGGATAAAGTGTAAATCACAACTGCTGGATATACATAATCTCACTGGAAGGTCACAAAGATCTGGATAAATAAATATTGATTAGATACCCTTCTAATGTGGGTAGAAAAAGAATTCATCCCTGATTTTTTCAGGTTGAAGTAAGATCAGGATCCCCAAAGAGTTACTTACCTGCAATTCTTTTTCACTGAAGGTAAATATTATATTAGAGCCACACTTTTGGAACTATCCTACTGCACAGGAACTACGTATAGTCAAAATATTCCAAAACTAAATTTCTCAAATGAAAAAAATTGCTTGACCAGCAGATGGCGTGCTCCTACACATTCTTGAGGCATAACAGCCATTAGCACATTCAATAGTTATTTTTTCAAATAATTTTTTAAAAATTTAAATTATTAGACTAAAATGAAAAGTACAGTTTTCCCTCTATCCGGGGAGAAAGAAAAAATGTGTGGATCTGTTATAACTATTACCTTCAGAGAAGAATTACAGGTAAATATTTTTCTCTTCTTAATGACAAGTACAGTGGAATTATAATAGATCCACACTCTTGCGACTGAAAACTCCTGGAATGCATCTGTAAGAAATCAGTAAATAAAAAATGGAATATTAAGGGGGAAAAAAGAGGTATTCAATGATTAGTTAGTATTATATGTATCAGTCTAAAACCACAAAAATGAATTATCCTGGATATGGAGAAATAAATACCTACCAAATAAGTAAGAAAAAATCTTTGGGAATGAAGGACTCAATTCTGGATCTAGCAGCGAATCTTCTGTGAACCCACAGAAGACTCTGAATAGTCGTATCTGTTAAGCACTTACGTATTTTAAGAATTTTTGAAGCAGTTTTACAACCATGGGTGTTGTAAATGCACGTGGTCTACTTTGAAAGGAACATAATTTAGTAAGCTAAGATATTAAGCACCTTTCAGCTGCCAAATTAGAAGAATTTGAGGTATCTAATGATGGGTTCCATTGCACTCCAGACTCAAACAAACAGAAGAAAACAACAGTAAAAAAAACCAGATACAAAACTACCTCTATTCAGATTCTATAAAAGATGAGATGCTTAAGAAGTGAGTTACTACATATATGTATCTCAGAACTATCAGAATCTCATTAGTACATTCTTCTATTAATAGTTATTGCTTTCTGAAGGACAATTAGCATAACAAATCAAGTTGTAAATTTTAGAAGTAAGGTTTTATCCCTTTAATTTTTTAAAGAATAAAGTCTAACAAGGAATACATAAAAAAATATTTACTATTCATATTTTAACTTCAGTAGTTTAATAGCATATAGCTATCTACTGATAGACTGAATCTTCTGAAATCTTCTTCCTTTTATTTACATACCCATGCCCATCCAGTCTGATGTTTCCAACAAAGTCATAGAGGTGTCGGTTTGGGCTCTCGCATTCAATTCTGCCTGAAAGTCTCATCAAGCTCTCTGTGTCCTTTATCTCTGATGTTATTGACAAACCCTGCAAACAAAATTCATTTGCCATGACATTAAAAATCACTATTCAATAATAAATCTATGTATTATAAGTCTGACATTTTAAGACCAGAAAACAAATACAGTCGGGTCTCCTATATCGTGGACCTGCGGTCTTAACTGGGGTCCATGAAGCCCTACTTCTGTGTTGAATGGCAGCCGTGCCGCTCCTGCCGCTGCAGCCGCCCACACCGCAGTGACGGCGGCAGGTCGTGCATACGCAGTTGCAATAAGGGGCTTCCTTCATCGCTAAAAAATCATGCTGCTAAGATCTGAAGCCGGAATATGGGGGGCACGAAGTGCAAGAGGGCCGACTGTACCCCAGTGGGAGCAAAATGGGCCAACTACTGCTGTCACACTGATGGGTACTACAGTGAAAAAGCCACCTTGGCATCTTACAATACCATGATCATGACATAGTCATAATCCATCACATAGCTCAGCCACACTGTCCCTGCATAGAGACAGCACACTTACTCAAGAACTGCTATTCCCTACCTTCCCCTGATGGACAGTACTGGCACTGTCAGCTGCTTTCTTCAGGGCTTCTGCCTCATCTATCCACTAGAAACAAAACCAATACTCAAGCTACTTTGCTTCTACCTATTTTCCCAAAGAAAAACCCTAAAATAAAGCACAAGGAATGACTTAGGAGTAACCACTCATTTCTCTGCTTTCATGATGATCCACAGCTTTTTATTCAAATCACTAAAATTTCAGTGTTCTTAAATAGCTATAAATGTAAAAAAATGTTTTTATAAGCAATAAAAGACAAAAGTAATATCAGCAATATTCTCAAAAATTGAATTCCTACCTGTCGAATTTTTAAGTTTGTCTCACCATCTAAATTAGACGTTTCAATGTAGCACATGGCCTGTGGTTCACTATTAAGAAAAAAATTTCTGAATTAAAAATTATAATTTCAAAATCCATAAACTTCTGCAATCTTGTAAAACCTATTTATGCAAAAAGGTTTGACTTATCCAATCTTCACAACTACAATAATTTACAGTCAAATCTGTAAAAACCAACAGCATTTCACATTTTTCAGAAAAGTTTGCCAACACTTATATTCTTAGGTGAAACATTGATAAAAGCGCTGTACACAGCAGAAGTGTTCTATCCTTATACACAAGATTTGGGCACAAGTGTAGTGTCTTTGTAGTGCCTTCTAGAGTAGGCAGCTGTAGTTCAGACACAAAAGTTTTGCAAAGGGTTCTCTTACAAAAAAAGTCTAAATTACGGATAACATAATACATTTTTTAAACTATATCCTCCTTATGCAATTTCAAAAGCTTTTTTATAACTTGAAGGTTTGAAGTTCATGTAGAATATTACTACCTGAATACTTGACCTATTTGACACACACTGAGAAATGGCTTATTCACC
>WEKX01024405.1:8900-31717 GCA_013390025.1 Pitta sordida
ATGGCCTACAGTTATAGCATGTCCTGCCTGGTCTTAAATCTTCACGTGACTGACTAAACTATATTTAGCATGCTTAGATAATACATTTCCTAACTGTGGTGATCCTTCCTGTTGAATATTTTTCTATAGCCTAGCCTGGATCTCTCTCTTCAGTGTGAGCCCACAAGTCCTTAATCTCTCCACAGCAGACACATCAATCACATGCCTTTCTCTGTGCAAGGTGATCTCAGATGTCTCTCAAGACTTGTATCTTCCCCATGCTTGTATTTTCATGCTGTTTCTGAAGCTACTAACCAAAAGAAATCTGACCTAATCTCAGGGACTAGCTGTCTGGACTACCCTTAGAGAGATGATTGGGTCAGTTGGCTGAGTTGGACAGAGGCCCAAAGGCTTATTTTAATGTATGGGATGTATTTTCTTGTGACTGATTGCTTCCTCAATAAATTAGGCAAATGCTTCTCCACTGAAACCAATGACTGATTGAGGAGCCCGTAAAACAGTAAATCCATTCCTATGTCATTTTTCTGGACAGTAATGGTGCTGCTGTAGTCACAGAAAAATATAGAGCTGCCCTTTGCATTGATGACATCCTTCTTTAAAGTAGAAGTTATAGTTGCTAAAGCAGCACTTTTGTGGACACAGTAAAAAAATCATTAGTCTTGGTGTCTTCTCAGTCATTATTACCGCTGAGGACAAGCAGCCAGGCTTGAGAGATGTATACATTCAAGAGTTCAGCATACAGTGGAGGTCGTACATGAGTAATGGTGCATTTCCTGAGGGTTTTGAAGTATAAACCTCTTCTGTTCCCCAAGTAATGCAAAGGGTCAATTGTTTATGTGTAGATTCCCAAATTATTTCATTTTTGTGTTGTCAGGCACATTAGAAACTAAAAATACTGGTGGAAATTCCACAGTTCAACAGAAAATGAGGCACCATCTTGGCAGCAAAGAAATGTGAGAAGTAACCACCAGAGAGGGCTGAAAAATCATCATTACCACATCAAACAGGTGAAAAACTGCATTAAACAATCTCAGGGAGCATGCTTTCCTCCCTATAACCTTCAAGTTACAGGTTTAAAAAACTTAATTCAGTATTGTAAGAGAAGAATAAGAGAAAATGTATCCCAAAGGTACTCTTTTCTCTAATAATTTCACTTCCTCTCCTCCCATGGTCTTCACTGTTTCCTCTAATTGTTCCCTACCTCTGTGTCTGCCTTGTTTCATGTTGCATAAAATTTTTTCAAATACTAATAAAGGGATATAGTTTGTCAGAAGTGCAGAGTACTCATATAAAAATACATAAAATTGTATTAATAATTATACAGTACCCTGATGTTCCCTTCAAGGACCAATTTGCAGATCCTAACCAAAAGCAGCATCCTTTTGTGCCAAGCACTGCACAGGTATATCAGAAAATACAGATCCCATGGTAAAGCTTTAAAAGTCCATGGAGAGACACACAATCTAGCACTTCTGCCTTCAGGAGATAATTATTTTACATTGGATAAGGCACTGAAGTGTCTTCATATTTTAAAAAAAAATCAAAGAGAAATACAATTCAAGAGTAGAACAATTTTCTATTATTCTTACAGCTAGCAAAAGCCTGAATGACTTTGAGTGCAGTTGGTTTCTCACGAGAGCCACCAGTCTACTTGACTGACAGGGAAAATGATATCCTTTAATTCACCTTTCCCTCAGAGAAGAAACATGCAAGGTAGCATGCAATGGAAAATGAGAACAGGTACCGAGCACACTGTGACACCTGAAGTGTCCCTTGAGCATGACCTGAAGGGACTCCATCTAGTATCTGTGTTTCCACAAACATTCAGCCCAAGCCTGCACACTGAGAGAGCTAATTAACATTCCGGTATTAAACCTGAAGGTGCCTAATGAAATGGAGGTTCAGCTAAGGTCACCGGATCTTGCCGCTGCTGAACAAAGAAGGCAAAAGTCACACCCCTTCCATCCCTACTGATTTGAGCTGGATTCACACCAGGACCTACAAGAAAGGTGAAAGTCACCTGAAGCCTTTAAGACTTGGCTTTTCTAAGAGTCTTGATTAATTAACATAGAAGCTCCGGTGATTGCTCTTCTGTACTTGTCAGTGAGAGTGAATGAGGCAAGGTTTATAAGCTCTTCCCCTATGCCTCTGTGCTCATGTAGGCACAACTCTCTTTCTTCATGGTAATGGTTTTATCAAACAAAATGGTCGCAGTTGATGCCCAAGTGATGCCCTGTACATCTTCAAATTCCAAGCCACTATGAGATGGGCCTGCATCAAGGTTGACATAGACAAAGTCTATTATAATACATGGTCAGATCGCAGAATTAAACTGAATTCAAGGAGCTCCTTAAGGACACAGGAGAATCATTGGCTAGGGAGGTCACAGAAGAAATGGTATTAGAGGTTTGAAAAGTACTGACCTTTCCTCAAAGCAGTAGCCCTTCTGCTGATCTTAGCAGACATCATTCTGTTGGGAAGTAAGAATGAAACTATGTTTGTCTCTTGTGAGAATCCATCTGCCCTCACTTAGTCCATATTTTCAACATACTTTGAAGTGCCTGAGAATGGATATCAAGCTACTAGTGAGTTATAACTGGGAAAACTGGAGGACAAAGGTATTGAAATAAAGCTAAAAGTTGAAAATGTTTTTTCTGAATCCAAGAATAATCTGCAGATTTTTTCCTCTGTCTAGAAGATCCCAGATGCACAGAACAAGTGCACTGGAGGAAATGCTACCACTATTGAAGAAAAATTCAAATTTAAATGAGGAAATTGTTCTGCTGATTCCACCTCTTGCCTTTGAAATTTTGTCTGGGCACACAATTCTTCACTGCCTATTTGAAATAGTTGCCTTCTGTTGTTGTGTGCTGCCTTTTTGTTTCTGGCAATCCTCTACTTATTCTTGGGTTTTAATGGTGAATTAACTCATGAAACTGAAATGAACAGAGTGCAAATCGGGTCAGTCCCCTTCTCTGCTAGTGCCTGGTCACTGCAGCTTGATGCTTACTGAGGATCTGATCCCCATCATCTAGAATGAGCGTTTCCTATTCTTAAGCAGTTGCAGCTTCAACAAAATACCCCCCAATCCACTCAGCAAAGCTGATTAGTGGGACAAAAATCACAATACATATGTCAGGGGTTGCATAATAATCGATATGTGGTGAATTTCCATGAAGAAATAATGTCAGATATTTTTAGTAATTAGAACTAAATCTCAATTCCTACCAATGCGTAAATGAAATACATCTGTTTGCACTATGACGCCAAGTTAATCTCATCATTAATAATTCTTCTCGTATTTATCTTAATATTGTTAATTACATGGTACTTGCTGGGTATGAGTACAAAAGTGTGTGTAATTTGTCTTTTTTCCAAGAATTTCCAGTGCAATTTACCATTAATTACTTGCTGCTTAATACAACAACCTCCCCCAAAGAATAATTCCAGTATTATTATGGCATCTTAGAACAGTTGCTAAGGCTTTTTATTCTGTATAATATGTTATTACCAAGAAGGATGAAAAAAATCCCTACAGCCATTCTACATTCTAAATGGTATGCTAATAGACGGCAAAATTTGGATAATTTAACAAGATAAAGGCTGTCCTTGAACTTTACTCATTAATGATAGATCTTATCGTAATTTTAATGATTTATGAGCATGCTTATGTAGCATATTCTCTAGTGTGGGCCTTATCCAGTGCCTATTTGAGGCTTTGGACAGATTTTCTTTAGCTTTAATGTCCTTTTAATGGACACTTTATGGCCTGAGTGTTAAAAAGGAACATATTCTTGCTAGAAGCTGTTTGGTATTGAATAGAGCAGCTGGCATGTTTCTGGAAGGAGTAGTCCAGGTCTAATGTGGAAAAAGATCAGGTTGTATAATGTAAATAGTGCTCAACTCCGATGGGCTTACAGAAGATTGCAGTCTTTGTAGATTTTAGATGAAGCCATTCCATTATTACACTGGTGCATGTGATCATGATTGGATTCTGTTTAAAATTAATGGAAGAATTATTAAAAAGTAAGTTTATGACAAAAACTTCCCAGGATTAATTTTGAGAAATCATAGCTATACCTAAATAAAAAAGTAAGCTTGAGCACACAGTTGGGATGTAGTCCCCTGATGCTCCAGGCAGGGGAGCTGATTGAGGATAATTCTGCCCCCTTTCTGATCCCCACATGTCAGCTTCCTTCCCATTGAAACCAGTATGTCATGTACAAGCAGGTATGGAGAGTCAATACCTGCTCAGGGCATGCTCCAGCTTGGATAGAAGTCACTGAAATCCAAACCACTCCCGAGTCCAAAAATACAGCTCAGGACCATGCTCTTGTAAAACTCATAGAATGTCTTTAACTGTCTTGAAAATGCAGCCCAAACAAGGAGGAAAAATCTTCCAGACACCTTGGGGTTTTATGGCCCCCCTGAAGATTCTCACTGAGCAGACACTAACACAAGGAAAAGCCATTTTTTTTCCCCTTTGAATCTGTCCATTATCTCCTGCTTCAATCGCAGGCAAATATCCTGAAAAGGGGAAGAAAGGAGGTTTCCAGCATCACCAGAAACAGCACAGAGAAACTGCAGCCCTGCCAAAAATCCAACCAAGAATTAACTAATGCACAGGATCACAACACTATCGAGTACAACAGTGGAAGATTGTTTGCCCATTAGCTCTGTTTTCAGCTCTGATTTCCTTTTGCACTGATTCCTCTTCCCTCCATGGAGCAATTGCCAGCAATAATTGTAAGCAGCAACTGGGGCAAATGCAAAAGAGAAGCAAGAGAGCAGCAAGAGAACTTAGAGTGCTGCTGGGATTCCTTAAATATTTATCAGACATTGATACAGCTCCCAGTTTCCTCTAACTGCAAAACTAAAAAACTGACTACCACAATAGGAGATGCCAGTCTGGACATATCTCAGTTATGGGGTTTTTCTTTCCCCTTAGCTCCCTTCAATCTAATTGGCAATTTCTATGATACCAAAATTCAGTGTTGGATTAGTAGTCAAGGAATGGTAGATAAACTCAAAAGGCACTGGAATTTAACTTAATTTCAGCACACTATCCATCCACCCATGTTACAACTGACTAAAATTCAGAATTTTAAACTTCTGGTTCATTCCCAAAGCTGGCTAAGAAGTTGAAGTTTTGAGGTGTTCCAGAAAGCAGAAGTTTCAAACTTCAAGGTAATACCAAAATGCCTTTGTAAAAATGTTTGCAACGGATTGGATTAGTCTGAGCTAACTGAATTGCACATTATTATATTGTGAAGCTGAAGCACTGCTCCTGAGCCTCTCGGAAACGAAGCACAGAAAAGTTCCGTGTAATCAAGACTTGTCTGTGAAATATAGCAGCTTAGTCAAATCCCCATTTCCTAACAGAAAACTTTTTCATTAGAAAAATACTTCAGCAGCACCTGGTGGGTCCCACAGCAGCAGTTTTTCCAGAATGAAGGTGATTCTCATGAGAAAGGGTTAGAGAGGCATATTAGGTCCTGCGAAACCCAGATCAAGAAGAGCTGATGAAACCATTTTGTTCTGCTTTGGTGTTGCCTAGTCCAGAATTTCAAATTGTTTACTCAACAACTTCAATAGAAAAAAATTGAAAACCAAACCAAAAAACCTCCCCCTCTGATAATCTAAAAGCTAATGCACTGTGATACAGATTGTGATACAGATTACATCAATATTGTGGAACAAATATCTTGGATGTATTGGAAGTACAAGAGTGTTAGAGCACAGGAGAAGGAGCAACTTAAATGAAACAAGGAGGACCAGACAAACATTTCCATATTTATAGATTTTTATTGTGTGTAAGAAGCAGGAACACCTTCCATTTGCCCAAAACTAATTATAATACAGGGTAAATAAATGTGTTTAGAAAATCCACTTTAGTACAGTGGTGAGTGTCCCCGTCTCTCATGCCAGAGACTGGGGGTTCAGTTCCCACCAGGGAGGCAGTGGTGCCATTTAAGAGCTAGATTCAATGATCCTTGTGGGTCCCTTCCAACTCAGAATAATCTGTGATACACTTGTTCCCTCAAACATGAGACCAGATCTTCAAAGTGGAGTAATATCATCTCCCCCCTTCCTCCCCCACCAAAAAAAAGAACAATCAAACCAACCAACAAATCAACTAAACATAATCTATCTCCATTTTCTTCAAATAAGGATGATATTTGTAAATTTACCAGGTGCAGATACCATTGTCTAGGAACCTTTCCATTGTTTCATGTCATGATTCACAGGAACATTGAAGAAATATTGAAGTGATGCTGATATCATCCTACTTATGAAGCTCAAAAATTTGAACTAAATGGGAATATCCAATAGTGTTGCCACTATGAAAAGCTTCTGACATTCAGTTGATCTTCTGATGTGGAACTGATTGCCTCTGACTCCCTCCATTAAAGGTCACCGGTTTGTATTCCCTCGCTTGCTCTGTCTCACACATGCACGCACACACACTAATATTTTCTCTTATTGTCTGCATATTTTCTGTGTTACACAGCGAAGCCAGACACCAGCTCAGTATATATCAGAGGATATGACACCATTCCCGAGAAGGATTATGCTGAAATGTTGCTATCACTCAACACTTGTAGCATCTCTGGGTATTTGGTGTTCACTTATCACATTTTTCCCTGGGTCCCGCCAAGTCAGTCACTATACATCTTGCATCTTCCAAACAGATAAGTCACCTGCACTCAAGCTCTTCTCAGAGTTGCTTTTCCTATGGAAATGTCTTCCATGTGAGCAACCTCATTTTTTACAAACTGTCCTCTCATCCCAGGCTGCCTCCATGGCTAAACATTGAATAAATGTTACTTAAAAAGCATAACATGAATTCTTTAATTATTTACAATGGTCCAATTCGATTTGCAATGAGAATTAAATACTCCTATGTTGATTTCATGAAGTGGGAAAGCATGATTATTGGAAATACGTGGATTTCAATTAGTCAGGCTCATATTACATTTAATTCTAAATCAGAGGTTTTCTCACAAACACTAATATTTATGTATGATATTGTTTCTCCCTGAATACATATAATTACTGCTGTTTACATTAGTGCCTTTCGAGATACAGCAAAGTAGGCAGATGTGTAAAGCACACACTTTTTTCTCTTGCAGAGGTACCCTGCCTGAGGTGGAGTCCTGATCTTTTGCAGAGTACTTTACCTCTGGAAGATGAAATGAAGATTGCCTTTTTGACCTACAGGGGGATAATTTTTCACAAAGTCATGCAGTCAGGAAAATAATTGAAAAGGGATAATTACAAACCATGGACAGATGATGGGATTTGTTTTCCATCAATACTAGATGTCAAAGGTCTTTATATTCAAGATCACGAGGCAATTCACTACTTAGCCGTGCTTAGACAGAAAAAGAACTTTTTGAGTTTAACACAAAAATAATGTAGTGTGGGATATAGAGGTAAAATCTGCAGTGGATGGCTATTAAGAGTGCATAAATTATATATTAATCAGGGTTCTAGTACCTATTCTTCAGTGTACTCACAGACAACATATCCATGAAAGTCAGTCTTTCCCAAAGTCTCTCCAGGAGTCTGAAAAATTGCTTTCATATGATAGGTCTTTCTATAGATATTTTCTATTGAAAATTTTTACAGTATCAGTGACCAGGATGGAGCACAATACATAAACAGCTGGGTTTGATTTGCAGGAAACACAATAAAGAACAGGAATATAAAGCATGATTGCTTGTCCTCTGATAAGATTTTGTGGCTCAGAAGGCTTTTTTTTTTCCTTAGCAAGGCATAAAGTTCATCTACTTATTTTTGAAATGCACCTCACTAAAATATGCTTCATGCTTTGGTGCCTTCTCTTTAGGCTTTCGTATTCTGCTGAAATTTCCTGGGTCTGCCAAAAAGCCTGAATGAGCTGAACTGATTGGTAACATCTAAGTTACACAGATTTGGGTATATCTTGACATTTTTTGCTGTTCTTACTCACTGCTTCTATTTTAGGGGACATTCTAATTTAGTGGTTTTGATATTTCTGTCCTTGGGCAGAACTCATTTCCTTGTAAAAGCTTGCTATTTACTAACACTACCAGCTGTGGGGATGGATTCATGCTTTTATCAGGATCTGTAGGGTTAGTGTGTGGGGAAAAGGATGTAATTCCAACAGTACATAGAGAGAGGTTAAGTCAGTTGCACAAATGCTGATGTGTTGAGCATGCACCGGGCTGCCAGGTATGAGTTTCTCACCTGTAAGACATAGGGTCTTCTGCCAGAAGGATTTCCTAGGACATCTCAAATGGAGAAATGCACTTGTTTAGGCAACTGAGTCTAATCTAAGGTTACTGTAATGCTAATTGGCAACAGAAGGGAGTGAAGTCTAGGGAAGGCAAAATCATAGATAGCTTTGCTTTTCAGCTGCATAAAATGCAAACTTTGAACAGACAGCATTTACATCCCATCACTTTTAATCACACAACATCCTAAGTTGCAAAAATCATATTTAACTCAAATCCAAACAAAATCCAAAGTTTGGAGAAGTCCTTCAATAAAATAGATTCCACAGTCTCTGATCTCCAAGTCCCTCCAGACTCCAAATATTCCTTGGTACTCTTTGCATCCAAATATTTGTTAGGCACCTTACAATGGTTTGAGGCATACCTTGGAGTTAGCTCTGAAAATCTGACTCTCTGTGTATTTCTATAAACTTGTCCTTTGGGTCATATAAATTTAATGCTTTCAAATGTTTTGTCATTAGATATTTCTCAGAAAGAAGGAAGTTGCTAATAGTTAATTTCTAGACTCCTCCCAGAAAATAAATTACCATGTTACAAGCCCTTCCTCTTTTGCCCACATATATTTTTAAAACACATCCTATCTTTTGTGGTCTGATGGCATGCAATTCTTTCAGGGTGAGAAGAATGCATTTCTATTTACTACAAATACATTTAGCTTAAAATTTCAAAAAGCATGAGAAAATGCTGCTTGCATCAGAGTTCCTTGCTCTTAGTGTATGCTTCAAACTCCATACATCAGTGGTACTGCTCTATCACAGGCTTCATTCAAGATCTATTCACATTGCCAGTAGTGCAAGCAAGTGTCACATTTTCCCTCTGGCGGAAAAGGAGTGAGCCCAAGGCAACCTCAAAAGTTCTGTTTCTTGTTTTGTGATACATGTGGTCCACAATACCTATAGCTAAATCTTCCTGCTAACTGAATATAGATCACCCCACTTTGGATAATTCTTAAGGATTCAGACAAAAAAATACAATTCACAATCAAAGAAAAAAAAGCAGTTTTGGATGAGAAATATTGGGATTACTTTTATTTATCTGAAGACGTTCAGACTTCTCAAGAACCATTGCTCAGAAAAGAGCACAGACAGTATCAGATGGCCTATCACAAGAAAAGTTCAATCCTGTTTTGTTATGGATGAAATAGAGGTATTCCTCTTCAATATCTGCCCTTACAGCACTTATGACAATCCATTTGTGCATTGCTAAGGCTGCTGGTCCTGCCATGTGCCTCAAGGTCACTGTGATTAACAAAGCATGCAGATTCTGTCAGCCCAGCCTGCCTGCCCTTACGGCAGCTGCAGTCCGGGCCATCCATCCCAGGGCAGAATGCTTGGGTGTGTTATCTTAACATGCCTCCAAATTTCAAGGGAGAGACCGCTGTCATGAAAGGCTCAGTAAAGAGGCTTGACCTAAGGACAGAAGCTACATTCTAAGATGCAACAAAGAGTACTTACTGTCAGAGTACACTTCAAGCTCATTATGGTTTTTCCCTTATATCCTGTTTGAGCAACATGGTCATGCAACCTCATTTTATTGCTGGAAGCTAAAGTGACATGCCAAAGGTCACCTGGGAATTCCCCTCATGCCTTCATATCTCCCTTCATTGTCTTTCGCTTACATTGCTATTTAACATCATTATCAATTCAGTTTTTCTCTTTGATGTACAGAACTTTTCCCTAAGAGAAAGTTTATTTCCACCAACTCTCAACTCATCAATGCTCTGACAATTCTATTTGTAGTTAAGCATCTCTATTTTTGAATAGTTCCATCATTTATTCTAAATTTCCTTTCTGACTTTCTCTAGAGACTTCAGATTAAACAAATTCCCCTGGAAACAGCTCAGATTACTGATTAATGTGAACAAGGTCCGTCCTTTGCCAGCATTTTGTTATTTCATGGATTTTGCTGTTAGTTAGAAGTGTGGCTGGAAATTTTCAAAGCTGTGTTCCTTTTGATGTAGCAAGGACAGACAAGGCCAGTGGCTGAAGTATAAGCCCATGAAAGCTGAGTACTTGATTAACAGAGGGTAGCTGTATTCAGAATGTCACTGGCCAACTCAGAGACAGACTCTGCTCTCCACACCTCAATAGAGTTGTTACAAATGAAGAGGAAAATCTTACCTTAAAACTAGATTTGAGCAATATGGAAAGAACGAGACTCCTTTTCATATATGTTTTTCCAACTAATACTCTTGCGTAGCTTAAAATTATCCTGACAGAAAAACAATTGAGGCAGCTTTTAAACTAATGATACAATTCCATGGATAATTTCCCCTAAATAGCTCAGAGATGTGACTGAATGGTCCTATATATCATTGTGGGAGGCAATTTCCCTCAATGAGTTCTACCTGCTGAACTCATTGTATCACAATGCATTACAGAGTGAGTAAAAGCCTTCCTCTGAAATCAGATTCAAACTGGCTTTGGAGCAAAACTTAAGCCCTGAGGCTGAGAGGGCCATGACTATATTTAACACTTCCCTGTGATTCACGGGTTCCACATGTTCCTCCACACATCAGGCACCTCAGTTTCTGAGTCATTCCCATGAGCTGCATGCTTTTCAGGCTGTGTTCAGGTGTTATTTGGCTTAATATGGGCTTTACTGCTTGTTGATATGTTACTCAGAATTTAATGGATATTTTAACAGTATTCTTTGGTCCTCAGGCTGCCACACCTCTTCAACAGGAAATTTCCCCCGCCCTGTTTACCGGTAAAATCCTGACTTGGGAGGAAATAGCAGCGAAAACACAGGATCTATTTGTGGTCAAATGTGCAAATGGCTTAGGCAGTGCAGCTAAAATAAAATGTTGAATGTAACTTAATTGTGTCTACAGTGAGAATCTGATTCAAAGCTCTTTGATCCAGAAGGCTTCTGTTGATTTCAGCGAAATCTGGAGCAGGTTCTGCAATGGCAATTGGTGCAGAACAAACCAAAACCAGTTAGTAGAGGTCACAAACCAGCGTTTGGGTGGCTTACATCTTGCATAATGTCCAAGTCTTCCAATAATCCTGTACTGAGATACCTGAAGGATCAAATTTCTATTGTGAAACTGATGATCTTAACAGCCTCTTGAGAGGGAGAAAAGAGATGATGCAAAAATAGATTTTGTCTACAAAATAACAAGATACAAGCTTTTGAATGTATCCATAAACTTATAAGCCAAACATTACTGGTGTTCTTAAAATATTGCGGGCCAAATATGAATCCTCTGATGGATATCTTGTGGAAAGATTCTTCACTAATGGCTCTGAAGTCCACATGAAAAATCACAAAAGAATTGTTTCTTTACAACATCCTTCTGGAAGAAGAAATATATGCATATTTCCAGTCCATGAAGGCAAAATAAATTTAAGTGTACATATCCATATTCTTTCTATTCCTTGAAAAATTCCCATTGGGTTGGGAGATAAAGTCTTATTTTATTCTCTTGATATTTAAATGTACAGAATTTGACTATTTCCAGATTAGAAAATGTTCCTAATGATACTGTTATCAAAATATAACTCGGGGTTTTGCCCAGTTTGCATTTGATTTCATATTGGTAAAAGCTTCTAGATTACTCTCATTGCATTACAGTACCTAACAAAATAGTAATTTAGATAATTATTTTGCTGCTTGAGTCCAAAAGTCATCCTTGTCAATGTATTTGATCTTGCTCTATGTTGATTTATCATTTCTTTAAAAGGCACATAAACTGGATCTTTTGCCCATTCCCTCATTTATGATTTTCAGATGAAAACAAACTCTCATCTGTTAGGATGAAATTCACAGTCTAATTTTCCAGTTAATACATGTTTTCTTACACCTAGATGTTGTAATCTTTTACTTAGCCAGCTCAAGGGAGATGACAACTTCCTGGAAGATGATTTCATATAGTACAAAACACCACATACTTGTTTATGTATCTCACAGATATTTTGCCTCCCATAGCAACAGTGGCCAAGCCAAGTGGTGGAGACCTGACTAAACCCTGATGTATCTGTGAATTTCCAGAAGCTTTTTGTGGGTGTTTTGCATCTTTGGCTATATATTCTGGCTAAATGGACAGATCAGTTGTGTCTGGACTTAGGGGATTCACCTCTTTGATGGGCACTCTGCTGTGCCAAATCACCTTCACCAGTATTTACCTCCATTCTGCCACCCACAGACAAGTCTCACAGCTTTCACAGTATTCACAGTATAGATAAGGCTGGAAAAGACCTCAAAGATCATCTAGTCCAGCCTATAGTCCAACTAAACCTAGCATCTACATCTAAATTTTGTCACTCAGCACCTCATCCAGCCTCTTCTTGAACACCTCCATGATTGGCAACTCAATCACCTCTGAGGGCAACCCATTCCAAATTCAGATCACTCTTTCAGTGAAAAAAAAAAATAAAAATCAAAACCTTTTCTTTCTGACACAGGTTCACAGGTTATTCTGAGTTGGAAGGGACCCTTGGGATCATCTAGTCCAACTCCCAAGAGAACGCCCACCCAGGGATCAGGCCCACGCGTGTGGAACCACGGGCACCACGCTCCATCCATCCAAGCCTGCCACCATCTAGACCATGTCACTGAGCTCCTCATCGAGTCTTCTCTTAAACACCTCCAGGGATGGCGACTCCACCACCTCCCTGGGCAGACCACTCCAATGAGAGATCACTCTCTCTGTGAAAAAACTCTTCCTAACATCCAGTCTAAACCTCCCCTGGCCTAGTTTAAGGGTATATCCTCTTGTTCTGTTGTCATCAGCCTGAGAGAAGAGATTCACACCCACCTGACTGCACTAGAGGTTCTGATTTACTTGCTACCCAGGGAAAGTGCTGTGTGTCATACCCTCCAAACTCTAGGTACAGGGTATCAGTCATTGATGGATAGTGGTGAGCGGATCCATTTCAAATGGGGTGGTCAACTGTCTTCAAGTAGTAAAGCCTTTTGTGTTAGAGTTTGCAACTGAAGGTAAAAATGGTGTTCATAAACTAACAGCACCAGATCCAGAGTCACATCCCTTCTCCTTGAAGTAGCTCTCCTACAGCACTGACATGCAGTGAAACAAAGAGCCGAAGCATTAAGCAAAATGCTTATTTAAAAAACAAACAAGCGGGACACTGTTTGCATTTCTATAAGCAGAAACATGTGCAAGAGCTCAGGAGGGCAAAGACAAAAGATAAATACACTGACTCATTTTTTAATAGAATTAAAGATCAGAGAGCTGAGAAAGCTGAGCCCAAAGTTCTGCAAACATACCTTTCGCACAGCACATTTCAATGGGTATGGAAAAAAAGCACTACAGGCAAAGTTTCTACCTTTGCTGTCCTGCAACCTTCATCCTTGGCCGTTCTGTTTGTCACAAATAAGCAGTAATTTATCTTTTGACGACTCACCACAGCAAATAGAACCACAAAAATAATCCCTAGCCATTTGTTTGTGTGTATTTTTTTTCCTAAGGTTCGAATTTATTTTAGATGACACTTTTTTCCCACCTTGGCCAAGACGGGATATTTTCTCCATGCCTTTTATCAAACTGACAGGTGATATTGCTTTAAATTGGGCACTGCATCAACAACAGAGGTTTTCTCATTTCAAACCCAAAGTGTCAGTCAGGTGGATGAGAACTCATTTCGTCCTTTATTCACTAAATGCAGATTGGGTTTTCAGGAGCCAGGAGTGCAGAAGAGGCAAGGGATGCCCTGGGTGATAATGGGAATGAACAAGAGAGGACAGCAATAAAACAACACAGCATGAAGCAGGCGGGAACTTATTGTAGGGTGATTAGATGACATCCATCTTCTTGTCTATAAACCATTCCCACAAGCATAACTTTCGAATTCACTTTGTCCCCTGCCATGGCTCCTTCCTCCATAACGAGATAAAAGGTGACAGGGGATTGAGAGGATGTTCCTTGTGGATTTCAGTGCACTGTGGATGTAGCTAAGGAGTTACAGATCAGGAATGAAACACACTTTCAGACAGAAACCCTGTATTGCCCAGTTTCTCTTGGACTGAACACCCAGTCTGAGGTCCAGGAAGAAGTATTTTCCCGAAGAATGAAAGGAGACTGCTTGGCTGCTATGGTGGCCTGCCTAGTTACTCCTCAGTATCTGCAGGATCTTGAGAGTACACTATACAGAAACGATGATTAACAAAAAATAAAATTGATCCCACACTAAAACAGAGGAAGATTCTGGACACTGTGAATACATACACGTATTTGTTAAGCTGGAAATACATGGCACTTCAGTTGGGAAATAACCTCTTGGACAACACTGTGTTTGTCTCAGCAATGTATCAACAGTTATCAACCCTGAAATTTTAATATAAATTTTTAAGAGACTTTCTTTTAAGCATGATTGTTTCTGAAAGGATGGCAACTTTCAGTGAAACCATGAAACTACACAAGCTTTGATATCCTTGTGTCTATTTCAACCAATTACTACCTAGACTCTCCTTTATAACATTTAAACTTCATATTGATGTTACATATGTGAGCAGACTGCAGATGCTGAACAGGCAGGCAATTCTGCTGCCTTGGCACATGATCTCCTGCTGCTAAAGCACCAATTAGCCAGAAGGAAGTAGGATGTTTCCCTGTTATAAAAATGGGAGCAGGATTCAAGCAGAGCAACTGTTACTGAAATTTAAGGGGACGGGGGAGGAAAGGAGATCTGCCCTTGTTTCATCTTATAGAAGTGATAAAGTGGCTTAAAGTAGCATCTGTGACAACACACTACTGGAAACTAGAGACAGATGATCAAAATTTATGCCAAAATCTTCTTAGTGCTCTCTCCCTCCACTTCCTCTATCTCTAACTGCATAAAAATCACCTTCATCTGAGAACCAGCAGGACTGCTTATGATTTAGACAGGCAGGTTTGGTTTTTCTTTCTGGTGATCTCAATATCCCTGGACTCTCTTGACATTGTTTATGATGAGTGGTACCTATCTCACGAAGGATTTTATGATTCACGCTTTAAGAAAAGCAGCCAGGAGTCATCCATGTTTCTAAATAACTTTTGTGATTCCACATGGCTGCAGCAGGATCCTGTAGTTTGCCCACACAGAGTTCCAGACTTCTGTGGAATGTTTAACTCTCCTTCCTGTTTCCCACCCCTACTCAAACGCCTCAGTACCGAGTCGAGCCATAAAACTTCCCATCCATCAGTCTCATGACTTTATTCACAGGTTCTCCTAAATGCTTTAAAACCAAAATGACAGGTTTTACTAGATCAAATAATTGTCTAAAGAAGAGGCAGCTTAAAGTGGCTTGATGACAAAGGAGTGTTAGAGTGGTTTAGAGCTTGCAGCATTTAAATATTCTGTGTGAGATACCCATGAAAACATCTCAAATCGGAAGGATACTATTTCAGATACTGGAGGACAGGGCAAAGCCAATTGCCAGTGTGGCTGCTGTCAGCTCAGTGGCTCTCTGGTGCACAATAGTAGTCCTGCATGTTTCCTGGGAGGTTTCTCCATCTCTAATCACAGACATTTAATGTCTGTGTGTCTATGCCCACTTCTCCCCAGTGCTGTGCAGTGTTCCTGGCTCTGCAGCTGGTGAGGAGATCTCTTCTTCCTACCCCGCCATAAAGTCTGTGACCACCTTTCAACTGTTCCTGCAGGATAAGGCAACATTTCCTTCCCCTGAGATGCATCCACCTGACCCAGTCACTGTGTTATTTCTAAAAAGTACAATATATAAGGGGAGAAGAAATAAACGAAATAGGTGTTGTCTAATACATAAACCAAAATAAGTCAGTCAGTTGCATTAAAAAGGGCCATCCAGGTGAGAGGAGCAGTGCTGGCGTTAGACCTTTAGTACATATCATACCCACTGTCACATTTCTACACCATACCTGTGCTCATTCAGATCTGTTTCACCCAAGCACAAGTCCCTTACTTTTAGGAGACTTCTGCTGAGAATCTCCACCTGGAAGAGACCTGATGTCTGTGTCTCTGATACGATGCACATGAACACATAGAGACTCAACATTGACATGCTACTGCTGTGCCTTTCCAGATGGTAGAGAGGTATTTAACTCAGCAGTGAGATTTTTTTTTTGCTGTCATCATCTGTTTCTGTATCCTTTCTGATCAGTGCTGCTGGAATTGGGAAGCACATGGGTATATGAAGAAGCCTGTTGTCTGTTTTCTTAATTGGAAAGAACATAACAAGACATTCAGTCCCCATCTTAAAAGGAAGACGAAGTTAGTCATGGTTTTGATTTAAGGCAAGTAAAGTATTTGACCTAAAAGATCATGATTGTGTTTAGCTTTTAACCTGAAAGTGAGCCAGAATAGTTCACAGTGAATAATTGCAAAAATAGGTGAAAGATAGTCTCCTAAAATTGCCTGAATTTAGAATAGGTCATGGGAACAAGGAAGACTGTGACTCTGAAAGGTCTGCAATGCTGTTAGATCTTGTGCCACATCAATATATAGAAAGGCACATACAGCATAAGCAGTGTCAAAAGAATCGAGGTAGAAGAGATGTCTTGTGTTATATCAGTGATCATGAATAATTGAAATATCATGACAGGTGGAGAGACAACATCACATTAGAAAGAAACAAAACGACAATTAAATGAGAAAAGTACAAAACAAATCTGGATGCCACAGAAACCCAGCAAGAAAAATTATACCAATATAATAAGCAACACTATGCCATGAAACATCTAAAATTGCAAAACAAAAATAGTTCACCTATTTTAAAACCCAGAATTACCCTGTTATGTAGAAGAGATGCAGAGAGATGTGCAAGAGCACTGCAGGGCACTCAGCACAATTCAGATTGACTCTTGGAGAGAGCTCTCATCTTTTGGAGAGAGAATCTTATCTTTTGGTCAGACATCATTCTTTTACCATGTCTGGAAAATGTGTGGTCAGAAATGCAACGGTAAGCCCAGGAAAAGCAAGTATGCTTTCTTCCCAGTGTTCAAGATAGCCCATACATTGATCATGGCCTTACTCTGTCACCCCAAACTTCTATTTAAATTGTACTTTGATCATGTAGCAGCACTGGTTGAACTGGTGGTTATCCCACTAACTTCCCTTAACCAAGGATTCTTGAATTTTAACAGAACCCTTGGGAGAAACTTATGCTCCCCCATGGCACCAACACAGTGATTTACCAATACACCAATTTACCAAGGAACTGAGCAGGAGACACCTGGGAAGAGGACTCCTCTTCCTGAGTAACTCATGCCCTTGGGACACATGTATAGGGCAGTGGGGGATTCTTTGTAAGAGGCTTTAAGAGAAAACACATGGTTCCCTATTAGGTGATCTAAACAAAAACCATTTGGCTACTCAAAGTGAGATGACAGCAGCAAACCTGCCTGGCCCTTCCTTAATTTTTCTTTGCTGGGCTCTCACCTCCCACATTCAGTCTGTACCACACTGACTACATTTCTTCCCACCACAGGGACTCAGCGCCTGAGCTCTCCAAGCAAGGAACAGTCTGTCCTGGACGCTGGCAAAACCTATTCAGATGAAATCTGAATTCCTGCTGTGATGGCAATGAATTGTCCATGTTCATCAAAAATTGTCCCAGAGCTAAAATGACTCATTGTTATAAAATTCATCTACACCCACTTCCCTCCTCTTGACGTCCTTAGGACCATCTTACAAAATGCCAAGGAAAAATAGTTCCTCAGTTAACAATGTTTCCCATTCAGAATGTGGAGGATTTGATAACAATAAGTTTTAACATAGTGTTTCCCAACAGTGATTTACATATGCATTCCTGTAACAAACCAGATGATTTTCCATTCAGTGAACAGCTGCCTTGCACATTCTATTTTACAGGGACTGAACTTTTAAACTGATGTATGTATTTCCACAGGAGCAGAGAAAAGCAGAGTCAGGAAGACACCATTTAATGAGCACAAACCCATTACTGATACTAGTCCTCAGGAGAAATACAATAGAATATACCTAAATTGGTGCCATTTCTTCAATGATGATAGAGCAGTGCTGCTTGACACCAGCTGAGGGTCTGATCCTGTTACCCTGCATTGACTCAGACATGTTTCCTAAAGCACTTACCTAACTGGAGAAATTAAATGAAGCTAAGATTGGAGGATGAGGATGCAGCTCCTGAGGAAGGGGAGGACAAAGAGAAACTACAGGCTAAATTTCTGCCTCTTTGAAATCACAGTACAGTGGCACTGTAGCAGGATATTCTTCAGAAACATAGAGAAGGAATATGGG
Organism: Pitta sordida; assembly: GCA_013390025.1. NCBI lineage: Eukaryota > Metazoa > Chordata > Aves > Passeriformes > Pittidae > Pitta > Pitta sordida. The sequence continues at coordinate 27,370 of WEKX01024405.1, forward strand.
CTGACTCTCATTGCTGATCTGCATCACAAAGCTTTACAAATTCTGTGGTCTTTATCACCTTCTAAATAAATGCACTGTGTGTCCTTGACATTTCCCAAGCAGGAAACAGATTTTAGCCTCACCCTCTCATTCTGCAGATGCCACTCTGACACTTTAATACTCCTTGATGGCACCTCTGCCATCCTGTAGGGCCCTGCAGTATTTAATTAACTTCAGAGATGGCTCTAATAGTTAACCATGTGCAAACTCAAATGGAAAGCATCTGGATTTTGGGAAGATAGGAGCATATATTAACCTGTGTTTCTATTTCATGATTTAGGTAGAGGTTAGAAAAATCCTCAATATGTATTACAACAGTTGCCTCCAGCTGATGAGCTTTTAGGGGCAGAAAGGCATAAGACAGACAAGTCACCATTGGACCCAGGCCACATCAGCTGTCACTTGTGCAGCCCATTCTAGATGCTGACTTGCTCTGTTATGAAGAGTGAAGGGGGACTCAAAACCTAAATCTTTCTCTGAACAATTCCATAGGGTATCTCTGCCACCAGAAAGTGCCCACAACAAAAGAGCCAAGCTTCAATCTTGCAAAAACTTTCTAAACCTGGTTTTGTAAGTAATCACCAGGAAAAAAAAATGACATGAAATAAGAGCTGAATAAAGTAAGTAAAACTGCTTTACAATACCTTCATAAATACAGACACATTTGCTCAGAATCACAGCAGGACTAGAAAGAGGATTGAGGAGGTCTCACAGTATTTAAAAGACCATCTAGTCTCCCCGTTACTTAACTGACAGGAGGTAACAATATCAAAACTCCTGTTTCCCGGTGTTTCAACAGGACACTCACAGACTTTTAATATTTTCTTAGTTGAGGACTATATATGTATATGATAAATGGAAATATCGCAGTACACCCACACAAAGCATCTCAGACACAGTAGAGCACTGTGGGAAACAGGACTGTGAAGAAACACCAAGAGCAGGTGATCAAAGATGGACAGTGATTAATGATTCTTTTACCATTAAGTCCTGCTCTCAGTATAACACGCTGGTGTGCATGACACTTACTTTCACTTTAAATAGTTTCTTTGGGGTTTTTGTTTGTTTTATTTTATTACCTCACTACAAGAAGGGACTGTGTGGGTGGTAAATTTTAATAAAAGGTATGTCTCAGAACCAAAGAGGTCTTTTCTGATTTCAGCATCAGTCTGTAAGCAAATAGCCCCAGCTTAATAAATCTGTTTTATTATGATGGGATTTTTTTCTTCCTTCCCAGTCTTCTTTGTGCATCAGGGAGTAACAGCACTAAAGCCTCATGTTCCACCAGAAGGAAATATGTTCATAATGTTAGTTAACAACCTAGAAAAGTGTTTCCCTTGTTGTGAAAAGTGCACCAATCTGCAGTGTAACCACAAGGGGGAAAAAAAAAGAAAGAAGTGAGAAACCACTGGCAAGAGCTCCTGAGCCTCCAGGAGTTTTGTTTTCATTAGTTTTTGAAACCAAGATCTGTATGTCAGATTTGCTATGACCTCTCAATACAGTCCTGTCAGCCTACAGACATCATTAGGATTCTGACAATGATAACTTTTCTCTTAGAAAAAGTATCCTGGTGATTTTCAATACGAAAACCAACACCAGGAGTCACCACCAGGTTGTGGTGTTGACCATTTTCCCCACTTCTCTTGCTTCCTTCTAAGTTGACCTTTAAGGGCAATCTATTTGCTCTTCTATGAGGAAATAATGAAAGGTGAAGAGAGCACCCAAGATGCAGCTCCCAGAAATTCATTAGCACAGGAATATCATGAAGGTTTTACTCTGCTGCTGAGAACACTGCTCTTTCATCCACCCTCCTCTAAGAAGAATGTTCAGGCACATCCAAAGTATCAACCTAACCCTACAGTACTGGAGGATGACTGGAAGCAAACAGGAACTCTGGATTTGTTTGAAATAATGCAAACAAGCACCATTCTCTTTGTTATGGCAAAACAAACTCCTGCACACTCTAAAGCAGACAGGAAAACAACTTATTTCATGTAGGTTCGACAAAATAATTTCTTCCAACAGCAATAAGACATTCCTAATCAAACAATAAATTTCATGTAACCCTGAAAAAATTCTCTCTTGAAGATCAGATATAAGTGGAATCACCAAAGTGTTATTCCGTTTCATCTATAACTCCATGCTTCCTTGATACAGAATATCGACATTTTATAGCCACTTAAAGTTGTATTTAGAGTACACGAGTGCATCTTTTGCTGAATTCAGGCACCTGCAGTTTGCATCTATGATTAAGGGAATAACGAATGATTCAGATTACTTACTATCCAGGGCCTTCCAAATCTTGCATATGGAGATGTGTAATTTTGTGGCATGAGAAGCTTACTGCAAAGTCTGACTGATATTTTACTTTTCTTTCTCCTGAAAAAAAAGCAGCAGCATACCTGATGGATGCAGCAAGAAAACACACTCTCAAACAGAGCTAGAAACAGCTGAAGACAATCACAACAGATTTAGTACACTCAAACTCTCAAACTGGGCACCAGCTGAAGAAACTTCTTAATTATTAACTGCTTTTCATTGTGGAAGTATTTTCTGATTCCCACAGCTTTTGAAGCAAGGTAACAGTATTACAGTCAAGGTTTTGCTGGGCCCAACCCTCATATTTAAGCTGTGTTGTTCATGTTCCAAACCTGATCAAATTTTAGATTTTAGACTCTGTTCTCAGTTCTTGTTGCTTTTAAATGAATAAGACATTAGAGACCATTTTCCCACTGACTTGCAGAATATAAAAAATGAAATGATTTATTGAGTTCTAAACTTAAAATTTTAATGTTTCTGAAGGCCACTATGACATTATCATACTGTGAGAACAAACTATCTAAAACCATTACATCCACATATGACAATTACAAAAAGTCACTATTAGAAGAGCTCAAATTTTTACTCTGTAAATGTGAATACACTTTCTCCAGACTGCAGGGAACAAGCAAAAAATATCAGATGTGAAATAGGTGTTTGACATTTAGCTAAAAACTGTCACTACTAAATTTGTTCAAGGTCCAAACCTCAAGAGTAAAAACTGAACCAAGTCAGTAAGGAATTTTTAAAATTATTTTCTGCATTATATCAGTACTGTTTGGATCAGGTCTTCAGATCCATTCATTAGGCACAAAATTATGGATTTTGGTGGTTGTCTCCATGTCATGTAAATGGCTGCACACCCTTCCAGAGAGCCCTGGTCTCAATGGGTACATCACTTCCCAGTGAAATGGAAAGAGGGAAGAAGGAGAGTTTGATTTGCTGAAATCCACTGCAATTCTGTATCACAGATCTGCATTGATGCTTATTGCAGGGAAGTTTCTGCCAGTTGCTTTTCCCAGATGTACAGTATGCATAGATAGAGAACTAACTGATGGAGGGCAGGGATCCATCTGGCATGTAGGGACTTCTGATAGTGCTCAAGTGTGGGCTTCAAGAAAAATACCACTCTGAAGACACCACCACTGCTCTCCAGTGTATATAAAAGGACTACAAGTAAAAATACAATGCAAATTCCCTTCTAAATCAGCCTTTCCTGTGCACCAAATCAATGTAATCAATGTATGTGGATCCATGTAAATTATCTCCTGAGATTGGCTTTGTTGGTTGGAGCATAGTGCTCATAATGCCAAGCTTGTGGGTTTGATCCCCATCTGGGCCATTCACTTAAGAGTTGGACTCAATGGTCCTTGTGTCTCTCTTCCCACTCAGAGTATTCTGTGAATCTGAGATAGATTCTAAGACATGACCCATTTTTGATTTCTTCTAACCTGGAATATGGCCAACCTAGTTTATACCAAGTCTTTGCGCAGATAATTTTCAAAAAGCTATTTCAATTGATCCGGTTGGCTGAAAATCCAGCACAATTTCTCTCTCTATCCCTTGAAAGAGCAGCAAGGCAAGCTAAAGAATCCCACTGGCTCAAAATAGATCACTACATATGTTCATTTTTCTCAATTTTTTCCTAAAGCCCATCTCACAGGCAGAGATTCCTTTGGTTGTTCGTAAGAAGAACAATTTGCTATGGCACAGTCAGCAGCCATGTTTAGGCTGGGACAGATTGTTGGCCAGTGAGTAGGTGTGGGCATGCTGAAAACCATGTTTTTCACCCATATGGCCAACAGATGGGAAAGGAGAAACTTTTTCAAAAGAAACACAAGTCACTTATGCTATGGCTGCTTGGAACAACAACAACAGATGATACCAGTCACTTCTCACCAGGCCATTCATGCCCTCACAGCTTCTTCTAGATTACATTTCTATCCTCCATTCCCTTTGCACTTGTACCAAGCTAGAGCTGTCCACACAT
>WEKX01024416.1:0-15433 GCA_013390025.1 Pitta sordida
CAGGGATCCAGGGGCAGCCACAGCAAACTGCCAGAGGGTTTGATGGGATATTGGGAAGGAATTCCTGGCTGCGAGGGTGGTGAGGGACTGGGATGGAATTCCCAGAGAAGCTGTGGCTGCCCCATCCCTGGAAGTGTCCAAGGGCAGGTTGGAGCAGCCTGGGACAGTGGGAGGTGTCCCTGCCCATGGCAGGAGGTGGCACCGGGTGACCTTTAATGTCCTTCCAACCCAAACCATCCCGGGATTCCATGATTTTATGGTCAGGCCCAAAGAAGGATCAGATTTGTAGGACGAGATTACCCCAGAAATCAAATTCCCCTTAAACCCCATCCAAGGCTCCCTTCTCCAACAGCTCTGAACCTTCCTCCAGCTTTTGTGCTCCCCCCAGTGTCACATTCCCGAGGCTCTCGTGTGCCCAAGGGTCACCCCAGCCCCTCAGACGCTCCTTTAGATCCTTTATTCCTTGGCCTGGCAGCTGTTTCCCTTCAACTGCAACAAAGGCTGCTCAGGCTTGAAAGGTAAAACATGACATTAAAAGCAGGAAAACCCGGAGCTTTTGCTTGAAAGTAGCTGCAAAAAAATGTAATTTCATGGACTAGGGGCATAATAGCCCAAGCTGAAATGTTCCAGCTGGGTAAATAATTCCTTCCAAAAGGTGCTGTGCTGGCTCTGAGGGCTGGAATCTGATCCCACTGGTGTCTCTCAATCGCTGCTGTTCCTCTGCAACATCAATCCCCTTTTTCTCATCCACATCCCTCCGCTGAGCCTTGACTCAGTTTTTACTCCAACCCTGCTGGGAAAAGCTGTTTTTTAGGGGCCAAACAGCACAAGGGAAGCTGTGAGTGATGGCTCTGGGCTTTGGAGGTTGAAGTGTTCCCTGCAGGGCGCGTTTGTTGTTCTTTAGTGCTCCAAAGTCGGATTTTATCCGGAGAGTCGTTCTCGCCGAGCAAACAAAGCCCGAGGTTCGCAGCTGACTGAGATCCAAAGGTGGTTTGTCTCCAGGGGTACAAAGCCAAAAAACGCCTCCCATGGAATGTCGGTGCCAAGCCGTGTCTGGGAAGGAGAAATGAGAGGTTTTATTCTTTGTGATCCTGTTGGGGAAAGGAGGAATTCCCTTTTGGGGCAGAGTGACGGACAGATGGTGGCAGGAGTAACAAACTCACAGGCAGAGCTGGGTTTGGAGCCTTTGTGTGACAAAATTGAGCTCAAGTGGAAAAGAGACTCTCCCTTCAAGCCCCAGTGCCTGTGGTAAAGCAGGGAAAGCATCACCACATCCATCCCCTCTCCAAAGGAAGGTAAAGAAAGGGATATTCCCCAACTTTCAGGCAGCAACAAATCCCCCGAGGCGTTTGGTGCCTTGAGTTACCTTTTCCTCTTCACTGCTCAGACAGGGGAGTTCAGCTTAGTTAGGCTGGGCTGGGAAAGCCAAGGCACCTGGAATGGTGATCCTGTCTCCAAATGGGTGTGCCAGAGAATCCTGGAATGGTTTGAGTTGGAAATACCTTAAAAATCATCTCATTCCATCCCCTACCCCAGGCAGCGACACCTTCCACTCTCCCAGATTGCTCCAACCTGGCCCTGGACACTTCAAGGGATGGGGCAGCCACAGCTTCTCTGGGCACCCTGTGCCAAGGCCTCCCCACCCTCCCAGCCAGGAATTCCTTCCCAATATCCCATCTAACCTCTGGCAGTGGGAAGCCTTTTAAGGAGGATGGCGAGGCTGGAGCTGGATCTGATGGAGCTGTTGGGCTCATTCCCAGATGCTGCAGGAAGCAGGAGAAAGGCTGGTGGAGTCACCAGCCCTGAAGGTGTTTAAACCCCCCTGGATGTGGCACCGAGTGCCAGGGTTTGGTGGGAGATGGTGCTGGGTCATGGGTTGGACTTGATGGTCTCCAAGGTCTTTTCCAACGTGGTTAATTCTGGGATTCTATGATTCTTGAGGAACAAGGCCAGGAAAGGTTCTTAGGTTTGGTTATTAAACCCACCAGTGACTCTTCGCATGACTTTGAAGTAGCCCAGCCCAGCTGTGCCACCTCCGCCCCAAAACTTTGGGAATGAGTGGGAAGAGCAGCACCATCCCTATCCTAAAAACTGAGCTCTAGGGATTACAGGGACCAGCTGGATCAGAAGGACCTGAGGACTATCTTCACTTTTCCAGCGTTGTGGTTGTAAATCCTCCAATGCAGCTCCTTCAGGAGTCCTTTCTGGGGAGCTGAAACGGCACAAAATCTCAGTATTGCACTTCTAAGGCCTTTCCTGCGAGAGGAAAACGAGGCTTCCCATTACTTCTGTCCTGGTTCATCCCCAGATAACTCCTGGCCTGGCTTTGTGCCCAGGGAAAGGTTCACCTGCTTTGGCACAGGTAGAACAGACACCGTAACACCCCCTGAGACTTCTGGTTCAAAGGTGGTTTGACACCAGAAGGGAGAAGGTTCTTCTAAAGCTACAACTTCACTCGGAGAAGGATTTTGCCAAATGTCTTTGCCTCGATTCTTTTGGTCTCAAAAGGAAGAGATTCGGAAGCAGCAAAATGTTTCCCTGGATTTCAGCCTTGGAAAATTGCCTGTGACACAGAGAGAGAGAGAGAAAAATGGAACAAATAAAACACGAGGAAAAAATGTGATGAATAAACCCTTCTTTGGGTAGAAAGCTCCTCGAGTTAAGAGTTACATGGTGATTAAAGAAAATAGCTGGTGTCAAAATATTTCATAATAGGGCAAATAAAATGTTCCACTTCACCCAAAGTTGGGGCTTTTCCAACTTTTTGATTGAGCAAAAAAAAAAAATTCAAGTATTTGAATTTCAAGTTGACCTGAAGCAATTTTTTATTTGCTTAGTTGTCTGTTTGAAATTGCCAGTGAAGCAGAAAAAAAAATCAATTATTTACACTGTTCTACCTGGGATGTACCTGCCTGAAGGAGGGGATAAACAACTCGCTTGGGTGGTCACTGCCAGGGAATGGAAAACCTGCTGCAAGGGACGGGAACCTCGGAGCTGGAGTTGTCCAGGATGAGCCTTCATTGGGAACTCACCATCCCCTGGTTCATGGAATCAGAGAACATGGAATATCCTGAGTTGGGAGGGACTCAAAGGATCATCCAATCCAACCCCTGGCCCTGCCCAGGACACCCCAACAGTCCCTGAGTGTTGTCCAAACCCTCCTGGAGCTCTGGCAGCCTTGGGGCTGTGCCCAAACCCTGAGGAGCCTGGGCAGTGCCCAACCACCCTCTGGGGTGGAACCTTGTCCTGAGATCCAACCTGACCCTGCCCTGGCACAGCTCCAGCCATTCCCTGGTTCTGTCACTGTCACCCAGAGCTCGGAGCTGCCCCTGGGGGGATGTTGAAGGTCTGACCTCAGTCTCCTCCAGCTGAACAAACCAAGTGCCCTCAGCTGCTCCTCGTGTGGCCCTTCCAGTCCCTTCCCCATCTCTGTGTCCCTCCCTTGGAGATTCTCCAATGGCTTCATTGCTTCCTTTGACTGTGGTGCCCCAATATTCCCAGTATCGCATGATTGATAACGTTGGAAAAGACCTTGAAGATCATCAAGTCCAACCTAAATTCCCAAGGTGCAGAGCAGAGAGGGACAATTCTCTCCCTTGACCCTGTTCCCGATGCCCCCCAGGATCTGGATGTCCCTCCTGGCACCCAGGGCACTGCTGACCCACTTGCCATGGCCCACGATCCCCCACATCCCTTTCTCAGCCTCTCCCTCCCCCCTCTGTCCATAAATCCAGATTTTTTTCCCCACCCTGGGCTGAGAATCCCACCCTTGTCCAGCTTCATGCCCAGCACAGTCTCTGATCCTGTTCCTGCCCTCAGTTTTCCACTGAAACACAAACCAGGAGAATAAATTCACACTCAGGCAGAACTTTAATAAGCTTCTTGTATCAACCCCCTCGATCCCACCTCTGATAAAGGCTTGCCAAGGCAGCTCAGGGCAGTGCGTTCCTGCATGTTGGGGTTATAAAAACGTGGATCTCTGCCTCCCTGGGCAGCTCCAAGGCTTTGTGAGCCAAAGGTTCTGGAGGTTGGGGAGGTCAGTGCAAACTAAGCCAGAGTGGGTTTGATCACCTTCAGCAGAGGTTTAATTAATCTCCTTGATCCTGCAGCAAAACTACATCAGGAAAACTTCCCCCCCCCTCCTCGTTCTGCAGGGCTGGTGATTTCCCATAACTCAGAGCAGTAAAAAGCAACCCAAGGCAGTCATTTTTTTACAGCCTTTCAGTTCCCAGCGCAAATATCTGTGCCCTCATATTCTCTCAGATGTCTGCACGGATCCTCGAGGCACTGGCACGCAAAACCTCCTTGAGGGGAGGGATCTTCCCCGGGGATGGAGGAACAAGGGGCAGCAATTCCCTCAGGGAATCCCACCTTGAGGCTGTTGCTGGTCCAGAATTCCCTGATCTCCCCCCCAAAAAAAAAGAATCCACAAGAAAAGATTTCATGTGCTGGAAAGAACAGCCAAAGCTGTTCCTCTCAAATGCCCTCCAAGCCATGAGGAACATGCCCAGAGGAGCCTCAAAGCCCAATAAATCCTCTTTTCTTCCTTAATCTGGGTTTGTGTTTGATTAGCTGCTGCTTCCTTATGGATGCTTTTGGGGTTTAGCATGGAGAGTACAAGAAGGAAAGGAAGAAATTCGGGATTTGAGGCAGAAAAAGCACCTTTTGTAAAGATCCTCAACCTCCAAGTGCCACGGGTTTTGTTTTATGACATTTGTCCCCGAGGTGGTTTTCACTCAGTGCTCAGACACAAAGCTCATTCCTGGGATCTCCCCAGGGCTGGGAATTGAGGGATTCTCCCCACACCGCAGCTGGAAGGTTGCCTGGAGAGCTCCCCCTGGGAGGAAGGACCTTCTGCAGAGCTTTAATTCCCTCAACTCCGGGGCAGCAGCTCGAGGGATGAGATGAAACTTCCACCGAGGAAGTTTGGGCTCCTCCTTCCCTTGGGAAGGGCTGAGTGTCCCCTCGGAGGGGTCAGGCTGTGCAGGGGTGGGGCTGTGCTGGCCTTGCTGGGGTCCTCAGCTGCTGGCTGAGTGCCAAACACGGGCCCTCCTTGTCCCCAAATGCCACCCAACACAGAGGCAGCTCTTTGCCCAGGTGGCACCTTGAGTGGAGCTTTTCCAGGACAGATCCCTCCCCACCCTTTCCCGACCTTGCCCGAGGCCAGGGCTCTCCTGGGTTGTCCCCTCCAGTGCTGAGGTGCCATTTCTCCCCCTGTTCTATGAGCAGACAGCCCATTCCAGCAGCTGCAGCATCCTGCCCCCATCCCACATCCCTGCAGTCTGCAGGCCTGGAAAAGCTCTGCCCAAGGGGACAAACTAGTTAAGACTGGGCTTAACCAGCCTTTGAAGGTCTTGGGCCATCCCCAAATCTCTCTTCCATCCTTCCCTTCCCCGAGCAGCTGCAGCTGGGCCCGCAGGAGATGTTATTTCATGTCTTATTATTTCATGTCTCGTTATTTCATGTCATTATTTCAACAGCACCTCGGAGCTCGGAGGAGATTGAAATGGCCTTTGTTTCCTTCCCAAATGTCAGGAACCTCAGCTCATGCACATGGGGTGGCTGTGACCTCTCTGCTCACGGCTCTCCAGGGAAAGCAGATGTGATTTAAAGGTCAGCCCAGGAGTGTAATTGCTGAGCAGAGCCCTGGATGTGAGAGCGGGTTCTGGGCAGGGATGGAGAATTGATTACGGGACGTCACAGTCGCTGCTGGGAGAACTGGGAGGGGTTTGGTCGCACAAAGAGGGTGCCAAGGGCAGGATCATCCTCCTCTGAGATGCCTCTGGGGCGAGCATGGGCACAAAAGCAGGGGCAGAGGCAGGATGGCAGTGCCCAAGGAAGGGGCACTCACTGGGCTCCCTGCAGGGAGGGGATGAGGAGCTGCTGCTCCGGGAATTGCAGCGGCACAGACAGGATTTACCAGCTGCACCCAGAGGCAAATCCCGGGATGTTGTGTGTGCCCGGGGGGGAGAGAACAGCACTGGCACAGAGCCGGGTAGCTCAGATTCCTCAAAGGCAAGAGGTCAAGAGGAGAAAAAGGTGATTTCTGGCTCCCCCCCAAAAAGCCTTGAGGGAAGGGCTTCTGGAATTTCAGCCCGAGGGAAATGTTCAGTGAAGGTGAGTTTGGGTTTAGCTCAGCTGGGCAGGGCTGAAACCACGAGGAGCTTCTCCATCCCAGAGCTTTAAACAGGGTTTTAAACAGTTTTAAACCCTTCCCTACTGACCTGAATCCACATGTGTATCCACCCTTTTTGCAGGAATCAATCCCTGTTCTTTTGGATCAGCCTCAAACCTCATCATTCCCCTCCTGGAAAGCTCCTCCAAGGAATATCTCCAAGAAAAACTCCGAGTGCAGAGGGCACAAAGGCATTTTCGCTGCAGATGTTCCCTCAGAGCCCTCCAGCCTCTCTCTTGCAAACCAGTTCAGGATAAATAGTCCTAAATGAAAGTTTATGACATATATCGAACAAATCAAATCCATTCCCCTTCCCCGCAGGACTAACAGGGCCACGACTGACCTTCCCCTAACTCATCCTGTCTCGGGGATGTGCTGAATGCCTGGGAGGTGTTTAAACGTTGTATTTACAGGGAGATCCATCTGTGATAGCTCTGCCTGTGCCTCCACTTCGGGGGTTAATTATCCCGCCTATTTTTAGCCCACACTCGTGGCCTGGTGGATTCCCATCATTTAGAGGAGCTGTGGAAAGGCCTGGATTGAAATGAGGACATCGACATTCTCCCTAATTAGCACGGCGGGGTGGGGGTGGATTTATTAGTTCTTGCCTTGGGATCAGAGCCAGAGAAATTCCTGAGTCCAACACAGGGCACAGCCACGGGGCTGGGAGGGGCTCAGAATAAACCCAGGTGGTTGTGGGGATGGAGGGAAACACTAAAATGGGGGTGAAGTGGGGGTTTGGAGCTCAAAACCTTGGCTTGAATCCTTGTGCCCACCCAAACTCCCCTTGGGCTTTGATAAACACTTCCCGAATCCAGCACAGGTCACAGCAGGGCACTACCACGGGGCACGGGGCTGGAAAGGGCTCCAAATAAAACCAGATGGTTGTGGGGATGGAGGGAAACACTAAAATGGGGGTGAAGTGGGTTTTGGGGGGTTGGTGAGAAGCTGAGCTCAAACCCATGGCCCTGAATCCTTGTGCCAACCCAAACTCCCCTTGGGCTTTAAGGCAAAGATTGTGAAAATAAACCCAGATGGTTGTGAGGATGGAGGGAAATACTAACATGGGGTGAACTGGGTTTTTGGAGCTCAAAACCTTGGCCTTGGATCTTTGTGCTCACCCAAACTCCCCCTGGGTTTAATAAACATTTCCCGAGTCCAACACAGGGCACTGCCACGGGCACAGGGCTGGGAAGAGCTCAAAATAAACCCAGATGGTTGTGGGGATGGAGGGAAACATTAATTTGGGGCTGAAGTGGGATTTTGGAGCTAAAATCCATGGCCCTGAATCCTTGTGCTCCCCTACACTCCCCATGGGCTTTAATGCAAAGATTGTGAAAATAAACCCAGATGGTTGTGGGGATGGAGGGAAATACTAACATGGGGGTGAAGTGGGTTTTTGGAGCTCAAACCCATGGCCCTGAATCCTTGTGCTCACCTAAACTCCCCCTGGGACTTCAGTGCAAAGACTCTGGGAGCTCTGGTGGTGCCCGGTGTGGATCCCAAAGGAGGAGAGTTAATCCCCTGGAAAAGTCCTGCAGAGACTGTTGGAAAAGGCTCTGCAGCCCTCGGTGCAGGGAACAGAAAGGAGACAAAATCTGATTTTTTCTGTGCATGTCAAAGTGCTTCACCTGGATCCAACTCCTGGATCATTTCTCCAGCCCTGTCCTGCCCAAGGAGACTGGGCTGCAGGATAAACCCTGTGAGGAGAGGCTGAGNGAAATGTCCTTTCCCACGGGGCAGGGCTGTGCCACTCACTCTTCCCAGCAGCCCTGGCACAGGCAGGACGTGGATTTCTGGCTCCCCCAATGACCTGTCACCTGCTCTGTGCGGTGACAAACAGGAATGTTTAACCCAGAGGCAAATTTCTGGGAAGAAACACAAAGCTGGCAACACCCTGAGGGCGCTGGAGAGAGGAACAGGATCCAGAACCTCCCCCAACCTGCTCAGCCTTTTCCTTCCCCATCAGCACAGTTTTAACAAGCAGGGTTTTATTTACCCTTTATTTCTTTCTAACCATCCAAACCACAATGTCCTGGCAGAACCTTTGACCAGGGATTTCATTCAGTGGTTCCTCAGGGATGTCTGAGCCTCTGGAAAGCAGCAGGAATTTCCTCCAGCCTCTCTGTGCCGCAGCATTACGGGCTTGGGTTGATTTGTTCATTCTGGGCATCAAAATTGGGATTTTATGGGGGTTTATTAACCCAGCATTGCTCTGGAAGTGGTAAAAACCAAGTAAATGTGGTTTGGTGGGATTCAGTTGAATTTGCTGACCTCGGAGGTCTTTTCCCAGCCTTTTTTATTCCATGATTTCTCCCAAATGCTGAGGGAAACAACGAGCCTCCCTGCCCTCATAACCAGATTTTTACTCAGAGCAAGGCCATTCTTCAGCAGAGGATTTTCGAAATGGGAGGATTAAAATATGAAGATTTTTAATGGATTTTTTTTTTTTAATTAAGAGGATTTTTAGAAGCTGAGCTTTGTGTCCAACTCTCTCACGTCCCATTGAACCTCCAAGGGAAGATGCAAAATTATTCCTCCAATGTCCCCAGGACTTGAGGGAAGAGCAGGAAACCCTCGTGGGTTACCTTTGATTTATTTAAACCCTCCAGAAAAACTCCAGAGGAGACACAATTGCCCTCAGAATTTGTTCCTGAGGCACCTTCCCAATAAAACATTTCAGTGGAGCAGGAGGAGATTTAAGGAGGGAAGTTCCCAAACTCCCAAATGTGCTGCCCTGGAGTGGCCAAAGCTCCTCAGGGACCTCCTGGATGCTCCTCCAGGACATTCCCTTCCCAAACCAGAAGGGTTTTTCCTCCCTAGGACACAAATCCTCAGCCTGTGGATGCAATGGAAGGGCTGGATTTTGGATGAAAGGAGTTTTTAGGGGTGATAAACTCAGCACCAGGACATTCCCTTCCCAAACCTGTGGGGTTTTTATTCCCTAGGACACAAATCCTCAGCCTGTGGATGCAATGGAAGGGCTGGATTTTGGATGAAAGGAGTTTTTAGGGGTGACAAACTCAGCTCCTGCCTTCTTGCTCCTGCTCTTTCCATGAGGGAGGGTTGGGGAAGACCAGCAGATCTCCCAGATCAGGAGGAAAAAACCAAATTCGAGTTGGTAACAGCATTAGAAAATACTTCCTTTAATCCCTTTGCCAAACCCTCATCCTCCCCTCAATCCCTTCGGGCTCCTGTTTAGTCTATAAATAAATTAATATTATTTAAACCTGTGGGTTTTTTCTGTATATTTTACATCAGAGAGGTTGGATTTTCCTGGCTGGATGTCCCTGAACACCCCAGACACGGGAATGTCCCATTTCCAGGGAATTCCAGCCACTGGAGCTCCTCGTCCCGGTGGGATCTGTGGGATCTCAGCTTCAGCACTGACACCTGAAATGCTCAGGTGAAGAATCCAGGGCTATAAAAAAAATCCAGCCCTGAGGAGGGACAGCAGAATTGGTCCAAATTCCCCTCCCAATTCTCTGAAACTGAGGGGGGTTTTTGCAGGACTTTATTGATTTCTGCAGCGTTTTCAGCAAAATCCATCCCACATTTTATCCCAAATGCGTGAAGAGCACAAAGAGCAGGGATGGAACTCTGGGAAAACACAGTATTTTGTCCAATTTTGACAGTTTTGAGGCGGGAGGGGGCGGGGGGAAGAAGAAAAAAACCAAAGAGGTGAAATGATTCTGTGGTGGCCGGAACGTTGGATGTGCTCTGAAGGAAACCAGTTCCCTCCGCTTTGGAGAGTGGCTTTTCCATGACATTTTGAAAAGGCCAAAATGTTTCATCACACAGAGCTGTAAACATTTCGTCTGGGGGATGGAATTTCACGTGGGTAAAACGCTGCGGCTCCCTGGAATCCCCCTGGAGATGGAAAGGAGTCGTTGAGCCATTGGGGTCCAGTTGGGGATAAAGGGACTGGGAGCACCTGGAGCCACTTGTTCTGATTCCAGGGAAGGATCTGAGGATGTTTTGGGTCTTGTTTGACACAAATTTGGTACAAAACTTGGTGCCACCACGTCACCATCGTGACCAAAGCGAGTCTCAGCCAAAGCTGATAGAAAAAGTGAAATACTGCAGCTTTCAAGCTCCAGTGCCAGTGAAAAGAGGGATTCCAAGAAATCCTGTGTCCAGAAATAGCGGGAATAGAGAAGAACCAGGAATAGAAATGCTTCTCACTGGGGGTTTGGGAAACGGTCTGTCCCTGGGGTAAAGATCCATGAGAGGATGGGTTTTCCTCCCTTGAGCACCTCGAGAGCTCTTCCAGGATTGTGGAATGTCAGGATGGTTTGGGTTGGAAGAGACCTTAAAGTCCATCCAGTGCCACCCCTGCCATGGGCAGGGACACCTCCCACTGTCCCAGGCTGCTCCAGCCTGGCCTTGAACATTCCAGGGATCCAGGGGCAGCCACAGCTTCTCTGGGAACTCCATCCCAGCCCCTCCCAGCCAAGAATTCCTTCCCCAAAATCCCATCCCAACCCTCTGCTTCCATTCATTCCACGTTGTCCCTCTAAAAAATTCCCTCTCCAGACACTTTCAATGGCTGTTTTTAGGCCATCAGCAAGAAGCCTAAAAACATGTGATTAAAAGAAAAACAACCCTGGTGTTAAATGAGTACGGACTACCTTATAATTAATTTAAGATTAATGGGAACAACTGAGTTAAAATTCTGGGACGATAATTAGCCAGCAAATTACAACAACAACAGAAAAAAAAAAGAAGAAGGCAGCAACTAAAAGTAATTATAGTGTACATACATTAAGATCCTGAGCTGCCTGGAAAATGCCACGTGTGCCTTGTGATAACAGCTCTGCTTGGAGCAGGAAAACTGCCTGGAGCTTCCTCTGGGACTGCTGGAATTGTGGGGTCTGGGAATCACAGCAGGGATGGGGTTTGTCCTGTTAAATATCAACCTGAGCACAGCCTGGGACGACAGAGAGAGGGAGTGAAATGCTTTGGGTGGGAGGGGAAGGTTGGCTTGGAATTCTTAATTCAGCACTTGCCCCCCCCACCCCCTCCCCTCTCCTGGGAGTTCTGCCTTTGGGGCCAGGGTTTCACTCCGGATTTGGGGAGACTCCTGGGATGAGGAGCTGGAGTTGCTGCCTTGGCTCTGCCTTTGTCTCGGGGTTGGGTTTGACAAAGCCTCAGATTGGGCTCAGGTTTCCAAATTGGACTCAGGTTTCCAGATCAAACTCAAATTTCCAGATCAGACTCAGGTTTCCAGATCAGATTCAGGTTTCCAAATCAGACTCCAATTTCCAAAACAGACTCAGATTTCCAGATCAAACTCAGATCTCCAAATCAGACTCAGGTTTCCATATCAGATTCAGGTTTCCAAATTCCAGCACTGCCAACCGAGCGGCTGATGTCACAGCCCAGGTCATTTGTTAGGACGGAAGACTTTTTCCCTCTGTGGGACATTTTTCCCCCCCTATTTCTCTTTTATCCCAGCATTCCAGGGCTCTGATTCACCAGCTCAGACCACTCCAGGTCCAGACAACGGCAAGAGTCGCATTTTAACAAGGAAGCGGAGGCTGGTGAGGAGTGGCCTCTTTTGGAGAGGTTAATCTTATAAATGCATCTTAAATGTCTAAGACATAATCAAATGCCATAAAAATGGAAATGTTATGAGTGTTGAAGCCCAGAGAACAAAACTCATTGCTCATTGCTCTTGAATTCAGCTGCGAGCATGAGCTGCAAACTCACCCAGAGTCGCATTCCTGGAAATCTGATGGAGTGACAGAGATGAAGGGGCTGGGCTGGATTGTTCCCTGTTCCAGGAAGACGTTCAGGGCAGGCTGAGCTCAGTCACAGTTTTGCTGAGCCAAGCCTGGTTTTTCCCAGATCCTTGCTGCCTTCTTTCCATGTCCTGGCAAGGAGGGGCAGCAGCTGCTTCCTTGTCCGTGAAATCCTGGGAAAAAGGAATGGTTTGGGTTGGAAGGGACATTAAGGTTCAATCATTCCACTCTCTGCCATGGGCAGGGACACCTCCCACTGTCCCAGGCTGCTCCAACCTGGCCTTGGACACTTCCAGGGATTCAGGGGCAGCCACAGCTTCTCTGGGCAGACTATTCCAAGGTTGCCCAGAGGCACAGGATGCCCTTGAACATTAGGAAAGGATTTGGGATCTGTCAGGAACACCACAGGTGTCAGCAAGGGGTAGGATGGCTCATCCTAAGGAATGAGCTGAGAGGGAAGTGCCCATGGGATGTGCTGGAAGGTGAATCTTGGCAAATCCCACGCTCTGGGAATGTCAAGCTTGGCAAGTCCAATACCTTGGAAATATGAATTTTGGGAGATCACAGCGCCCTGGGAATATGAATCTTTGTAAATCCCAACGTCCTGGGAAAGTGAATTTTGGGAAATCCCAGTGCTCTGGGGATGTAAATTTTGGGAAATCCCAAGACTCTGGGAATGTGAACCTTGGCAAATCCAATGCCCTGGGAATGTCAGAGGTGTCTTTGTACCTAAAGTTGGGTTCACCTGCTCCCTGCCCACAGCTCCCTCTGTCCCAAAGCCCAAGAACTGATCCCTCCCCATCCTTCCCCACCCCACCGAGTGTATCCCAGTGTCCTTTCCACAGCCACCCCTCCAGGTCCCTCCACTGACCCCTCTCCATGTCCCTGTCCCAGTCCCAATCCCAGGTGACTTCTGTGATTTGAGGAATTGGAAATTCTTAGATTTTAGTGAGGTAGATGTAATTTTGAGGCTTAGAAATGTCGAGGTTTTAGTGAAATAGCCACAAGATCTGAATTTAGAAGAATGAGTTAGAGGCGTTTGCCAGGCCTGAAAAGTACAGGTTGGGTATTAGAGGTGAAAATTCTCATTTCCCAGCACAGAATGGTGAACAGAACAGAGTTTTAGTCAAAACAAGGGGCAAAGGAACGTGAACCATCAGAGCCGGTTGGTCGAAGGCTTAAAGCAAAGTGTAAACTCACGATGTAATGATGATGTGATACATATGCTATAGGATCCAGGTGTCGATGCTGGGTTAGTTGGGCTGTAGGTTGGACTAGATGATCTTCAAGGTCCTTTCCAGCCTTATCTATACCGTGATACTGTGATATTCATGAGGTGATTTGCATATGCACGATGCATTTGTATAAACACAGGTGGCAAAACTGGGCCGGGACCTTTTGGCCCTCGGGAGGTCTAGGGCACGATTTGCTGGTTGAAGTGTTTTTTTATCTTGTTCCTGGGGCCAAAATTAACTTTTCTGCCACTTGCAAGCAAACCTCGGGTCCAGAGAACCCGATTTCTTGAGCTCACCCAGGCCCCAGCCCAATCCTGCTGCTCTCAGCCCCTCGGGGGAAGGGGCCTGTGCTGGTTCCCTCCCCCTCAGCTCCTGCACCCCCCGGGGGACACAACCAGCCCCAGCTGAAGGTTTAAAGGAGACGAATCAATCCTGACTTATTGTTATGATCTCCTAATAGTTCCCAGTGCAATATTCCCTAATTCCTCCATGAATCACGCTGACCCTCGGCCTGTTGGCTCTTCCTCTGCCTTCCTCCCAGCTCTGCCCCTCAAGGCATCATTACTCTTGTCCCAGAGGTGCTGCCCCCGTGGCCTCGTTATTCCTGCACTTATCCCGTTCCAGGACATTCCAGAGACTCCATTTCCATGTCTTTTACAGCTAATCAGCCCTGTCAATAATTGCGTGCTAATTATGGTGGGGCTTATTGTACAGCCTCGTTAACGGGGAGTAAATCCTGGGTTTAATAAGGCCAGGAAATACGTAACTCAACCCTCCTGCACTAAATGAAACAATTCTCTCCCGAAGTGGCTGAGGGAAGGAGCTGCAGTCCTGCAGGGTTTGCTTTGGCACCACTTTCCTTCAGGCCACCAACACTTTTATCGTGCCCACGTTGGACCTTGGTGGTGCCACCCCCAGCCTTTGCTCTGGGGTTTGGCAGTGGGGTCATCCCTTCGAGTGCCAGAGCTTTGGGAGAGCTGCCCCAGATTGGAAATGCCCCCTGTGCCCTGGTTCATCCCAGCTGCTTTCACGGAGGTTTTCCATGTGCCAGAGCAGCCCACACGGCCTCCACCATTCCCAGCATTTCCCCAGCATGGCACAGCAGTGGTTTTCCAACAATCCCACCTCATTTTGGAAAGGTTGATCCCTAAGAAACACTTAAAGCCGGGTGTTCAGTGCCCAGCCTTTCCCCCACGGTCGAGCCTGTGTGTCGGAAAATTCACTTGATCCGCCTCAGCAGTGGATAAATCTCGTAATCAGGCCTGGAATGTTTTCCTAACAAACAAGGGAATTTGCTCAGACTGTCGCCCTTAAGGCAAGTGGTGTTTGTAAGACAAGCAGGAGATTAGAATTATTCAGCCCTGTGTGTGTACACAGCCCTTCCTCCAGGGCAGGATCCGGGCTGGATGTGCCAGGATATGTGGATATGTGGAAGTCCAGAGTTATCCCAGCCCCTGATCCAGCCCCTTTTGGGGTCCAGGGAGCTGAGACTCTCTGGAGGAACTCCCAGATCCTGGAGGGGCATCACCAGGAAGGGAATCAAGCCCCAGCTCAGGGAAAGTCTGGAGCTGTGCCGGGGCAGGGTCAGGTTGGATCTCAGGACAAGGTTCCACCCCAGAGGGTGGTTGGGCACTGCCCAGGCTCCCCAGGCTTTGGGCACAGCCCCAAGGCTGCCAGAGCTCCAGGAGGGTTTGGACAACACTCAGGGACAGGGTGGGACTGTTGGGGTGTCCTGGGCAGGGCCAGGGGTTGGATGGATGATCCTCAGGGGTTGTTCCCGACTCAGGATATTCTGTGATCTCTGAAACCCAAAGGACAATTTTGGAGGATGATGCACTAATACTGGAAGGAAAATAATCCTGCTTTGCCTCTGTCCCGTGGAAGTTTAGGAGGAATTTTGGAGACTGGCAAAGATTCCCAAGTGTTGATTTCCCCCTTTATCTGGGAACTCTGGGCTGGCATCACTTCATGGCACTGAGGGATTGATGTGGAAAAGTGAGGAAAGAAGTTTGGGATGAGTTTATTCCCCACATTTTAGAGCCCAATGCATTGGCACAGGAGCAAATCCTTCCCTGGAGCTCCTCATTCACGAGATTCATTTAAAAAGAGAATTTAAAAATTAATTATGAAATAAGAAAATAATAAAGGCCATAAAGGACCAAATCCTGTTTCTCATTCCTGACAAAAACACCCTCAAACTTCCCAACATTCCCAGGGAAGATCCAAACTTTCCAGAGCCCAACCCAGCCCTAAACATCCAAAGTTTCCCAGTTTTGTCT
>WEKX01024416.1:22415-40278 GCA_013390025.1 Pitta sordida
CACCGCGCTCGGGCTGCTGCTGGCCTGGTCCTCCGAGCGCCTCCTGCACTGGCTCGCCTTCCCCTCGCACACCCGGGTGCGCACCGAGTGGAGCCGCCAGCTGCCCTTCCCCGCCGTCACCCTCTGCAACAACAACCCGCTGCGCTTCCCCCGCCTCTCCAAGGGGGATTTGTACTACGCGGGGCACTGGCTGGGGCTGCTGCTGCCCAACCGCACGGCCCGGCCGCTGCTCACCGAGCTGCTGCGGGGGGACGAGGCGCGGCTCCGCTGGTTCGCCAAACTCGCCGATTTCCGCCTCTTTCTGCCCCCCCGCCACTACGAGGGCATCAGCGCGGAGTTCATGGACCGCCTGGGCCACCAGCTGGAGGACATGCTGCTGTCCTGCAAGTACCGCGGAGAGCTCTGCGGCCCGCACAACTTCTCCGCGGTGAGTGCGCGGGACCCCGCGGCTGCTTGGCTTGGGGGACCCTTGGTGCTTCATGGGTCGGGGGACCCGCGATGCCTCCTGGGTTGGGGGACCCGCGGTGCCTCTCGGTTTGAGGGATCCTCGGTGCCTCTTGGGTTGGGGGACCGCCGGTTTCTCTCGGTTTGGGGGAACCCTCGTTTCCTTTCTGCTCGAGGGACCTCCGGTGCTTCTCCGTTCGGGGGACCCTCAGCGCCTCTTGGGTTGGGAGACCCCCGGTTTCTCTCGGTTCTAGGGACACCCCGTGCCTCTCGGTTCGGAGGGTCCCCGGGGTCTCGGACCGGCGGAACCCGGTTCCTCTTGGTCCCAGGGACCCCTGGTTCGTCTCGGTTCGGAAGACCCCCAGTGCCTCTCGGTCAGAGGACCCCCGGTTCCTCTCGGTCCCAAGGACCCGCAGTGCCAGCTGGTTCGGGGACCCCCGGTGCCTCTCGGTCCGAGGGACCTCGGGTTGCTCCCGGTCCGTGTCCCCCTCCCCGCATCCATCCCGGCTCTCGCCGTCTCTGGTGGCGATGCCTCTCGGGTCGTTCCGGGATCGTGGCGGGTCCCGGAGGGTCCCCATGGCCTGGCCGGGAGCCCCTGGGCAGCTTCCCGGGGGGGTCTCTGAACGAAGGTGATGCTCGGTGGTCCAGGGCTGAGGCAGCGCGGGGTGCGAGGGACGTGCTGCTCCCCCAGTTCTTCATTAAATCAGTGAAAATCCCGTTGCACCATCGCAGCTACTTCTGTCCCAATGTCCCTGTTGCTCCCGCCTTAGTTGCATCTGGACTTTTCCCGGTGCGTGTTTCCATCTCTCACGCAGGAGACCGGGGGGGTTCGATTCCCACCGGGGAGGCAGTGGTGCCATTGAAGAGTTGGACACGATGATCCTTGGGGGTCCCTTCCAAATCAGAATATTCTGGGAAGCCGAGCTCCCCCCGTGCGCCCTGGCTGCGGGAGCGGCTGGGAACCATCCCGCGGGGATCCAGAGCCCGGTGCTCAGATCCCGCTGGGATTTGCGGAGATCCAGTCCAAAGCCCGCTGGGATTTGCGGGGATCCAGAACCCGCTGCTCAGATCCCGCTGGGATTTGCGGGGATCCAGTCCAAAGCCCGCTGGGATTTACGGGGATCCAGAGCCCGCTGGGATTTACGGGGATCCAAAGCCCGGTGCTCAGATCCCGCAGGGATTTACGGGGATCCAGAGCCCGGTGCTCCGATCCCGCTGGGATTTACGGGGATCCAAAGCCCACTGAGATTTGCGGGGATCCAGCTCCCGGTGCTCAGCCCCTTCCTGCTCCTTTGGCTCCCGGCGGGTCCCCGGGAGGCAGCGCAGTTGTGCGGCGTGATGTGGTTGGGAATGATGAGCTTTGTTAATTAGAGCTGCCCTTCCCCTTCCAGAAGGTGTGTGAGCCCTGACAGCCCCAGAACTCCGTGTTTTTCAAAGTCCGTGCTTGGAAAAAATTCCCGTGGGACTGGTTGGGAGCTCTGATGGGGGGAGAGGAGCCAGTGGATGGTTTTAAATGGGAGCTGAAACCAGACTCGCTTGGAGGAGCCTTTGGGACTTCCTTGGGAGCAGCTGGATGTTTGTTGTGCTGGAATATTCTGCTTTCCAAATCCAAACCCCTGCGGAGATCCAGGAGGGAGAGGTGTTGACTGGGATTAAATGGTGCTGCTGGGGCGGGGGGGGGGGGTCTGTGAGGAGAGGGTTGAATTCCCTGGTCGGGGAGTGCTGCCGGAGAGGTGAAAATCCAAGGGAATTGTCTTCTTTGGGCTTGGCACATCAGCCCAACCCCGCTGCTCAATGGGAGAGGGGAGGCTGAGATTCCCTGCGGGATGGAGGGAGCTCCCCGGGAGTGTGGAGGGAGCATATGCTGCTGGGAAGAGCAGCAGAAATGACACGGTTTAAAAAAAAAAATTACAAATAAAATGAGATGTCGAGGCACGTCCTTCCGAGCAGGATCAGTGGCAGGAGGGAATTGGGGAATTAAGAGACAGAAAGAGGCGGTGGGAGGTGGGTAAAAGCCACCTCCGGGTCCCAGTTGTGTCCCAGTTGCCAGGGCCGGGTGGGATGGGGTTTGCTGGTTCCTGGCTGCTGGTTTTACTGGGTTCATCCTCCTTCCAAGTTCAGCAGACACGGTGTGGCTCCCTTTCTCCCGGGAAACGTCAATCCTGGCGAGCTCTTGTGGGATGACCTGGCCAAGGGGAGCGAGGCAGGAGCTCAGGGGGCTGCACTGGTTCCTGTGCTCTGCAGCTGCTGGTTTGTGTCCTCAGGGTGGGCTCAGGATCTGCTCCTGAGATCCCCCAGAAATCCAGTGGGTGGGAATGCTGGGATGGGAGCCCTGGGAGCCTTTGGGGACCTCCCCAGCCCTCCTGTCACGGGAAAAATACAGAGATTTTTTGAGTTTTTTTCATCCCATTTGGAAGTTGGGCCCCATGGACACACCAGGCTGGAAGGAGGTGGGAATTCCTGTGCCAGGAAAAAGCTGGATTTGCTTTCCCTGCCGCAGGTTGAGGAGGGTGAGGGGGGTCGGTGCCAACTCCCTGTGGCACCTCCTCCCTCCTCTCCCTCCTCAAAGCAGGAGCCAGTGACCTCTGGTTTGTCCTTGAGTGGAGCCTCGGGAGCTTTTCCACCTGGGAATGCCGAGGAATTCCTTAGGGAAATGCTGGGAACAACTTCCCTGGGGTGGGGGGTGTCCAGGGAGCTCGTGGAGGCTCCAGGATTTTGGGAGGGATTTTTCCTGAGGGAAACGGCTCCTTTCTGCACATGGAAAAAAACCCTCCCCCTCTCCATCAAATTCCACATGAATTCCTGTCAAAAACTCTTCCAAAGGATCAAATTTGACAGCCCCAAACTGCTCCAGTTCTTTTTAGATTCCGTGGGAATTCTGCCAGGGTTTGTTCATGGAGACAATTCCATCCTGAAATTCCAGGTCACCGGTGACACCAGGAGGAGATTTTTTGGGTTTTTTTTTACCTTTTTGATGTGGTTTAACCAGAACTGGAGCTTGTGTCATCTGGGCTGAAGGTTCCAAAGGCAGGATTTGGGATTTTCCACAGGGGCTGAGCCCAGGAATCCCCTCAGCTCTGGGGGACTTGAAACTTTTGCTTTTCCTCCTGAATTGGGAGGAAAAAATCCCAAGAAATGGTGTGGGTTGAACTGGGCAGAGGTGAGAAACAAAATGTGGGAGAGGCACCAAATCCAAGTGGAATAAATGATGGTGGAAAGAATCTTTTCCAGGTTTTTTTAACCTGCTCAGGTATTTTGTGTCCGAGGTGATGCTTTCGTTGGGTAAAACACAGAAAAACTCCAACCAGGTGTGGCTTGGAGCAAACAAATCCTTGCTGGGATCTGAAGGAGAAGAAAAGGTTCTGGAGGAGGGAGATTTGCTTTTATTCCTGCCAGGAAAATTCCTTCCCAGACAGGAGATTCCATCTGCTTCCATTGGAATGGGAGTCCCACTTGGGTGACATGAAAAAAAACCCAAAGGTGCCTTGAGAATAAACCCAGCAAACCCTCCCTGTGTGGGGAGGGACACTTGGCTTTCCTTCAAATGTGTGAATATCCAGGGATAAAAGAGACTGGGAAAAGCTCAGAGGGTTCATGGTGGGAGTGGGAAAACCTCAGCTGAGCTCCTTCCACTCTGAGGAGTTTTGATCCCTTCCCTGCCTGAAATAACAATTCCCAGAGTTGGGGTGTCCAGAGAAGGAATTGGGCTCCAACCCAAGAGCCCTGGGGGTCCNAGGAGCTCAGGGGGCTGCACTGGTTCCTGTGCTCTGCAGCTGCTGGTTTGTGTCCTCAGGGTGGGCTCAGGATCTGCTCCTGAGATCCCCCAGAAATCCAGTGGGTGGGAATGCTGGGATGGGAGCCCTGGGAGCCTTTGGGGACCTCCCCAGCCCTCCTGTCACGGGAAAAATACAGAGATTTTTTGAGTTTTTTTCATCCCATTTGGAAGTTGGGCCCCATGGACACACCAGGCTGGAAGGAGGTGGGAATTCCTGTGCCAGGAAAAAGCTGGATTTGCTTTCCCTGCCGCAGGTTGAGGAGGGTGAGGGGGGTCGGTGCCAACTCCCTGTGGCACCTCCTCCCTCCTCTCCCTCCTCAAAGCAGGAGCCAGTGACCTCTGGTTTGTCCTTGAGTGGAGCCTCGGGAGCTTTTCCACCTGGGAATGCCGAGGAATTCCTTAGGGAAATGCTGGGAACAACTTCCCTGGGGTGGGGGGTGTCCAGAGAGCTCCTGAAGGCTCCAGGATTTTGGGAGGGATTTTTCCTGAGGGAAACGGCTCCTTTCTGCACATGGAAAAAAACCCTCCCCCTCTCCATCAAATTCCACATGAATTCCTGTCAAAAACTCTTCCAAAGGATCAAATTTGACAGCCCCAAACTGCTCCAGTTCTTTTTAGATTCCGTGGGAATTCTGCCAGGGTTTGTTCATGGAGACAATTCCATCCTGAAATTCCAGGTCACCGGTGACACCAGGAGGAGATTTTTTGGGTTTTTTTTTACCTTTTTGATGTGGTTTAACCAGAACTGGAGCTTGTGTCATCTGGGCTGAAGGTTCCAAAGGCAGGATTTGGGATTTTCCACAGGGGCTGAGCCCAGGAATCCCCTCAGCTCTGGGGGACTTGAACCTTTTGCTTTTCCTCCTGAACTGGGAGGAAAAAATCCCAAGAAATGGTGTGGGTTGAACTGGGCAGAGGTGAGAAACAAAATGTGGGAGAGGCACCAAATCCAAGTGGAATAAATGATGGTGGAAAGAATCTTTTCCAGGTTTTTTTAACCTGCTCAGGTATTTTGTGTCCGAGGTGATGCTTTCGTTGGGTAAAACACAGAAAAACTCCAACCAGGTGTGGCTTGGAGCAAACAAATCCTTGCTGGGATCTGAAGGAGAAGAAAAGGTTTTGGAGGAGGGAGTTTTGCTTTTATTCCTGCCAGGAAAATTCCTTCCCAGACAGGAGATTCCATCTGCTTCCATTGGAATGGGAGTCCCACTTGGGTGACATGAAAAAAAACCCAAAGGTGCCTTGAGAATAAACCCAGCAAACCCTCCCTGTGTGGGGAGGGACACTTGGCTTTCCTTCAAATGTGTGAATATCCAGGGATAAAAGAGACTGGGAAAAGCTCAGAGGGTTCATGGTGGGAGTGGGAAAACCTCAGCTGAGCTCCTTCCACTCTGAGGAGTTTTGATCCCTTCCCTGCCTGAAATAACAATTCCCAGAGTTGGGGTGTCCAGAGCAGGAATTGGGCTCCAACCCAAGAGCCCTGGGGGTCCTTTTCCAACTCTGGATATTCCAGGAGAGTTTCCCCCCCTCCAAAAAAATCCTTGGCCAGGTTTGAAGAGCTGCTGCACCTGGATCCGGGGGAAGTGGGTTGGGAAGTTTGGGATGCAAAGGAAGAGGGAGCAGCAGGAGCAGAGCCCTGCTCTTCCCAAATCCTTGGGGATGAGAAGTTACAATCCCAACTTCCTGGACATCCACAAACCGACTCCAAGGTCTCCTCCTCCTGCTGAGCAGGTTCTGGCCACATCCAGAGGGAAAAGGAGCCAAGGGAAGGGAAGACATTCAATCCTCAAAGGACTTGGATGTGCTGGAGCTCCAGAGATGATCCAAGGGCTGGAGCCAGGCTGGGAGAGCTGGGAATGTTCACCTGGAGAGGAGAAGGATCCAGGGAAAGCTTAGAACCCCTTCCAGAGCCTAAAGGGGCTCCAGGAGAACTGGAGAGGGACTGGGGACAAGGGATGAAGGGACAGGACACAGGGAATGGCTTCCCACTGCCAGAGGGATGATAGTGACTTGTGGAATTCTGAGATGAGTCCATTGGATTTGGTTTATTGCTGGCTCAGGTTGGAATTCTCCTCTTGCCTGTTCCAGGAGGGGTTTGTTGGCTCTGTCCAGTGTGGGCTTGTCAGGAATGAGGTGGAGTCTTGGACTCTCAGTCAATGTGTGGCTTTCCTTGTTTCGCTGCTGCAATATCCCATCTGGCTCTGCCCTCTGGCAGTGGGAATGTCCAGGGGCTCCAAGGTCTCCCTGAATCCTTCTTTTCTCAAGGTG
Source organism: Pitta sordida (assembly GCA_013390025.1). Classification (NCBI taxonomy): domain Eukaryota; kingdom Metazoa; phylum Chordata; class Aves; order Passeriformes; family Pittidae; genus Pitta; species Pitta sordida. The sequence goes on from WEKX01024416.1 coordinate 28,900, forward strand.
AACATTCCCAGCTCTCCCAGCCTGGCTCCAGCCCTTGGATCAACTCTGGGAATTGTTATTTCAGGCAGGGAAGGGATCAAAACTCCTCAGTGTGGACAGAGCTCAGCTGAGGTTTTCCCACTCCCACCACGAAACCTCTGAGCTTTTCCCAGTCTCTTTTATCCCTGGGTTGGAGCAGGGACCAAACCACTTGTGTGGGAATATTCAGGTGAGGGAATGGAGGAATGTTTTTGGGAAGGAGGAGTTGGAATCTTGGAACAGGAGAGAGATTTTGAGCATTTTTAGGGATTATTTTCCCCGTGTGTGTGGGTTTTTTCCCCCCTTTTCCATTCATTCCAGAGCCATCCCTCAGGAAATGGGATCCTGGTTAGTCCCACACTAAACATTCCATCAGCAATAGATCCCAAATAATTACTCACCTCCCTCCAGCGGGATTAATATAATTAAGGAAATAATTACAGTTCCCACTCAGGGATTTGGCGAAGGCTTAATTAATATTTGCAAATGACTTCAGGATGTGCCGACCATCCCCAAAGACTGGGCAGAAAAGCAGGAATTCTGCTTCCTGGAGTGCCAGAGGAACCCAGGGTGGGGAGTGGCATCAATCCAGGTGCCAGAAGGGCTTTGCAGCATCCCAGGCTCCAGAAAAAGCTGCTTTTCCGGTGGGAATGGCTGGAAGTGGAGCTGGGCTGGAATTGGAATTGGTATTCCAAAAGCATTTTCCTTTTGGAAGTGCTTTCTCATCCTGCATTGATCCTGAATCCCTGGGCTCCTGGATCTTGTTCCCAGTGGGATCAATTCAGGTGCCACAAGGGCTTTGCAGCATCCCAGGATCCAGAAAAAGCTGCTTTTCCCGTGGGAATGGCTGGAATTGGAGCTGGGATGAGCTTTTGCTTTAGGAAGTGCTCTCCCATCCTGCCTTGATCCTGAAATCCCTGTTCCTATTGGGAATGTGACGTGGTGCCATAAAGGCTTTGCACCTTCCCTTCCCTTCCCTTCCCTTCNGATTTCTCCACTCCCTTCTCCCCCAGTTTAACATTTTCTCCGGAATAAAACCAACTCCAGCGGCAAATCCTCCTCAACAGCTTTTCCTTGAGCTGGAAATGTTGCGCTCATAATTTAACGACATCAATTAACAACTGGAGCTGTTGCTGACCTCAGGAGCACAATCCCTCCCATCCCCATTTTCCTCTGGAATATTAAATCAAGGAAAACGGCCCATTATAACACAATTAGCTGTGATTCACAAGCAGGAATTCCTGGCACAAAGTGTGAGGGGAAAACTTGTGTTTAAATGATTGGAAAAGGATTTAAATTTGTGGGCCTGGAGGGGATTTATTTCAGGTTTTTTCCCCTGCCTTTTGTAAAGCTTTCAGCAGGTGGAACCAGGAGGGAATTCAGTGTGGATTTGGGAATGGATTCATGGTGGCCATGGAAAGGTTTGAGGGGTCCCAGAAAACGTTGCTGCCATAAATGATCTCTTTGTGTCCCACCCTGGGAGGGATTAGGGGGGAATTCTTGGCTGGGAGGGTGGGGAGGATTTGGGATGGAATTCCCAGAGAAGCTGTGGCTGCCCCTGGATCCCTGGGAATGTCCAAGGCCAGGTTGGAGCAACCTGGGATCAGCAACTTGACCTTGGAATTCTGTTCCTGCAGCTGAAACCGAAACAGGCAGAGAATTGAGGGTTTGGGGCGGAGAAATGGGATCATGGAATCATGGAATGGGGTGGATTAGAAAGGAATTTTAAGGATCTTCCAGTTCCAACCCGGCCACCTCCTGCTATCCCAGGTTGCTCCAGCCTGGCCTTGGACACTTGGACACTTCCCAAACTTTGAGCTGTTTCCTTCTACTAAATGCTTTTCTTTTCATCCTGACAAGCTTTGCCTCCTTTTCTTTCTCCCTGTGTTGACCCCGAGGATTTCACTCCTCCCTTCCCTCCCTCCTTCCCTGGGATGGAGGTTCCCATTATCCTGGGGGTTGTGTTTGGAGGAGCTTTGCCAGGGTCACCCTTTGCACTCTCGGCTCCCTCATTAAATATTGAAATGTCATTCTCCAGCCGTTTCAAGGAATCTCTGCCTGGCTCAGGTCAGGGTTTCGTGACCCTGCAGGGCAGAGGCTTCATTGTGGCTTTTGTGCCAGGAAACAAAAAGGAGGAAGGGACAGGAGAGATGGATGGTCCTGGGTTTTTTTCTCCCTCCTCTCAATTCCAAGCTGCAGCTGCTCCCCAGCCCTTTGGAAAAACCCTTCNTACTAAATTAATGACGTTTCATTAATTAATCCCACAAGCCAATGCATCCAAGGCCCTCACCCAAGGAAACCACTGGAGAAATAATGCTCAATTCCCAGGATTTCCGTGTTATTTATTCCCAAATAAACGATGCTCGTGGCCGGGTGAGGAGATTCCCTAAATCCCGAAGTGCCCTGGGCTGGGGTTTTGCTGCTTGGAGCGGATTCCTCGGAGCTCCCGGGATTTCCCTGGAATGTGCAGGAGGTTTGTCACCCACGTGTTTTTTTCCCCAGTCACAGAAATAGCTCCTCCTTCCCCCAGAAAATCCGAATATTCTCCGGTTTGCCTTTGCACAGGAGGGTATTTCTGCACTTGGCTCCTCTCCCCGCTAATTAAACCCTCATTAGCAGTTAATTGGCGGCCGTGGGGATGAAATTCCGGGGCGCTTTTTTCCCCACCAACGTCTCCCCTTCCCCAGGGCTCGGGGGGTTTATTTTTAGAGCCGCTCCCGAATTGGAGATTTCCCACTTCTTGAGGGAGAGAAGGAGCGTGTGGGCAGGAGTTACAGCCGCGACAATTTCGGCGTTTGTGGCATCCCAGAGGGTGGAATGAATTCGGGGGATGTCACACAGGGGATGTATCCCAGGGTTTGGCAGCACCAAATCCTCCCAGTTGGCTGAAAGTGAATAAAATCAGCATTTTGGGGGGCTGAAAGTGAATAAAATCAGCATTTTGGGGGGGCTGAAAGTGAATAAAATGACCATTTTGGGGAGGCTGAAAGTGAATAAAATGACCATTTTAAGATGCTCAGAGATTTTTCTGAGGTGTTTTGTGTTTTGCCTCCTGGTTTGGGCGTTGCTTCAGGTGGATTTTCCAAGCGTTCTTTTGATGGGTTTTAAGGATTAAACACTTCCCAGCTTCTCTGGGAATTCCAGCCCAGCCCCTCCCCACCCTCCCAGCCAAGAATTCCTTCCCAATCCGCCATCCAACCCTCTGGCAGTGGGAAGCCATTCCCTGTGTCCTGTCCCTCCAGCCCTTGTCCCCAGTCCCTCTCCAGCTCTCCTGGAGCCCCTTTAGGCTCTGGAAGTGGCTCCAAGGTTTCCCTGGATCCTTCTCCTCTCCAGGTGAACATCCCCAGCTCTCCCAGCCTGGCTCCAGGGCAGAAGTTTCTGGAATCTCCTCCCCCCACAACCTGGACAACTTCCCCTGACAAAATCCCGGCTTTTGTTTTGGCTCCTCTGCCCTTTTTTGAAGTGGTTTTGCCTCTTTGGTCTCCGATTTGTGCCTCATGGAAGGAGAGCTGAGGTGGAGATGAACTGGAGGCCAAGCCCTGCCCTGTGTCCACACGGGTTATTATGGGATTGCTGATTCGGGGGCTTTAAAAGCCCCATGCCAGGAGGGTTGGCAGAGCCATGGCTGGGGCTTCACCTCTCATTTTCCCATCTGAGGGTTCACAGTCTCCTCTCCCCTCCCTGCTGCCGTTGGATGGACTCTCACCAAGAGTTTCGACTTCTATCAGAGAGCAATAAAAAGTGCAGGAAGGTCTGAGATGCCTCAGAAATGTGGTTTCCCAGCAACTAAACAGGAAAAAAAAAAAGACAAAACCAGAGAAAATATTTGATATCTGGCAAAGTGGTTGTGTTAGAAACCCTTCCCCAGGTCTTGTTAACAGTGGCTGGCCCCGGCTGGGGTTTCATCCTGTTCTCTCAGGGTTGGGAAAGGCAATTCCCTTTTGGCATCAAACATCAAAACTCAGGCTCCTGTGTGGCATGTGGGAATCCCAGAGGAGCAGGGAATTCCCTGTGCCATGTGGGAATCCCAGAATCCAGCCCTGTGCCATGTGGGAATCCTGGAGGAACAGGGAATCCAGCCCTGTGCCCTGTGAGAATTCCAGAGGAACAGGGAATTCAGTCTTGTGTGATGTGAGAATTCCAGGAGAGCAGGGAATCCAGCCCTGTGCCATGTGGGAATCCCATGGGAGCAGAGAATCCATCCCTGTGCTGTGTGGGAATTCTAAAGGAGCAGGGAATTCCCTGTGCCATGTGGGAATCCAGCACTGTGCCATGTGGGAATTCCAGAGAAACATGGAATCCAGCCTTTTGCCATGTGGGAATCCTGGAGGAAATGGGAATCCAGCCCTGTGCCATGTGGGAATTCCACAGGAATAGAAAATCCAGCCCTGTGCCGTGTGGGAATTCCAGAGAACCAGGGAATCCAGCCTTTTGCCATGTGGGAATCCTGGAATTCAGCCCTGTGCCATGTGGGAATCCAGCCCTGTGACACGTGGGAATCCCAGAGGAACAGGCAATCCAGCCTTGTGCCATGTGGGAATCTCAAAATCCAGCCCTGTGCCATGTGGGAATCCCAGAGGAACAGGCAATCCAGCCCTGTGCCATATGGGAATCCCAGAATCCAGCCCTGTGCCATGTGAGAATCCCATGGGAGCAGAGAATCCAGCCCTCTGCCATGTGGGAATCCCAGAGGAATAGGGAATCCAGTCCTGTGTGATGTGGGAATCCCAGAGGAACAGGGAATCCAGTCCTGTGTGATGTGGGAATCCCAGAGGAACAGGGAATCCAGCCAACAGAACCATCCCTGTGTCAAACAGAGCCATTAAGGGTGGGAAGACGCTCCAAGGCCAACTTCAACCTCCCCACAATTCCTCCACTTTCTGCCCCTCTGGAGTGGTTTTTCCAAAGCAGGAGCTCTGGGACTCCTGTTCCTGCCTCAGGGTGACCTTTCCCACATTTTACCTCTTCCATCTGATTATTTCCCCTTTTATTTTCCCTTCCCAATTGGATTCGTGAATCCCGATTTCCCAACGACGAGCAAAGGTCTCAGACCTGCCCAAGTTCTGCTGAACTTTGAGGGGGAAAACATGAAATATCCGAGAGGGGAAAAATAATAATAATAATAATAATTTAAAAAAAAAAGGGTGTTTTGTCATTGCTGGAGGTATTTTTGGTACGGTTTAATTAGATTAGTGCTGGAGCTTTCCTGGCCAGCTGTTCCCTTTGCAGACAGGCAGGAAAAAAAAATTCCAGCCTTTCATTCCTGCTGCTTTCATCTTGTAATGAGCTTGTTAGCAATTAGTTCCTCTTGGAACAGGCTGGCGTAGAGTTCTGCTCCCAAAATCTGATTTTTCGTGGGAATTGCATTGGGAAAAGCGGTTGGAATATCGGTGGTTTCAAGGGTGATGGGCAGGATGCAGCAGGGCTCTATTTCATGGCATGTTGTCAATTTATGGATAATTTGGGATTAAAATGATCTAAAATTTGGGGATTTATAGCCAGAGGCGTGGATGTTCCTGGGGGAACAGGAGCACAAGGACACAAGGAGTTCTGCTTCCCAAAAAATCTGACTTTTCGTGGGAATTGCATTGGGAAAAGGGGTTGGAATATTGGTGGTTTCAATACTGGTGGACAGGATGCAGCAGGGCTCTGTTTCATGGCATGTTGTCAATTTATGGATAATTTGGGATTAAAATGATCAAAAATTTGGGGATTTATAGCCAGAGGTGTGGATGTTCCTGGAGGAACAGGAAGGGGTTTACAGCAGGTCCTGGGTGTGGATGGAGAGCAGCAACACAAGGAGTTCCGCTTCCCAAAAAATCTGATTTTTAGTGGGAATTGCATTGGGAAAAGGGGTTGGAATATTGGTGGTTTCAAGGGTGATGGGCAGGATTCAGCAGGGCTCTGTTTCGTGGCATCTCCTCGTCATTTTGAGGATGATTTGGGATTAAAATATCCAGATAAATTGGGATTTATAGCCAGAGGTGTGGATGTTCCTGGGGGAACAGGAAGGAGTTTACAGCAGCACCTGGATGTGGATTAAGAGCCTGGAATTTTCCCAGCCAGGTGGAAATGGATCCGGGATAAGTTTAAAGCCCTTGAATTGCAGACGTGGAAAAAAGATCTTGGAATTGAGATTTTTCGAACCTGAAGAAAACTCTGTGTATTTTTATTTATGGTTTGGAAATTCCTGAGCTTTTCCTTGCAGTTGGGATCCGGCCCCAGGAAACATTCCAGGGCCGGATTTTTCCTGGCTGGATAAATAAACCTGAGACAAGAGCCAGGACTTGGACTCAGGGGTTCGGAGGATTCCTTGGAGGATTTCTGTCTGGGAGCTTGGGTTGGAAAGAGTTAAAATAGATGCTGTTGTGGGAGTTGCTCCTGCCAAGCATTCCTGGTGGGCTTTGCTGGGAATTCCATGTGGCTGGGCAGGACTGGACCAATATTATGGAATCACAGCGTTGTTTAGGTTGGAAAAGTGCCCTGAAATCTTCGAGTCCGAGGGCACCACTGACCCTTGTCCCTGAGCGTGGCATCCACGTGGATTTTAAACCCCTCCAGGGATGGGCATTCCACCCTGGGCACCTTTTCCATGATGGAATTTTCCCTGATGTCCAACCTACCCCTCCCCTGGCACAACTTGAGGTTGTTCCCTCTCATCCCATCCCCTGTTCCCTGGGAGCAGAGCCCAAATCCCACCCGGCTCCTCCCTCCTGTCAGGGAATATTTGAGAATTCCAGGTGTTCCCTGATCCCTCTTTCCTCCAGGCTGAGCCCTCTGGTTTTCCAGCCGCTTCCCTGGGAAGCCCCAAACACCCCGTCACTGACAGGGAACTCAATCCCACGTGGATTGGAGTGTCCCAGCCCTGGGGACAGAGGGGACATCCCTGGGTCACACCTGGGCTGCCCAGGCCTGGTTTAGGGTTGGATTTATTTCATTTATTCACTTCTTCCCCACAGGGTTCAGCCTCCAGGGGCTCCCAGGGCAGATTCCTCCCCCTTGGCCGAGGCAAATCCCGTCTCTTCCCAAGGGAAATGGGGCACGGCCTTGAAACATCTTTGCTGGACCAATGTCGGTGTTTCAAGAGTTGTTCCTTCTAAAAAGAACTCTTTTATTAAAAAAGGAAAACTCAACTGGAGCTGGGAATGTGGCGGCTGCCCAGAGTTTTTGTTGCTCTCTCCTGTCGCGTTTCATTCGTCTTCCTTTCCCAAAATCACCAAATCGTAATGACTCAAAGACTCCGGGCAAATTAATCCTTTGGCGAGGCACAACACAACAAAACAATAAAAATTAAAAATGAGTTGAATAATGGATCTCGTGGGAATGTCCCGAGGCAAGAATAAATCAAGAAACAAATGAAGCTGCTTGAATTTCTCCTCCCTGAGCTGTGGCCTGGGAGGGGTCACCGAGGTGATGTCACACACCAGTGTGTCCCATCCAGGTTTTTAGGGAGGAATTCTGTCCCTTTCCTGCCCCCTTGGCTGTGGGGAATTTAAAACCCTGCTGGTTTTGGCAGGAAATGCCAGAAGCCACCAAGGTTTGCTGGTGCCACAAGTCACCCAACTCGTGGTTTGGAGCAGGGAAGGTGGTTTTTTCCAGGGAATTGCAGCCAAGGGCTTCCTGAGAAGTCACCTGGGAGTTCTCACCTGCATGATTGGAGGATTCAGAAAATTCGAGATTTTAGTGAGTTAGGTGGAAGCTTGAAGATTGTGGGATTTTAGTGACGTTTGAGTGAATTTTAGAAGGATTTTTTAGGGTTTAAAATCATTCGCTTGGCCTGAAAATTAAGAGTGAACATTAAAGGTGATAAACTTTGTCTCCCTGCAGGGGAAATAAATGAGGATTCCAGTCCAAACATGAGGCAAAAATGTGAAACATCTGAGCTGATTGGTCGAAGGTCTTAAAGCAAAGTTGAAATTTGTGACGTAATGTTGAAGGGATGCACATTCATGGGGTAATTTCCAGATGTATGAGGCAAAGGGTATAAAAATAGGTGGCAAATCTTGGGCGGCGGGGGTTGGCACCTGACGGGGCAGGGGACACTGATGTTCTTTTTCCTTCGTTCGTGGGCCAAAAATAAACTTTTTGGAAGCAACTACCTCAGGTCCTGACTGATCTCCTTAAATCAGGTGGCGCTGGGGAAATCTGCTGGGATTTGAGCCTGAAAATGTTTGTGAAGGAGAAGGAGGATCAGGGACTTCTCTGTTTACAGCCAGAGGTGTTCCTGGTGCAGGAATGTGGATCTTTATCCCTAAAAATCCCGATTTCTCTGGGCTGCTCCAAGCGAAGCTTCACAGCAGAAAACCCATCCTGGGCTGGGGTTCCTTTTGTCCCCAAAACTGAGAGGGGCGGAAAATCCCATTGCTGGGAGAAGTGCTCCAGGTTGTGCAGTTTGTTCATCCAGCTGCTTCCCCTTGGACTGGCACGGAATTCCAGATTGGTTTGGGTTGGGAGGGACCGGGAAGAACATCCAGACCCACCAGTGTCACAGGAAGGGACATTGTCAGTGGAACTTCCCCTGGGGGAGGGACCCCAAACTTTGGGATCTGTGGGAAAGACCCCAAAGTGTGGGGTCTACAGGAGGGGTCCTGAGCTGTGGGATCTGCAGGAGGGACCCCAAACTTTGGGATCTATGGGAGGGATCCCAAACTTTGGGATCTGTGGGAGGGAATCCAAACTCTGGGGTCTGTGGAAGTGACTCCAAAGTGTGGGATCTGTGGGAGGGACCCCGAGCTGTGGGATTTTAGGAGGGACACCAAACTCTGGGGTCTGTGGCAGCAACTCAAAAATGGGGGATCTTTAGGAGGGACCCAGAGCTGTGGGGTTTTTAGGAGGGACCCCAAACTGGGGGATCTGCAGGATGGTCTCCAGGCTCTGGGATTTATAGGAGGGGCTCCATGTGGTGCTGCAGGAGGGGCCCCGACCTCTGGAATTTTCAGGAGGGTCTCCGAGCTCTGGAATTTTCAGGATGCTCCCCAAGCTGTGGGATTTGCAGGACGACCCCTGAGTTGTGGAATTTTCAGGATGGTCCCCAAGCTCTGGAATTTTCAGGATGGTCTCCAGGCTCTGGGATTTATAGGAGGGTCCCCAAACTGGGGGATTTGCAGGATGGTCTCCAGGCTCTGGGATTTACAGGAGGGGCTCCATGTGGTGCTGCAGGAGGGGCCCCGACCTCTGGAATTTTCAGGAGGATCCTCAAGCTCTGGAATTTTCAGGGTGGTCTCTGAGCTGTGGGATTTGCAGGAGGGCCCCCAAACTGTGGGATTTGCTGCTGCTGTGGCTGTGAGGAGCCCAAGGAAAGCTGAGCCTGGCCATGTGGAATGCAGAACTTCCCCCTCCACCACCTGTACTCCAGACCAAAAAAAAAAAAAAATCCAAAAAAATCAGGCAATTTCCCAGCAAGGACAAGGGACATTTCTATTTTTAAAGCTGATTTATAAATAGGGGCATTATTTTAGCCCTTTGCAGGGAGAGGGAGCAGACACTGACCCACCCCAGGCTGAGCTTTGCTGCAGCCCTTCCACCTTCCAGGCTGGGCAGGAATATTTTCCCTTGACCCGTTTTATTTTTGGGGGGTGATTTTCTAAGGCCCAGATGTGATGGCACTTCTGGTTTAGGGGTTTCCAGAGCAGTAGATTGAGCAGGAAGGGTTTGAGGGGTTTGCTGGGTTTTGTTTTCTGCCTTGGTGGGTCCAGGCTGGGAGAGAGGAGGAGGAAGGAGGAGGAAAGAGGAGGAAGGAGGAAGGAGGGGGAGTTGTTGCTGTTTAATGTAACACAACCCAAAATGCTGCTTCAAGTCCCTTCCCAAAGCCTTGCCTTGCCCTTGGTGGGATGTCAGATCCTTGATGGAGTCAAACCAAACATTCCCAGTGATGCCCCACGGGATGAACCAAGAGCTGAGGCTCAGGGGGCACCTTGTCAGTGCCCACAACTCCCTGGCAGGAGGGGGGAGCCAAGGCGGGGGTCGGTCGCTTCTCCCAGGTCCCAGGGACAGATGGAGAGGACACACTCCCAAGCTGTGCCAGGGGAGGTTTAGGCTGGATGTTGGGAAGAACTTTGTCCCAGAAAGAGTGATTTCCCGTTGGAACGGGCTGCCCAGGGAGGTGGTGGAGTCGGAGTCCCTGGAGGTGTTCAAAACCCCCCTGGATGTGGCACTGAGTGCCAGGGTTTGGTGGGAGATGGTGTTGGGTCCTGGGTTGGACTCGATGCTCTCCAAGGTCTTTTCCAACCTGGTCAATTCTGGGATTCTGTGGAAATGAACCATCGTGGCTCAGGCTCTCAGGAAGGCTGAGATCATCCCTCCTCACGGCCAGAGCAGGAAGGATCCACCTCTGGAGTTCTCCTGGATGTTTCCCAGCTGCAGGGAACGCTCCAGGTCCCGCCTGGTGCTGCCAGTGCCCCCCTGGCACGTGCAGGGCTGAGTTCAGGGCTGGCTGCTGCCCCTCTGGAGCGCCTGGCACTGGGTTTGGAGCAGGTTATTTTGCCAGGAGTGAGTCGGGGGGGGGGTGGGCCTGGGGCTTTAATTAATCAGCTCATTTCTTATCAATGCGATGCTCTGGTCAATCTGAGCTCGGAGCCATCAGGGCCCTTCCCCTTCCTGGGTGAGCCCAGCTCAACTAATGGAATTTGGCCACTTAAAGCAGCTTTTTGGCTGCAGCTCAGGTCGGGGATTCTTTCGTTTCTCAGCCCCTGTTGGCTGCAGTTCAGGGCTGAGCACTTCCCCACTCAGTGCAGGAGTTGGGCTGTGACTGGATCATATCCAAACCTTCCTGGGGAAATCTTCCAGAGGGAAATCCTGGAGAAAGGAAGAAATGGAGATTTTTTAACGGGGAGGAGAAGCTGGGCTGGGATCTGGTCACGAGTTTGGTTTGCAGGGTGGACTGAAGGCTCAACCCACCTTTTAAATCCAATTATTTTGGCCACTGTTGAATTAAAAATACTACTAATAACCCTCTGCTCCTCCTCATTCCCAGGAGATGCCTCAAAACCTCCTGTAAGTCTCGGGCAGTGCTGCCCAAACCTATTCCCAAGGAACCACAGGGATGAAAGTGGAAATCCCTCCAATTCTTTACGTGTTTCTTCTCCTCTTGGAGCAAGATTTGGATCCATCACCTCCCACCTTGGGCTGTGCCTTGGTTCAGAAAATCCTTGGGAAAAATCAACCCTTTTCCATTGTGTTCCTTTGCCTGTATTTAGTGAGTGATTCCACTGCCAGGTGGGAGCTGAGGAGCCTTTAATGGCCCTTGTAGAAAATCAAAAGGCTGTGGAAGGATGAGAAGCAAATGAATTCCCGTCATTTCTGCCTCTTCTGGAAAGTGATTTCCATTTTCGGGTATTGGGATGCTCTCAGTGCCTGGAAGGA
>WEKX01024418.1:0-24006 GCA_013390025.1 Pitta sordida
AACACTGACACATAAATCCTTCGAAAGTCTGTGGAGTCAAAAGTCCTAGATTTCTTTATGAGCAGGTATAACTGCATTAAGAAGAAAAAAGATTTTTCAAGTGTAACACTAGATATTGGCAGAAGCTGTAAAGTGGCAAGGACTGTAAACTGTAGCTATAAGAACCCCAGCTACTATTGGAATACCTATTTGGGAAAACAGAAAATCCTACCAAATCCTACAAGATGACCTACAGGTTTAATAACCAGATTTTTTCCCACCCTGGGACTCCTGGAAACAGCTATCCAGCCTTGAAGGCACTACTGACCGTCTTCCACAATCAACCTTCTTACTCGACTAGAGAAATTGTTTAATTAGTAATTCTTTTCCCCACATTTGGGTGTCAGTCTCCATTTCTTGACGTGACATTTCATTAAGAAATTTCCAGCCAACTACACTCCCATCTCAATCACAGTAATGCAGCCCCCCTTCCACACCTTGCTAAATTCTGTAAGCAATCTCCAGCGCAATTACAGAAATTGCTTATGTAGAAGATTAATGCTAGTGGCTAGGATATTGTATCCTTTAACACAATTAAATGTGGGGAAACGAAAAATTAAAAGTACAATTAGATAGTTCCCTGCATCTGAAACTGGCTGTCAATTTTCTATGATATAGTATACTGCAACCAACACTAGCACTCACTACTCATTTTCCAGAGTGATTATGTTTTGTCTATATTCACCATTTAAACTCATGCACTCATCCTTTTCTTCAAAGTTTATTCATTATTTAGTGGGAAGGCATAGGAGAGAAGGCTGCTTTGCTACAGAGTTCCGCAAAATTCGGAAGAGCTTTTTCACAGAGAGTGATCTCTCAGTGGAATGGTCTGCCCAGGGAAGTGGTGGAGTCACCATCCCTGGAGGTGTTTAAGAGAAGACTGGATGAGGAACTCAGTGACATGGTCTAGATAATGGCATGAAGGGGTAGGGAGTTAGGTCATTATAGTTAAAGAAAAAAAAAGATGATGACATGACCCTGAGGTTAGCACCAGGGTTGAGGGCTCAATCCCACTATGGACATTCACTTGGGAGTTGGACTCGATGATCCTTGTGGGTCCCTTCCAACTCAGAATATTCTGTGATTCTGTGAAAATCAGCTTTCAGATACACAGTTTTTAAACCAGATTTTCCTCTCTTCTGTTCACACACAGTGCTGAGATATAGACTCTCCCAAGCAAAAGGACCTTAAAAACTTGGGAATTGTGTTATTCACCTCTGCATTCAAAACGTAAATTTAAGGGCTTGCAAATGCCACAGAGCAGCAGCTTGCTCAGTGTTTGAGACACTTCAAAAGCAAAACTACTTCATCACCTATAAAATATATCTGAAATTAGCCAAAGGGGACAAGCAGGCACTGAAATCATTAGGTAGGTGTTAGAAATCTTAGAAAACTCATGCTCACGTTAGAATGAAAGACTTCTGCATAACATAAATCAATTTCCTGGCATACATAGCAAGGCAGTCCAAATGCATCAAACTATTTGTTTTATTCCAAAAACGTATCAAACTATTTTGGTTTACTCCAAAAAGGTTGTAGTGTGACTACATTCATCACAGCATCTCAGTATCTTTCTGTGAAACATATAACCAATGGAACTATAAAATTTCACAGTTTATGCTTTCTTATATCTGGAAAGAGAGCTCTATGTGCAACCTGGTATTTTTCGTTTCCTTATTTGAACATATATGCTGGTTTGTATCTGTTACAGAAGAAATATCAAGCAAGTGCACTTGGCAGCTGGTCTGGAAAGTGATAAGACCTACCAGACTTCAATGGAAATTCATTTCAGATCTACACTACACTAGGAAATAAAATTTCGAGCCCATATTAACTTTCAGGTTAGTTCTTCTTGATTACTTAGAATGCTCCTGTTACTGAAGAGGGCAAGTTTTAAACTTCTAGGTAAAAGCATGTATTTCAAGTTCATAACATTTTACATCTCGAAGATAAGGCCAAAGCTGTGAACATAACATTCTGTCAAAGTCTAAGTAGAGGCTTCAAAAAATACGCGAAAAGACTGCAAGCGAGACATGGACAAAGCAGTTTGCACACCTCAAGAAATGTGCTCCTTAGTTCTGGAAGAAAGCTGAAGATGAGAGACAAGAGAAGTAACATAGCACGTTATGTGCAGCACCCAAGGCACTGGTTCCATCCTCAAACCCTTTAACCCATTATTAGGCAGACGCCTGCACTGAAGAATTATTCCTCACAGGAATCTTTGTAGAGATGTGGTGGTGTCCAAGTGTGTCAGTCTGCACTGAATATGCTTCTTTAAGGAACTCTTGAGCCATTTGACTGTATTGATCTCCTGTCAGAGAGAAGAATGACATTTCTTGCCTATGAGAATGTCACACTGTCACCAAGAATGAGAGGAGACATCCACTCACCACCCATCAGCAGGTCGCTCAGTAATACCCTGTGCTGATTTCCAAGGCACGTTCTGTCATAATGCTGACTTCTTAAAAAGGTCCACCAAAAAATTTACATAATTCGGATCAACTTCCCATTGATTTCTGGTACACTGTGAGCTCTTCCAGTAATGTCAAATGAATGATATTTGGCTGGAATCAGATTATCTGGAGAAACAACTCAGTTTTGCAGTATTCCATCCAGGAGGAAAAACAGACATCTTCTAGGAAAAACTCGCTATGCCACTTTTGATTATCCATAGTCCAAGCTGTTCACAGTTCTTTCACTGGATAACTATTTGAAAAATACCCCTCAAAGGCTGTTCATTACAAGACATGCAGGTACTATTACTGTGGAAAAAAGCTGCTCTTGGAATCTGCTTCCCTAGCTGGGAAGCATTAGTACTGGACTTCTTCCTTACTTCTGGAGCTTCACAATACTTGCTGTCCTCTCTCCTCTCTCTTACACAGCATTAGCATCTCCACTGCAATACTTGAAAGTATTTCAGACCTTAATATTAGACCCTAAAGAACCAGATAATATTGTCCTGTCTTTAGAAAATAAAAGAGACAAAACAAAAAAAGCCACTTTTCTAAATACATACATAATTCAAAACGAATTTAAGAGACAATCCCACTGCTCCCTCTAAAACTGACACTAAGAGATGCTAAAATTAAACTTCTAATAAGAAAGAAAATACTTTCCTCTCTGATCTTCATAGAAATGAATTGTAATGCTCAGCAGAAGAAGTTAAAAATTACTCTCTAACTCTGGAAAAAATATCTGCTGTCCCTTTGCAGTGATCTCCCAGTTGCCCAACCCCAATTTTCATGAACTGTCATTTTTGCCAAAATAACATGAGAAACTCCAATACTCCTAAAACAAGTAGACAGTAAAACCAAATAGTGCAACATGAACATAGGATTTCCATATGTAACGAACCAGTAATGCAGAGTACACCTTAATGGTCTTATCATAAACACCATGATTTTTATGTTCTCATTTATTGCGTGTAAAGGAGTCTTAAAATATATTTAATAGTTATGAAATCTGCATATATGAAAAAAACACATGGGAATTAGAGCCCTAATAATGTTCACCTTGCTTTGGCTGCTGGTATTATTTCTTCAGAAGTAGTTCAAAGACTGCCCACAAAAGATAAAGACCCTGCAACCTTTTCTTGAAAGTTTGAGTATCAGCTCTCCCTACACATAATTAGATTGGAAAATATAAATGTCTTCTGCTTGAATAAATAACATCTGAAGTTCAAGACTCCAAGATGAGTATATTTGCAATAATATTACAGTTCAAAAATAAATGAGAAATTGTTCTCTGAAAAACCAAGTGCTAAAATAGACCAAAGTACAACATGTGCTTTTGTTTTATCTGACAGTGTTGCATATCTAGATTGAGATTGTTAGATTCTCTGTGTCAAGATGTGGATGAAAATTATCTGTATAAAGAGAGTAAAATGTCAAATTCTGAATTATCTGACAATCCTACAACAGATGGCCCAAAATATTAGTGATTCAGTTGTTGCTGGCATTGGGTCAGTTCTTTACTTGTTAATTGAAGACCTTAATTTTGAACTATTATTTTGCTATAAAATGCCCACTGGGGGAAAAAAAAAAGAAAAGGAAAATGCATGGCTAAGGATTTTAGAAAGCTTGCTCTCCATTTGTGCAAGAACTTCCATTCTGGCCGATTAAGAAAATTCCAGGTTGGGGAAAAAAACCTCTGCTCCCAGTTGTTTTCATAAGATCTAGACCTTGCCTTTAGTAAATACCGGCAAGTGCAGAAATCATCAACTCTGTCCATTGTACCTCACGTGATGATATATATTTTACTATTTTATAGCATTACAAATCATTATTTTCTACTTTAATACGCCCAGATAGCAAATGTTCAGCCTCTTTCTTCCAGAGGGCACAGTCTGGGTTCGGAAAGCAAGTCATTAAATCCAAGATCATCCTAAATCACATCAAAGTTATCCTGTAACTGAGGAAAAGCAAATAACAGCTACACAACAACAAGAAAAATCCCCCTCCTTGGTTTTTTTTTCCCCACTGGCATGTCCCTCCATGTGAAAACACATTCCCCCAGATCATTCCTCTAAACCAGTCCACACACATTCTGGTGACAAGACCCTCACCAGGAGTTACCACTGAGAGCAATTGCCCAAACAACTTGAAGTTAAAGCCTGTTCCCTCCTGAAGCATCTTTTTTTTTGATCTGATGCTCTGAAATCTATATGCAAGAACGCATAAGGGTTGGCAATTATACAACTGGGTATTTATAAACTCTAAAAATGTTAACATATGTTAGAAAGCCAAAACAATTTACCACTAAATAAGCCTTCCCTTTCCATTAGATGTACATTCCCTGGAAAAAAAAATACAATTAGGCAGTAATCAACTTGGAGAATATATCGTTAAAGCGAAGATAAAATTACTTTTTTTAATAGAAAGAAATTAAATTGTACATGAGTATGAGATTTTGAAGTATTTCTGTGCAATGACAGATTTAACAGGAGTCAGAAGACGTATTTGAAGGAAATGGAAATATTAAGCTTAGAAATCTAACTTATATAATTCCTTTACTTTACAACCCCCCAACAGTGCTCAGAAATACCGTGGAGCCTTGCTTTGCTTTTAAGTATTAGAGAGAGCTATGTAATTCTAAATCTGTGTGATTCTGTGACTTCTGTATAAGGCAAACACAGCAACCTCAGACATTTTCAACCAAGCCTTGAGAAGTATTTCTCTTCATTTAGGAGCTACACTGATAAAAATGGGTTCAGAAAGCAGCAAAGCATCTGCCACTGTTCTCAAAGCTAATCACTTGATCCATCCCAGTTCTTAATACTCTATTGCTTATAAAAATATCAAATATGACAACACTGGAATAAACAGCAGAAAAAATTAAGAATCAATAAAGCCTTCTATAACCCTGAAAATGTCTGTGTACAGATCAATGTGCAGTTTTGGACACTTCTTACTCCATATCCTAAAGACTGAAGGAGTTGTGGCATAAATTAATAACAGTGAGTCTATAAAGGCTGAATTGATACTGACATCTTGGATATTATTATTGTAAATGACAGATTAATGGACAAAAAGCACGAGATCCCAAAAGTCATCCTAGATATTTAATTACTAGGAAGTAACCAATAATCATATTAATTAGCACAGTTAAAAATCCCGTGGAGCAGTAAATGATTTCAAAGGAAATTTTGGCTATAACAATGACAAGTTAAGTAATAACTTCAGCCGATGCCAGCATTGAATAAATGATTTAATGATCCCTATAGAAAGTTTTATTTTACTGAGACCAATATCTGACCCCGATTATACACTAAAAGCCATGCCTAAAACCAATTATAAGAACTATTCTTAGGCCTCTCCATTACAATGAAATTTCCCTCTCGATTGTCATTCCATCAAAATTAAATAGATAATATGGAACTAAATGCACCTTTTTGGCATCTCAAGAGCAATAGCAACTACTGATATTTAAACACTTTTTTTTAAAAAAGAACTAAGTCATCAGCACTCAACTTCCTGAATTAAGAAAAATCAAAGCATTTTGCACCAGTATTTCTAAATGCAACACAGTATTATCGACAGTAAGTGAATCAGAGAATGGTTTTTAAGAAAGATTCAATACTGCACATAAAAACTCAAGAAAACCTTAAGACTGTACATCATTGAAAGTGCATTTTTAAAACTTAATGCCTTTCAAACTTGGCTTTCACCAAATATAATAAATACTTCATGCAAAAGAAAGGGGTTTGTGATGAAGTGAAACTTTTTCAACCGAAGTTATACAGTTATTCTCTATATTTACATAACACAGCAACAAGTCCTTCACTGAAATTGAAGACATTGGATCAGGCTGCCCAAGGAGCTGGTGGAAGCACCACCCCTGGAAGAGTTCAAGCAGCATGTGGATGTGGCACGTGGGGACATGGTTTCGTGGTTAACACAGTGATGTTGGGTTAATGGTTGGACAAGGATTTTGGAGGCCTTTTCTAACCCTAATGATACTATGACTTTTGGAAATAATACCCAATATCCGAGTCTTATAGAATCAGAATTTATTATCTGAAAGATAATGGAAAGATTTAACTGTAAAAAATTATGCCCATGTGTCAAAATTGATTATTCTGATCAATAAATTACTTTATGAAATCCTATTTGCCAATAAAGTTGGATGCAATGACTAATTAAGGTAATATATACAAAGTGCAAAAAGGCTAATATTTATTTGCGTTACAAATTATTTGTAATCCAATTTTGCACACTGTCTTGGCTCAGATCACATCCTGCTTGTGCAAAATTCTTTCTTGTGGATGACACGAGGCAGCATTTCGATAATTGTCACATATCAAACACCACTTAAAACCCCAGTTAAAATGGATGAAATATGACCTGAGTTTTGGAATAATCACTTAAAAATTGAGAAGTAACAGAAATAAGTAAAGTTAGTCAAGAATCTTATGTTTCCCATGATCTAAAAAGCAAGTTGAAGATACTCATTACTCATCAGTGGTTATGTCAATCTCATACAATCTAGTTCTATACATATTTTCTATATATGTGTAAGCATGAAGAGTGCAAATCTTCAAATATCTTCACTGAAGTTTCCTACTGGGCTTTTGCAATAGGCACTTTTTAAAAAAATACTGGCTATTTAGATCCCGAGTCATTCTAATTTTGATGTCAGACCTGTTGACTCATGTGTTCATTCAAATATATCAGTGTTCCTAGACCTGTATGTGCTACTCATAAGAGATAGGACAGGGAAAAAAAAAATCTAGGACAGGGTCTTAAAACAAAAGCAAAGAACATACACCTGCTTTCCACGTCAATATTGAATTTGTACTATTTAGTGTATTGCTTTCTTTCAGTGCACAATTTCCTTAAAAAGCTTAATTTTTCAACCAAGTTGGTTCTCAGGAACAGAAATATAGCTTTTAGAAATTATTTGAGGATTAAGTAGTATTTATCTTTTTAGTACTAGTAAATGTAGTTACAAACTAGACATTAACCTGGAAATACACTGGACAAACATTATGGAATATGTGAACATTAAAGGTATCACATCCCGTAAGGGAAAGACTTAATGAACACAGATTTAATGCACAAGTTCTCCAGTTCCACTGCAAAAATTGAAATACAGACCAAAGGCAAACTTGTAATGAATTTCTGAAAAAGACCTTCCTACAGCAGGATCATTAATTGCTTTCACATTTTTTAAATTGACAAAAGAATAAAATATCATATAAAACAGAACTATAACTGTAAAAATCCCATGTTATCAAAAGAAATGTGCAGCAATTAATCTAGACAGTTCTCACTCTAATGCCACTTTACGATTACAGAGGTTAAGAAAATGGGATCATGAAACAGAGTTTAATGTCTCAGAAGTTTTTACAGCTGAAAGGGGACGACTATAGATTAACTACAAAGACAAGAAATGCAGACCCTACAAGAATGAGAAATTTAGACCATCTGTACTACACCAAGTATTAGTCTGTGCGTTATTCTTGGCTTTCCATCAAACTCTGGCCCTTAAAAAAAAACCCACCTTTTTGTTTCAAGCTTCGAATATTACAGCTGCTCTTATAACTGATTTTGGAAACCACTACTCAAAACCTCTAAAGCACAACGTAACTGGAAAGACTCACCAAAAAGCTTAAGCTTACAGCTAAAGTAAATTTTGGACATTGTGAAGATGAAAACAGTAAGAGCAAATAATCAGGATAAACACAACTGGTTACAGAAGAACTTCAGGGAGAGATCAAGAAATATGGAAAAAATATTTAAGGAATTATAGGGGATGCTGAATATTGGTTATTATTGAATATTTAGCACAGAAGACGGAAAATATTTGCTTAAAAGAAGGATTTTTATATTGGATTTGAATTTATCATACCTAATGCTTACTCTTGACAGTTAAATTAGAATGAACAACTTACAATTCAAAAATAACTTGGAACAATCAGTTATGAAATTGCAATAAGAAAACACTGGCATTCATTTAATTCCTTTGTTCCAACCTTTTTACTAAAATAGTCGAACAAAGTTCATGCAAAGGTCTTTGTTCTAAAACCAGCAATCAAAAAGCTACAGTGTATAGATTCGAAATAAGTAGATGTACCAGAAAATAGAGAGGATCTTCTATAGCTACAAATTAACAGCCTCTCCCTTCCTCCACCCATTTTTTTTGTTTTAATTCTCAAACATATAACAACAAATGTACAAGAAAGGTCTTAAAACCATGTGAGATGCTAAGATAAGCTTGGCAATCACTGTGTCTGAGCAGTCTTATTACAGTCCTTACAATGAAAATTACAGCTAACAACAAGCAGAGTAGCTTTATTGCTCTGAGGTTGCACCTGAGATAACCAGGGAGGAGCTGTAAGAATTAATTAGCAGATAAGTGAAAGGTAAAATGGCTCAAACCCTTGTTCTCTGACACACAGTCTTCTTTCTCACACCACAGAACTAAGTGTTTAGCTATTAAAAAGTTGACCATTTATTGCTACAGGTAAGGAAAAAACTTTCTGGCCAACCAGAAGCTGCAGGACTCTACTCACAGCCCAGACTAAAGTAATTTAATACAATCTGCAACTGGCTTAGGCAACATCTAGAACTGTACCCTCAGCATTTTGGCAAATACAGTGAAAATTCCACAAATCTATCCAAGCAATTTGCTTTTACATCACAGAGTAACATATGGGGTTTTGCATACCCAAAGTGAACTGTTACTTCAGATCTGATCAGCTTCTCCAAGAGACATGGACCACTTCTGAAATTCTTCATTTTTGAAATTATGACAACATTTATTTGATTTTCAAATCTCAAATACACTTGTACAGCTCCAAATAAAATCTAACTGAAGTCCTTCAGGCTAATCCTCTGAGAACATCCCAATGAAATTCACAAGTTGACATCATGGAAAAGCTCGAGTTGGAAGGGGTCTTAAAGACCACCTGGTTCCAACCCCCTGCCATGGGCAGGGAATCTTCCACTAGATCACGTTGCCCACAGCCCCATCCAACCTGGACTTAAACACTTCCAGGGATAGAGCATCCACAGCTTCTCTGGACAACTTTTTCCAACGCCTCATCACCTTCTCAGTAAAGAACTTTCCTCTAATTGTACCTAATTCCCAATCTAAACGTACTCTTTCAGTCTGAAGCCATTCTCCCTTGTCCTGTCACTACGTGCTCTGGTAAAGAGTTTCTCTCTTTCTCATAGGCTCCCTTCAGCTACTGAAGCCCACAATCAGGACCCCAAAGCCTCTTCTTCAGGCTCAGACTCATTCCTCTCAGTTTTAGCCCCATTCTTCTAGCCCATGCTCAAAACCAAGCCATGGAGCACCTTCTATTTTGTGAACATTAGACGTAGAAAATAAAGAAGTCTGTAAGCACATCACTGCTACATGAGCAGAGACCTACTGAGCCTTAACTCAGTAAGAATGTTGAAAAAGAAGCTTCACCAGAAAGTATAACAGGACTATCAGGAAACCGGAAAACTGTTAACAGAAGGGGGGGCGGGGGGAATGCGGCTCAATCTGTCCAGCTAATCAAAGAGAAGGTTATGGTTTGGCTTATTCAGTTTTTCTAAGTATTTGTGACAGATTTCCTCTCAGCATCTGCCATCTCAACAACACACAAGCCTTTGTACCTGCATCTCATTCTGCATAAGGGGTTACTGAAAAGTTGAGATCTGCCAGTTACTAGAACCCCAACATACAGAGATATAATATATTTACAGCAAACAACAGCTTTAACAACAACACTCAAGTAATAACAATTTTGTAGAAAAACTGTGTAATGTCATCTGCCAACCTACTGCCAAAATAATGAACTATTCATGCCAGCTATGCTAGAGCCTTGCCAGAGGACAGCCCAAGCAAGTGAGGGAGCTGAGGTCCGCACAGGACTAAACAAATGCAAAGAAAATGAGGGGATAGAAACCTAATATAAACCTCAACACATACCTCCCAAGAAGCCACAAAGGAAGTGTGTCACTTCAGGAACAGGCAGGGAAGCCATGGATGGGCAATGGCAGCCTTGTCTGTGCAAAGCAGAGGATTGAGAAGAGGGAAGAAAAAGCAAGAGGATGAGATGGTGCTGTCCTGCATATGGGAAAGGTCCTGTGGTCATACTGAAAACATCTTCAGCCCTGATTCCTTTTATGAGCTGGTGACACGCCTGGTTGACAATAGAAAGGCCATGGATGTTGTGTACTGGGATCTTAGCAAAGCCTTTGACATGGTTTCCCATGGCAAGCGTCAGAAGAAGCTCTCAGAGCATGGGTTGGATAGGAGCATTCGGTGTTGGGTTAAGAGTTGTTCGGATGGATGAGCTGAGAGAGTGTTGGTAAACACTGCCACATCGGCTGGTCACTAGTGGAGTCCCCCAGGGATCACTGCTTTGCCCGGCACTGTTTAATATCTTCATTGATGATATGGACGGGGGAATGGAGTCCACCATTAGCAAGTTTGCAGATGATACCAAGTTGGGGGCAAGTGCTGAACTGCCCTTCAGAGGGACCTTGACCAGCAGATTGTAATAATATGAGATTTAACAAGTCCAAGCGCCGGGCTCTTCACTTTCGACACAACCTGTGAAGGTTTGAGGTAAATTGCAGGCTGAGCAAAACAAACCACCAGAGGCTCTCCCAGGACTGGAGCACCCCCCCAAAAAAGCCCTTCTCAAGCTTTATATACTGCAGCTGTGACCTGGGTATTTCAGGAGTATTGCTGGATAGTTCCTCGTAGACCAAAGCCAAAGCACAAAGATATGGAATACATATACACAATGGAATCACCCTAAGACACAACCCCATGCACCGATATCAACTGGGGGATGAGTGGCTGAAGAGTGGTGAAACGGAGAGGGATTTAGGAGTTGACAGAAAACTTCATACGAGCCCAGGTGGCTGAGAGGGCCTGGAGGTGTTTAAGAAAAGACTGGATGAGGAACTCAGTGACATGATCTAGATGATGGGATGATGGGATGGGGAGTTAGGTTAAAAAAAAAAATATATCACCCTGAGATTAGCTCAGATGGTTAAAGCATGGTGCAAGCAACACCAAGGTTATGGGTTCAGTCCCTGTATGGGCATTCACCGAAGAGCTGGACTCAAACACCTTTGTGGGTTCCTTCCAACTCAGAATATTCTGTGATCTTGTGACACCTTGCCTCTGCAAGAACACCCTGCAGCAATGCAGCTGAACAGCAGCCTCAAGTTGCAATTTTGAACAGGTCACTGGGCAAACCACAGAGTTTTCCAGAAACATGACAAAGATGCTTGTTTTTGATTCCGAAACGCAAAAATGGGGTATTCCCACCTTTGGAGAAAGGAATAAAAAACAGAGAGGGGAAAAAACCCCGACAAAGCTCAAATCACTTGCAATACTTCTAGTTTTCAGGGTTAAAATCTACATGAAACCTCACAAAGGAAAATTGCAGAGGAAAAACAATTTTACTCATTTATGAAAAATCATGACTCAGAGCACCTCCCCTCATTTATCTACCAGCAGTGAGGCAGAGCTGCACTCTAGAATGATCAGACAGCAGAATTTGAGGTGATCTCACACTTATTACACAAGCTTAAAGTGGAGCACCATACCTAACAAAATGAGATTCAAGTGATTCTGCCTGTATGTCTCTGATTTCAGAATAATTTAGTCAATTTACTATCCAGCTGTTTTAAAGTTTTCAGTCTGAAGAAAAATCACAAGGGAAAAAAACCTCCAAAAAGACCTGAGCACAGGCACCTCAGGACTCCCTGTTTTCACATCATCCAGCAAAAGGAGCTCTGAGCAATGTGACAGCGAGTCCTCCTCTGATCTGTGATACCTTGATGTCTCCTCATAAAGCATTTACTCCAGTTTGACAGTAACAAGCTGAAGATCTTTTTCCCAGTCATCGAGTAGACACTTAAGTCCTTAAACAGACTAATACAAATGCAAGTAAAATTAGTCTCCTTATGAAGTCCTAAGACATCAAATACATATATAATAAAAAACTGTGGTATGAATGCCTTATCTACTAGAATTGATTCAAGCTTATTTGAACAGAGCAAAGTCAAACATGAAGTTTTCACTTCTTTCTTTTCAATGCAACTACATAGGAGCAAAGACATTTTATTTATACTATAGTTATCCCTAGAGAGAGAACTCAAATTATTTTTCTAAAGATGGCGCAACTTTGAACTTCAGACGCCTATATAAGGCACATTAAAAAACTCTTAAAGAAGCATCTGATAATACTCACACTGTCAACAAGGGAAACAATCTCCAAGGCATGAAAAACTTTGGAGGTCACACCAGTTTAAAGTCTTAGTTTGATTACTCTGCAATAATTAGAACTTTGCTCCCTCACAGCATAAATTCTCTGGTTGTACAGAAAAAAAAAAAAAGAGTAAAGCAGTAAAAAAAAGGCCTTTACAGTTTGATATTGATCTTTTTACCATTGTTCCAAAGGACAGTGTTTCTTTCTGAAGACAAATTATATACTGTCTTCTCTTCTAGTGACAGCCGTACTAACTCAGCTGTCTTCTATTGGCAAATGTGGCAGAGTTGTGCCTTCTGGAGCAGGGATTTTTCACAGAAAAGACTTCAAAAAATGTATCGGTAATATTTTCAGTGATTTTTTTTCCCCTCTCTTCTAGAAAAAAATTTAACCACATGTCATTTTTAGCTTTTGTTATATCTTCCTTCCCATCGGTCCTGTTCTTCTCAGCTACAAACAATTGAAAGCATCAGTTTTAACAGTGAAACACTGTGAAATGGGATTTCCTTCATTACTTTCCATTATAAACTGCAATGTAATATCACTGCACATTGTTCACAACTTCACTGTACTCCAGAAATGCCTGTAGTACTCCCTTTTAGATGAAGTAAACAGTATCTCTATATTGACAGATGTGGGGGTTTTATAATTAAAAAAAAATCCCAGCTATAACAGTTACTGATTCAAGCATCTCTAGTACATTTATTGTGTCCCCCTTGTCCAAATATCATTTATATCTGGTATGTGCTGTAAGAAACTAAGACCTGTAGGGCTAGTCAGAGACTAGCAAAGGCCCTTAAAAGCAATGTCTAACTTCTGACTTAATCAATCTGCTTCGATTAAATCACTTGATAAGGATGGATTACTCCCATGAGAAAACGCTGCAGATCTTGAGTAACTACACTTTTGATGTATAGTGAGATACTCATGTATTCAGAAAATTTATACAACAGTGCAGTTAGTAGAAACTGATTATAGCTGCATATCATTGACAAAAACCTTAATGGATTAATAGCATCCATTTCAGATAAACACAATTTTTGATGGATGAGCACAAAAACATCAGTCCTGGAAAAACATCCTTGTACATATCCACCTAACAATCTACTACCAACTTGAAGTAAAAACCAATTTAATCCACACGTGGCTGTTCTAGGCATCAACTCCTTAAGTGTTTATAAGAATCATTCCATGTATTTTTCTCCCTCATAGTTACAACACACTGAATTGTTAAATTCAAGAGAAAAAGAATTACTAAAGGCATTTTAGACACCCCTTGCATTCAGAAATTCCATCCAAGATGACTTTAGACTTTTTCTTATTGTACCACCCGGAGACATGAAAGACCAGTTAAGTCATCTTAATAGAGAACTTGTCCCCGGGGTGTCTTCTGCAAGTGATTCATTTCATTGACTCTGATAGTGAAAGGGTCATAAGCAGAAGCAACAAATATGCAATGTAGGACTGGATGTACATTCTGGATTTATTACAGAAAATTGAAAGCATCGCAGCACTGAAACCCAATACACCATTAAATACAGCATAAAACACCACAAATACCTCCATACCTTACTTTTATTGTATATTTTACCAATATTTTAGGCCACAGTGGATTAAGATATTTTACTTCCAGCACAGGGCTCTACAGGCAATACATGAGAGCTCCACCATACTTCTCCTCTCCAGAATATTCTTATTTACACATTTCATATGCAGTTGGTCCCAATTGAATTTAAATAGCTGTTAAATATCTGTTAATCCAGTCCTCAACCCATTATATGCTCTTAGATGTTCTAAATACTGTATTCCCTGAATGTGATCTAAGTCATTTTTCCGTACACAACTAACAATACACAGACTTGCAGCAGTCAGTACACACCACAGCAAAATATAATAGCAAGGTGGAATAACATCTATAAAAAGTATGAGACTCATACAGCATGAAGAGCAAAGACTGATGTCAAGAAATGTTTCTTTCTTGTAACTTGATAGGATAAACACACTCCCAGAACATTCTGTTCATGGCAAGAGATTAAAAAAAAAAAAAGTCAAATTAGGTGACAGAGAATGAGACTTGACCCCAATGAAATCTCACAGACATTAGAAAAATGCAGTCAAAAAACAAGCTTAATACCACATCCTTTTTGTGAACAATGTACCTGAGTTTTCTACAAATAAATTATATTTGTCCAGAAAAAGGAGTAAAACACTCTCAGTGATGGACAAATGAAGTCAACTTAAAATGCAACTCTAGAAATAAATGAAAAATTGAAGTCTGAAACATCTTCACAGTAAATGAAGCAAAAAAGTGAGTAAAATCAACAAAAACTTTAAATGTATATTCAAGCACTGATTTTCCCCTATTCAAGAGCTTACAACAGGCTCAGGATTCACAAGTTTAATCCCCAACAACAAAGAATCAGAACGAATACAAGAAAAAAATTTATCATGCTACATCATCACACAATTTCAGATGACAAAGAAGGGGGGGGAAAAAACCAAAAAAACAACCAAACCTTAAGCTGCTATTGGGCTGTTGTATCTTTAGGAGCCTTTTTTACTTGTCTTCTCCGAGATATTAGATTGTGTCATGACAAAGTGGTGCAGCTTTATTGAGTTTAAAATAGCAGACCAAGATTAATGCAATACAACAGCTTTTATAAACTTACCAACAGTGTAAAGGCTGGAACTGGAAACTCGAGGGACATGCATAACCACAAGGACACCCATGGATTTCCTACTGTGTCCAAGAGGTCTTCACACAGGCTTTTTTTGTTGTTCTTTGGAGGTTTTTTTATACTACATTTGCTTTTAGCTGAACTTCAGCATTTTGTATAGTTCAAAGAACTGGACTTAATTCCGTTTATTTTATTTTTCCCCACTGATGCTAAAGCACAGTCTGAGCCACATCTGAATCCATGATTTTTCACAAAGTCTTGTCAAAATTTTTCACTGTGCTTAAGCATGAAGCTGATGGTATTTATACAAGACAGATACAATAGACAAATTGTGCAGCATGAAAAAAGTGCCTTTAAAAAATTATAAAAATCAAAATCAGTAAACTTGAAATACTTTGAATGAGTGACACCTCACCTTCTGTCCTATAAGACCAGAAAAAGTGACCAAAATGTGATGGATGATGAAAATGTCCCCACAAAGTGCCTTCCTATGATGCACCAGAATAAACTAAATATTTTTCCCCACATAGCTATGTGGGAAATACCCTCCTGACGACTTCTGTTAGCTATTGCTACATTTTGTTCTTGAAAAGCATTCAAACTATTCTAAAACCCTCATGTGGGAAAATTTATCTGTTTTTTTAGAACATTAACACGAGGTTCCTATATATCTAAGTCAATTGATTTGATTCTTTACCAGCTCTATAGATAAACACCAAAAAATAAACTATTTGATGAACATCCTGCAGTTCCTCTGAGAGCAGCTGTTACTGTAAACATGTTTCGCTGGAGGCAAATTCTGTTCTTTTTCTTTTCATGTAATTCCTGCTTTCCTCTAATTTTCAAGGTTGTTTCAGTAGGAATAAAACAATAGGCAGCCAAGTCAGACAGCACTGGAGTTGAAGTTTTACAAATATATTTCCCCATACAGTAATACACATTTTATACATCCAAATCTTGCAGCTCCTGAGAACGCAAAGTTTGAGTCAATTCTTCGTTTTGTTGTGGATTTAGGTGGGGTTTTTTTCCAGAGAAAGCTTTTACAAACCATCACAAACTACACCACTACAGTACTGAAGCTACTCAGTACTAACAGGCAGTTTTCTGCATGAGATTTTGACTTACTCAACGAATCCTGCCTATTTCTGCTACAGGTTAGTTTGTATAAACATCTTAAAAAAGCAAAGAAGAAATTTTCCAGGTGATTTTTCCCTGTACTGAAGGGGAACTGGAGCAAGAAGGGATTTGACATGACAGTTCACACGCACACATGGGTTATTTTAGCATTTACTAATATGACAACCACCTCACACAGAAGCACAAAAACAGATTAAAAATAAGGTATTTATGTACCATGGATTCACCACGGACAAATCATGCCAGTCCAACTCAAGTACCCTCCCATGGCAAAAGACCACGTTTAGGACAAAGCCCCACATCTCAGAGGTCTCAGCTGGGAGGTGAGGAAGGACATGTTCTGTCAAAAGGTTACACAAGTTGTAAACTGGCTGCACCACTCAGCCCAAAGATTAAATCAGTGGCTTGGCTGCTGGCATGTAATAACCCAAGCAAGCCCAGAAGCTCCTATTTTTGATATTCTTATCAGCAAACTGGAGGAAGAAGCCGAATCCATCTACAGGAAATAGAGTGACAGCATCAAGATGAGAAAGAAGAGGATTGATACAATATGGATATTTAACTTGAAGGAACCTGGATAAACTAACTAGAGGACTGGGCCAACAGAGGAGTACCTATAGAAGTGGGAAATGGCACACGTGGGCCAGAATGACCCCACACATGAGTACAGATGGGAACAGACTGCAGCCCTGCTGGGGAGGTCCTGCACGAGTCAGCTCAGGGAACAACAAAACTCATCTCAACAGCAGAGAAATAACGGGGGTGAAAAGGAAAGCTGAAGCTTGGGAAATTCACACTGGTCTCAGACCTTTTCCTCAGGGAGTATTACGCGCAAACGTGGAATAATTTGCCCAAAGAAATGGTTGCTGTTGCCTGGGGATCTCCAAAGTGAGGCAGACAAAGTTACAACTGGCATCACCTCCTGTTGTCAAGAGCTCTGCTCTGATGGGGAGGTTGGATTACAGATGCTACAGAGGTCCCTTACGCACCTCAGATTTATGATTCTACTCTGCAAAAACCCTTTCCGAACAAAACATTTGGCAACATTCTCTGTCTTAGCTAAGCAAAGTCTATTTTCACACCAAATTTATCTATAGTTAGAATAGATTGTCATGCAAGTACAATCAACTTCTGATAAAACCAATCTTAACTATTTCAAATACTGTTACTGAGAAAAATCTCTCCCAATTTCAGCTGTTAAGTAACTGATACTGTAACATCTCGCTAAATCTAAGGGAATATTGCTGTTGAGGGAAAGTAATGTCTGTGATAGTTAAGTATAAGGAAAAAAAGGAACTGCAATTTTTCTTCATCCTCCCCTAAAGCTTCTGGCTGCGAGAAATGTTCAGCATTAACTGAAAGGTTGACCTTAGACTAATTGATTTATTGGCTTGTGGCACAGCAAAATATCTCAGTCTCTTGAGGGCGAACCTTGGCTGCACAGTTTTTCTTTTTAGTCCAACATTAGTATTTATCTGCGTGGTAGGAAAGATAAAATCAAGTCTTGGTCACAATAGACACCAAAAACATCACATTTGTGCCACTGGAGCCAATTTTAGATTCAGGCTTCTTCAGGTGCTCACATGCAAGCTGTGCCTAAATATCTCTGATTCAAATGTTTGTAACTCAACATAACTAAAATTCTAGTCCAGGCTGTTAGTGAGAGACACTTGCATTGTTTCATTGTGTTGGTTTTTCTCACCTGAAAACAGACATTCCCTCCTTATAGCCTCCAGCATGCTACTCTAAAGTTGACTTGGTGTAACTTTGGAGTATTTCATCCCCTTTCCTACATTCCACCACTTCACTACACCGAACACAAACTATTAGATTACACTCTGAAGACTTCTGTAACATATCCCAACAACAACTACAGCCTCTCACTCAATAAAAAGCAATTAACTCATGTTTTCCCAAGCCTATCAAGCCAGACTCCATCAACACACCTGTGGCATTTTCAAACAAGCACCTCTGAGCTTGCCCCTGTGAGAGGGCTCCCCCACACTTGGGAAAAGCTCCCATACAAACATCAACAAATTAACTGAACTGCAGTGGTGCATAACCTTGCACCAATTCAAACAAAACCTAGAATACCTCAAATGCCTGAATGGTTATAAGGCACCTCAAAGATCAACTCTGTGAAATCAGATGCTCCACAAGGAAAAAGAGGAAGATTTAGCACCATCCATATTTTACGTACAGCATCCCAAAAGGCTTTACTCTATCCAAAGGATTAAACCCCACATCTCACTTACCAGAAGGTGAGAAGTTTAGGGCAAAGCAAGTTTAGAACAGGTTTCTTCCACCCATCTGGTTACATCTGAGGCATGGCACAAAGGAGAATTCAAAGCTGAAAGGAGTGGGAGAGAAAGTACAAGAGTCTATTCTCCAAGCAAAAGGTCACCCAGCTGAGACAGGTCTCAGGTTTGGTTATCTGCTTTTGAAATAATTTCAGCATTTTGTAGAAAGCACTCAAGATATTAAAAACTAAGTGAATTTGTCAGTTCAACTTCCAAAGCAGGTTATTCAAGATGATTATACTGTTAAAGGTAAGGAGGCAGTGTTCATTTTCCAGTTTCACGGCACACAGACAATTACTGTAAAGCCAGTGTTCCTGCTGCCTTATTCTCAGGCTACAGAAATATTTCTCATAAAAGTATCCCACTAAGCCAGTAAACAAATACATGTTGCCACCTGCTAGAAATGGGAAACAACTGTTCACAGCACAGTGTAGAGACAGCAGTGCAAACCTGTGTGTGTGTCACGTGCAGAAGCTGTAAACTACTTGTCTAACTTGGCAAAAAGAATATTAAAGAAAGTTTACAAGTCCCTGAACTTGTTTATGGTGAGACACCAATTTATATCATTCCTGATTAGATCCATGCAAATGCTTTTGATTGATAAATAAGACTCCTCGTTGAAGTACATGAGCCTAATTCAAAACAAGACATTCTTTTGCTGGAATGTGAACAGCTGCACATAAAATAATTGGGACTGCTAGTTAAGGACAGCTATTTCAAAGTATTCCCCATGTAAACATGTTTTTCGTTGTTCTACTCTACAATTCATTACTGTATTTCTATTTACAGCATGATATTGTAACTCCTTGATGCCATTAGAGAAGAGTTAAAGGTAGAGAGCCTTATTTCTCTTAGCAGGCAAGCCCCCCAGCATCCCAGCCTCTCCCAAATTACCTGTCTGTGATCACAGCAAGGCTCAGAGCAAGAAGTAATACCACTGAAACTCACAGAATACTATTACAGAATAATCACCATACAACGACAGAGAGCTTGAAAAAGCAAACACTTAAATGTACCAAATAGTGACCTTCTTACTATTCTCTCTCACATTGAATCTTAGTATGTGCTTCATACCTAGTTTATAACCTCACATTAATTTCCATTCCATTCCTGAAACTGCCATCTGTTATGTCTGAATTGCTGGATCAGCCTCTCTGTTGCACTATCCAGCAAAAAAAAAAGTTGCTTATTTTGTCAAGTTTCAAACATTAACTGCAGTTTCTCCAGTGAATGAAGTAAAAATTGAATTTAAACTCTCATCCTAAAGCATCCACACAGTATCCAGACACATGGGCTCTGAGTACACAGATTTGTCTTCAGAAGACTTTTGAAAAAAGCAGCACTAAGTATGAGAATTTACTTTCTCTGGCTGTAATCCTCTCTTTATTACTATGTCCCTTGGTAGTTTCCAGTTACAGCATTACACACTACAGAAAGTCAAGAGCTCAAATTAATTTATATTTATACTTCATGTTTGCAATAGGAAATGCATTTAATCAATTCCAAGTAGGAAGTTAAAACTTGCACTGATAGATTTCCAGTTGGACAAAAGGATGCTAGGCAGTTCAGCCCCCCCAAAAGTGGCTTAGGGCTCCTTTTCAAAGCTGCAGGTGGATTGGTTCCCGAAAACTTCTTGTCCAGAAAACATTCAGAAGCTGACAGAATGTCTGGGAAGCAGCAACAGCTCTGACTACCCCTGCCTTCCAAATTACTGGATTCTCAAGGCCCAACACTTGCACACCAGACAGGTCAGAAGATGACCAATCCCAGGCAGTTTTTACAGCTCAGCATGAGGAATTCCTGAACAGCAAAGAGGCAGAAGAGATAATGAAACTTCTATTTGAAATCACTTTACCACTGGTTATAGTGTAGCTACCTAGTTATTTCAATTCTAGTTGTATATTGGTGAGCTTTTTGAAAACTCTCCTATTTAGTACCTACACATTAGGCAAATAAGGGATCAAGGTGATTAAAGAATCAATAAAGGCATAATATTCAACCAAAGAATCAGAGGTATTCTGCATAACATTAAAATAAGTGTTAAACTGACTAGTAAAAAAGCATGATTGAAACACGATTGAAACATGAATCCCAAATACTTTAAAGCTTGTTCTTAGTGTCTTTTCCATTACATTTTAGTGCACAGAAAACTTACTTGACACAATTCAATCAGATTTAATGAACATGATTAAGGGTGCAAAATCAGGCATGTCAAAGTAGGGAAATGCTAAACATAGGAAGTAACATGCTCTGCATTTTTCAAAATAGGAAGAAACATTATGAGAGAGATCCTGCCTTATTCAGCAGGAATTTGCTTATTGTACACTATTCAAATCCTGCTTCCAAGAACAGAAAATACTAATGTGCTTTTCTGTGGCACTTTCAACCTGAGTACTCATACATTCATTTATTTCCATAAAATGCATCATGAAGAAGGCATATTTTTCCAATCTGCAAAATCATGAAACTAAGGCATGGGAAGGTTAAGATCAAAGGTACTAAATCACTCAAATAGCCAATATAAGATTTTTAGACCTGACTTTTCAAAGGGCATGATACTGAGCACTGATTCATAGAGTCAAATATGCAAGCCCTCTCTTACAGGACACCACACCATTCCAAAGGTATGGCCAATGTCAGCTACTGGGTTGACCTAATAGTTCACCGGTGCCAAAAGAAAACAATTTTCAACTGCCTCCCTTAAATTCTCCCAGACAAGATTTCATTCTTACTTACAAAGCTTGGTATTTGACCATTCAGCAAGTCAGTATAGCCCAAAGAACAAAAATAATACTAATAGAACCACAAAAATTAACTTCTGCTGACTTAGCGAGCTAAACTCGTTCGGCAAGCAGATTTGATGGAAAGGAAGAAAAGTGATACAACTCCAGGACAGAGAATGGGATTTCCCCTTGATTTCCCAGATGAACGAGTGGCTTGTTTGCAACTCGGACCAGCTCAAGAACAAGCTGCAAAAAAGCTGGCAACTACGTCAAGAAAAAAAACAGCCAACACAAACCTTTCCAGGAACTCATCAGGAAAAGGAAGAAAATTCATCTCGTTTCCCCAGGAAACAGATTCTTTGATTTTTAAGTGACACCCATCTTTGCTGTATCTCTAAGAAAAATCTATTCAGGAAGAGAACCTACTTACTGAAAACCATACACATACCAGTTTTTGCAACACAAGGTGAAGGAGCTCAGGAGCAGTAATTTCTCTGACTGTAGTTTTGCACCAACCCTGCTACACCCCAGGCTGCTGGGCTCCCACAAATAGACTGCACAGAAATCAAGTACAAACAAGAAATGACATCTCCAGCACACTAAATAAAGCAGAAATCCTGTTGCAACAGAATATATATAAATAATCAAAGATGTCATCATTGTGAACAGCATACCCATCTACCAAATTCTGAAGGTTTTACTCTAGAAACCTCATAACTTATTTTAATATGCACTATGCATTCCCTAAGCCCTCCAGCACCCTTTTTTTAAATTAAAGGAATGAAAATTGTCACACAAAATTACTGATAGTGAAAGGTTTCATATTTGCCACAGCAGCTCTGCCACATGGACAGTGACAACAGAGACTGCAAAACAAACAGATATAAATTGTCTCTGGGCAACAAGACCAGGCCTTAGGGCTTCACTCCATAAATACTCCCAGCTATGCTGATGCAACTGTTCTCTGGAATGCATGGTGCAACACCGTGCTGAAATGTTTGTGGCTTTTTTAAAGGGAAAACCAACCAAAACACCATAAAACTCACACTGACCTTTTAAGCACACTTCGCATCATTAGTCAAGTTTATACAGCCTAAAGAATGAGATTGCAGGGGAGGTTGAGGGAGGAAGGAACATCACATTGTATTTGCACACATGACACAACAGAAAAGCACTTCATTAGTCCTGCCACCATCTATTTCATTTCCCCTGGTCTCGATTCAACATGTGCCCTTCTCCTTGGGAATGGGAAGGGTTAATGAACTGAAAGAGTCAATAGTCCGAACAGGAATTTCATTTTAAATTCATCTGTTCTTATTTTGACAGCAATGTCACTTTAATGGACTACAGGTTCAAAGACAGAACCTCTTAGTGTCTTTTTGAGGTTTGTATTTGAATGCAGTGATTTTCGTGGGTTGATAAAAATCATTGGAGCAAATTCCAATAACAAGAACTAGATACAATTCCAAGTGCAATCATCCCAAATTTCTGACAAGCACTGGGAAGACTGAACAACTGTCCTCCTTGAAGTGTTGCTCAGTTACAGATACTTTCTCTTCTTACCTTTCCTTGAGATGAAAAAATCTCTCTCCTGGGAACTCTTGAAAATACTGTAAAGATATTTCTAATTCCACATGCAATTTCATTTTAATGACAATTTTGGCCTTTATTTTTAATTTTTCCTCTTTTTTTAACTTGCAACATCCCACACTAGGCTTAACAGTTGGCGAATATATTTGATGGATTTGTTAGTCATAAACTGCATGTTCCAACAATATTACAGTGACATTAATGAGCAAATTGCAAAAACTTCTTTTTAAATCAAACCGAGCCTTTTTGATTTACTTCTTTTTTAACAGCAAAATCCCTGATTGAGTTAGATCACAAATAAAAGGTATTAGTTTGAAATATTGGAAAGAATTCTGTACTACTGTTTCCATCCCCCTGTTCCACCCTCAGTGGACTAAATGAGATCAGCTCCTGTGCTTAAGTCTGGCAGTCAATAAAGAGTATTCAAAGCCTGTATAATTTTTGGCAGTTTGTTGTCACTTCACTGGCTGTAATTAAAATAACGAGCAATCAAATAGTAGCGTAAGTATTGCAAATAATGAAACAACACAACTTGTGTTTCTGTAAAAAAGCTGTAAAAGCCAACTTTTACAGTCCTAAACATCCAAATGCTTTTCATATACTTGAAGTAATTCCAGAAAGCAGCAAGTGTATTGCAAAGTTGGTTTTTACTCTAATTCTCCATCCTAGTTGCATGAGTTGACTCTAACCAGCTCTTAACTAGCCCCCAATGAAAGATCAGATCTTGTTCTTCAGAGCTTCAACAATTCCATTTCCCAGAAGACTAAAAAAAAAGCACAAAAACGCTTGACAGACATTTTTGAATACGCAAATTT
>WEKX01024418.1:24036-41052 GCA_013390025.1 Pitta sordida
AAAACCGTTTCCAGCAAAAAATGCATAATCCACATATAAAAGTGTCACTGTTCTAAGTACTTCAGAGTGAGAGAAGAGTTCAAAACAAATGAAAACATTTTGTTAGTTTCATCCTTTCCTCCTCTTCTCAAAAATTACTGTAATTCCTAAGGCCTCAGTGCAGAATACTTACACAATGCAAATACTTGAACTAGAAAAGGTTCTCATCCTATTAAAAATACTCTTCATTTATTCAAAAAAAAGGAATATATGTTTATTAAACCCTATTTTCAACCTTGGATTCAAAGCACTTGGGAATCAGACAAATTTTAACCACAGAAAGGAAAACTTAATAAAGTTTGCTGAGACTCAGCATACTTGGTCCTGCAATTTCCCTGTAGCGAGTAGACACTGAGAACGAAAAATAAGGAATGTAAATTTATGAGTAATGCTAGTAACACAGTGAGATAGTCATTATTTTAAATTATAATATGCAAGCGCATTTACAAAACAGTCTGCAAATTCTTTCCCAAGATTTCTAGAATAGGAGTGAAAATATCTAAGCTATAATTTAATATTTACTTACTACATATGCATTTTTAGTTAATCTTTAATACACTAAAGAAGTTCACTTGCAACAGAAAAAGAAAAAAAAGCCAAGTGATCAACAGAGTAATACCACCTACATAACATGTTGGTTAAAGTTAATACCAATTCTTTCTACAGGGGAGATTTTACAGAAATTATTCTAACAACCTAACATGATTTATTGTGGGTCAAACTACTTGAAAAGCAGTATGAGAACATCTGTGTATCATTTTTTACTGTGTATTTACATTTTTTCCTAATGAATGTTAATAAATATCGCAAATTTGTTAGTACAACACAGAGCCATTGTCTGGAACAGGCCAGAAAGGAATGTAAAATCGAGTGTAGTGGGCTTAATGGGAACTATTCTCAAGCAACAGCAGCACTCGGAGTGATCTAGAGCATAGTCTGCAATAATGAGCGAGATCAACAGGACACTCACCCTCAACACAACACAGAATTAAAAGCCCTGATTCACTTCTCAGCTTGGCCAAACTCCTAAGAAAAACCCACACGACTCCAGGGGAAGATACCAGATGAACTACTGATTTATCTTTCAGATTTCTTGGCTAAATGCTTCCACCTGTCTGGATATCCAGAACAACTAAGAGGGAGGGAAAGAAGACATCTTGGAAGCTTTAGTAGCTTCTGTGGGCATTGCTCAGTTTTAATTTAGGAGCAACCAAACAAATCCCAGTCCTTGCCACACTATCGTAGCACATTCCACACAGCCTTGCTTTTGATTTCAGGACCACATTAATGATGCCATGTTTCCATGGGCTAATTCAGCAACAGAAAGCAGACAGTTCCTCAAATCATCCAAAACGAAGTTTTCACTAATTTGATCCTGAGAAAGAGGCAGACAAAAAGAAGCAGGTTTCAAAGTACAAGAAAAAAATTTATTCCTATGGCAAAGCTTAAGAGTTCAGCTGCCAATCAGCCATTGAAAACAGTCTGGGAAATAGTCTTATTAAACCTTTGGATTAATGAACAGTTCAAATTGCACAGTCCAACAATATTTGAGCATTTCCACATCAAAAGTCTGATTTTTTTCCTTAAAATAGCACGGGAATGCATTTCTATCCAGACACTTTTGAAGCGAATTGGCTGTAAAAGAAGAAAAAAAAAAGNGCTGTAAAAGAAAAAAAAAAAAAGAAGGTCCTTTGAATACAAATTTGCAGTAGATAAAATCTTAAATAAAAGTACAGTCATTAGTGGGTGTGTGCTTTAATGAAAAATTCATTTGACCAATTTCATCAGACTTTCTGCAGGTGGGCCTCTCAAGATCCAGCTTAATTAAATCACACAAAACACTCACTTGGGCCATGAAGAATAAAAGAAAAGTTACTGTTTCTCCAGCATAACTTTGGGTCATCTGACCAGACACACCATGAGATTAAAAAAGAAGAAAATCCATCAGCCCTAAAATTGTAGGCAGAACTGTCCTTATGGACAAACAGATAAATCTAATCATGAAATTTTTGGGCAAAGGTTTCAGGTGGAACAGTATGTATAGTCAATATCCTCAAGAGGCTCATTTGGTTTATTGTGTGTGACAAGACTATGACAGCAGGACACTAAGATATTCTCATTAAATCTCTCATCTTTGGCAGGATGAGAGGGGAGAAAGAGGAACACCAAAGTGGACAAACACCAACAGTAAAACCTGGCCCATGCAGCTGAATTCCCACCCACCTCTCCCAGTGATTCAGGGCACGGGCAGAAGGAGAAGGTACGGAAAAAGCTGAGCTTTCATTTACAAGCAACAGTTGCACCATAACGTAACAGCACACCAAAATCTTTGGGAAGAACATTCTTTAAAAACTCCATTTTCTGAGAAAACAATTCATGTGGAACTACCTAAAAGGAGGTTGTAGACATGTAAGGGTCAGTCTCTTATCTCTGGCCATTGGAGATAGAACAAGAGGTCATGGTCTGGAGCTCCAACAAGGGAGGTCTAGACTTGACAGGAAAAAGTTTTTCACTGAAAGCGTGATCCAGCATTGGAATGTGTTGCCATGGAGGTGGTTGAATCGCCGTCCCTGGAGGTGTTTAAGGGTAGACTGGATGAGGTGTTGATAAGTATAAATGTTATAGATGTTAGGATTTAGTTGGATTATAGGTTGGACTTGATGATCAAGGTCTTTTCCAACCTTATCTACACTGTGATAATGAACTCCCAAATGTTTTAGCATAGATATGAATAAACTCATGAGGGCCAAATAAGCATTTACACAAATGCAATTAGAGAATTCAGAAAATAGCAGGTCATGGCAGAAAATAAAATAAAAACACATGATGAAAGTGTTCCAGAGTGGCATCTTGTATCTTTAAAACCAAATTGCAGAATAGGAAAAGCGGGCACCCTCTGAAGAGAGGTTTATGCAAAAGGGACAAAAATCAAAACACAGATCACACCAACTCATTGACTGGCAACCCAAAAAAAGCTGCACACTAATTAGGAAGTGTTAAAGAACACCTGGAAATAGACAACTTGAATCTCAACAAAATGATAGCATATAGCCATTACAGCTTCATACTGCAGAGTAGTTAAACATGGCAGTTATTGCTGACAATTAACTGTCCCAGAAGGCATGTATGTGCCAAACAAACAAAACATCCTGGCTTGAAATTATCTCCCTCCCATAAAATCCACAGTGAAAGAAAAAGTGAGAGGTACTGAAACTTTTCATAGTTGTCCTGTTCTATTCTCACATTCTTAGGTTCATAGATAAAGTAACTGGAAGGGAGAGCTCAAAAGGTCATCTGGGCCACTCCTTTCCCAAGTCCGGATCATCTGTACTTCTCTCATTCCTCACAGGGGTTGTCTAAACTGGAGCTTAAGGTCTCACGTAACAGAGACTGTGTAGGATTTCCAGGCAGTGGATCCCAGAGCTTCTGTATCATTACGCTTAAAAAAACCACCAAATCTCCTGGTTTGATGGTAATGAAGTTCAACCTTTCTCACCCCCTCTTGCTTTGATCCAAGTTCATTATTTCTTGTACTCTCCACCATGTCTCTACAAATACTTCTTGCACACCTGAAAGCTGTTACATCTACCCTTAGTAACCTTCTCTTCAGATTAAACTCTAATTAGTACTTCTATTCCTCCTTCCAAGTTAAGATTTCCAAGACTTAAATCTACATGACAATCTAATAAAATTTAAAATTTAATAGAATTTTTTATCTTGCTATCAAAGCCAGTGCAAAACGGAGTACCATGAAACAAACAAACAAAAAAACCCCCAAAAAACGAACTTGAAACAATCCTGAAACAGCCCCACACTAACAAACATTTTAAAAAGCTGAATGTGAGAAACTGAAGGGTTTCCTTGGTCTCAGTATTTTTGCCAACCTCAACACCACAAGTGAAGTACTGCATCACAATTTTATCAGTAACTGACAAAATCATGAGCAAAGTGACAAATCAGATTTTTTTTCTTATACAACTACCACACAGTCAAATATCCTTTTTACTTGGATTGCTCTTTTCCTGAGGTACCTATTAATGAAAAACAAATACCTGTGAACACTTGGACAGTCGTGTCCAACCACCTCTACTGCTCCAGTCCCACTGCACCTGACTGGTGCGCAGCTCACACATCCCTCTCACTGACCATATCAGCCTAAATAACTTCACAGAAAGACATTTCTTGACTTACAGATTAATTTCTGTCTCAACGATAAACATGCTGTACTACAAAAACACCTGACCCAAATAAAAGCTGAAAGCAGCTGTTATTTTTCCAAGACAATTCTTCCAGCAATCCATCATACAGAAATGGAAGTCTCTTTGCAAAGTCTATTTAAAGCAAAAGCGAATTTTTTTTTTGGTAGATAATTTCCAGACTTTAGGTCATCAACACAGAAAATCATGTCTCTAAATAACAGGTCTAATTATTGCCCATTGTACCTTAGGAAATGACAAGGTCAGTCAGACTTTTATTAGAAACAACTTGGTTTAACACCTCAGTTGATTTCTCACCAATATTCAGCTTCATGTTTTTGGACACTAACAGGCAATCTCAGAAGGCAAAGTACACAAGTAATTTCTGGCTCTTGAAAAACAGACCAACAAAAAATCTAGTACACTTAAACTGAAAAGGAATACAAAGGAATCCCAAAGGCATTACCTTTATTTTCTCTTAGTGATTGCTTGGCCATACCAGGACTTGCAACACCACATTTCTAGATCACCCAGATTGTCCCCTCCTGATTCCAATGGAAGTACAAGGAAGAAGCAATGTTCAGCTTTAGGATGAATCAGCCATTACACCACAAGTGATATCTTTTAACACCAAACAGATGTTAACAATGTTCTATATTGCTTGGCAAGAATTTGATGTGCTGTGAAGATGACTAAGACATAAGACAGAGGTGGTGTTTATTGCCTTACCTTTCATGTCTGCATCATCTTTGTAGCTCATCAACCATAATTCAAATTCATTAAAACCATATGGAGCTATCAGAAGGCTGGAAACGCCAGATAAATGTGACCATCACGTTAAACTATGACTTGATCAGCATCAAATACAACAATACCTTTATATGACAACTTGAATCTAGAGCAATATGTCATCTTCAAATCGCACATTGCCTTTCTGCTGTCTTGAAGTATGGAGATCTGGGTCTCCTAAATGCAGCAACCACTTCAGCCAGGAGACTCACAGTACCACAGTATAGATAAGGCTGGAAAGGACCCTGAAGATCATCTAGTCCAACCTATAGCCCAACTAACCTATCCTCTACATCTAGATCATATCACTCAACACCTCATCCAGCCTACCCATAAACACCTCCAGGGTTGGCGAGTCAACCACCCCTGCGGGCAACCCATTCCACATCCGGAACACTCTTTCAGTAAAAAAGTTTTTTCTAATATCAAGCCTAAACTTCCTCTGCTGAAGCTTAAGACTATGACCTCTCGTCATAGATATCAGGGATATCAGGGTCTTGTTTTAACACAAATTTTTGGAACATCTGAGGGTTCACTTGATTTTTTTCAGTGACCAAAGAAGAATCCAAGCATTTCCAGCATCAATTGCTCACAAAAAGAGCATTTTCCCACACGGGACCATGCATCTGCCTAAACTGCATGCCTACAACTAACCATCTTCCTACAAATGACCTGGAATTGGAAATAAATGTAATGGTTAGTCAATGTTATAAAATCAATATGAGCCTTATCCTCCAAAACCAGGTGAAGCAGGCAACAAATTCCATTTCTCTTCCTCCTAAGCACATTCACCTACAGGAAAAAGTTATGCTGCTTAATACGTAATTTGATTATCATATTAATTCTTAACCCAACTCCCATAGAGGCACTGACCCACACTGAAGGCACCATACTTTAAAAAAAGAGAATTGAAAACTGACAGAAAAGTTTGGGTCAACACCAAGATTTTTCTTTAACACCTAATTGTGAAACAACCATTACAACACCTCATATTAAGCATAACTGTGTCTAAAATGTTTTTTTACCGACGTTATAACACAGGCATCTCCAAATATTCTACATCATGAAGTCATTCTGTGTTTAGAAATACAATACCCCGTGAAATACAATCCCTCCAGTCTTTGAAGCAAAACCGAGCAAATAAGAACGATTTGTACTTTACTTCAAATTCTGCAATAGGAAATCCCTAGGCAAAAACAACATAAAAGGAAATCATGTCTACTTTGACATGATTTGACATGAAGCAGCAACAAAAATAAGGTGGCAATTTCACATTCCCTCTTGCACTATAATCTGAGTGACTATCATATCCTCCCCAGGTACAGAACTTATATCAAAGAACCATTGCTGACAAGGGATCAGCAAGGCAAAGAATGATTAGGGAAGGCTTCTCACTGGAGAGGATGGATGTTGCACGAACTCTTCCTATTTGACTGCATAATCGTATTTCCAGGCTCAGTGAATTTTCTGTTCTGCCTCAATAGCCATCAGGTCTAATCAAGCAATCCATCCCCACACCATATGGAAAGGGGAAGATGGAGATTGTAAAGTTTAGAGCTTTAGCACTAAAAGTAGCTGGTGATAAGATCAGAGATGTTTTCTTTAGAGAAGAGGAAGGATCACAGAGATTTTCAGGTGAATAGAGAACTTGCTATAGGACAAGTTTTGCTCTGAAGGAGCAGAAAAATCCATCGCAGTTTCCACTCTGAACCTCTACAGGATACAAACATTGATGAGCAGGACAAAAAAAAGGTAGATATTGAGACTAATCCATCATCTTACCTGCAACCTTAGTCCCTCAGAGCCCATGAAATCCTCCCAGAAGCACTAGCTCAGCACACCCACTGCACGTTTGCTGTGCTTCCAAGCAAGTGCCACTGCCCCTCATCTGCACCACACACGAGGTTGGCAGAGACCTTCCTGTTCACTGTCACAGCTACTTAACTACTGCTTGTGTGAATCCATCTCTGGTTTCATGCTCTGACAGACTCTTAAGGTTATGCTTTCTCTTCCACTCCACAGTGACTTAGCGTCCAGTAGAAAACTGGATTTAATAAGGATTTCAACTAGATTTAATAAGGTCCTATAACC
Source organism: Pitta sordida (assembly GCA_013390025.1). Classification (NCBI taxonomy): domain Eukaryota; kingdom Metazoa; phylum Chordata; class Aves; order Passeriformes; family Pittidae; genus Pitta; species Pitta sordida. The sequence continues at coordinate 31,152 of WEKX01024418.1, forward strand.
AGACTAAGGACACATTCTGGATAGATTCATCTCAGGCAGGATTTTACCAGACATTCCTGAAAACAGAAAACTTTCAAGGCCCTCTCTTGGATTATACTAGGATCTCTGAAAACTCAAACAGAATCTTTTGGGCTGTCAATTCAAGTTCCAGATTCTTGTTGGATATGGGTTTGGCAATTGGCAACATGACAAAATCTTTTCCCACTCAAGAACTGTAGCAGGAATTCCCCCTGATGTTTACTTAGCCTAACCTTCCTAATTACTCAAGAGTCAGTGCTGAAGAAGGAAACCTTACTCAAAAAGTGATCCCTGGGACAACTGAAATTGCCACGGATGTTTGTCTTAGACAATGCAAAATATTTTTTGTTGAAGGTAATGTTATTTATTTTGGTAGCATACCTAGAGAGAAGGATGTTTGTTTATTCTGTTGACAAGCTGCACCCATAGAGTTTAAGACACACCCACTTGACAAGAAAATATTGCTGGAAACGACCTTTGATAGGACACTGATTTGTTAAAAACCCATATACTATTCATTTTGTATATATACATGTTCCATTACTCATAATGGTTTGATGAAAGAACTACATTTTTCCTTAGAGAATCAGCATACACATAATAAAAGACAATTTCTTTGTTACTGTATAGAGATAGTTAATGTGTCAATATTTTATTTCACTTAAATTTTAAGCTGAAGGCAGTTTTAATTTAATCTCCAGTTAAATTGTCCTATCCAGAGGTATGCATCCAAATGCTGAACAACAGAAATTGAATTCTCAATTACCATCTACTGCCTTATCCTACTCTTTTTAAGAGACCCATTTTTATTGTCAGTCTTGACATCAATGCGAACACTAATTTGAAAAAATACCAAATCAGACTGCAAACAGTGTAAAACTTTCATGGCAGTAAAACCAGTGCAGCCATTAGTACAAAGAAAAATGGACTATTTTGACAAGTAGCTGGGCATAACACTATTCCTAAATTAAAATTTTACTGCAATCCCAAACTGGTGAAATATATAACATTTTTGCTATCAAAGTACAACATGTCAAAACTAAAACTCTACAAACACCTCTTAAAAATCATATCAAAACTCTCTGATTCTAGTAATATCTATTGTTTACATCATGCTTTTCATTACAAGGCTCAACAAAACATGCAAAGACTGCTAACAGCGAAAACAAAAGCTAATTTAAGAGAAAGATATCACTGGGTAGGTTCCTTACTGTAGGCTAACTTCTCAGGATGATGGGACAAATTAATAGCTGCAGTGAATATTTTTAGCCACTTTGCAGTTAATAGGGTGCTTCAGATGTTTTTACTGCACAGTCAATGGTTACTATTTGCAACAATAGTGGCTGTCATATTTAATTACCACTGGCTAACAACCTACTAACATAAAAGACTTTCCATAGTTACAATGAGTAACTGTTGGCTCATAAAAAGCCTTCAGAGCAACTTCAGGTTCACATGGGCTTCCTGGACTTCAACACACACACAGTCATGTCTCCCAGAAGTACACAAACTCCAACACAAATTATGGTCAATGATCTGAAGAAAGAATGCTGAAGCTACAGTGGGCATAGTCTTGGAAATAAGAATCCACTCTAGTACAGTGGTAAGTGTCCCCACCTGGCGTGTGGGAGACCCGGGTTCGATTGCCACCAGGGAGACAGTGTTAAGAGCTGGACTCGATGATCCTTGTGGGTCCCTTCCAACTCAGAATATTCTGTGATTCTGTGAAATTACTGCCTGCACCTCTAAAAACGCTCCTTGTGGACCCAAGTGGTGAGACAGACCATGGAATCATGGAATATGCCGAGTTGGAAGGGACCCACAAGGAACACTGAAGTCCAACTCCTGGATGCTAAATGGTAGCACATTTACAAGTTTAGAGTCAAATAATGAATAACCCAACTTATTTCATTCAATGAAGTTATCCTGGTCTGAATGTTACACTTAAGACTCTACACAACCCCCCTCAATTTTTATAACACAAAGCTATTAGACTTATCATGAAGGAGAGGTGTTCTACCATTAAGGAAGAGTTGAAAAATTGACACTGTGTATTAAGTTACTGTTCCACATCCAGAGAACTTCCTTACAAACATTTATTTCCAATTATGATTTTGCCTGAATTCACAGTAAATATTATGTATTACAGAAATAGCTGTCACCCAGACAAGTGGCTTCTTGAAAATGACACCAGCCCAAGTAAGGGCATTACTCCCAAAACATACATCAGAAATGCTTATCTGAATCAGAAATGCACCTTCCACCCTTACCTTCCAAGTGTCAGAATGTCACTGGTTCCTTCTCAAAACACTGCAAAATATTTTGTGCTCTATGCCTTTGACATAATTTGAGGAACTCCAGCTGACAATACTCTTGACTCATCAATATTAGGAAGATGGAAAAATGCCAAGAAAATGAAAGCGTCGGGATAGAAAAGAGCTGGTGAAGAGTTGTTTATCAGGGCAGAAACAAACACACTGAGGAGCTTTCAAGACTGCTCATAATTCTCATCATAACATGCTGCCTATGTGTTAGAAGGGTCAGTTCAGTATTTTATCCTGTAGATCTCTACTCCCAGAGAAAACTCACTTATATCTTCAGGCTTGCTAACAGACAGACTGTCTCTTTCTCCCAAGATGGATCTGGACAATGACAATCTACGAAGCATTTCAAGTCTACACTTTCCTCCCCTAGAAACACATCCAAAGGAACAGAAAATCTTCTGACAAATGTGTGGCTAGCAGATAAATATAACACCAACAGGATCTAAACCAGAACAAAGGAAATTTTGTATGTGCTTTTAGGACACACTACTGCAAGACAAAACACTATAAAGCCATGATAAACACTGACATAACTAACGCAGAACAGAGGTAAAGATGTAGTCAAATACAGAACAAAGTGGCTTAAGATCAAATACAAGTGCCCACAACTTAGAATGACATTCAAGATTGCTCAAAATATCTCCCACACTTTCCTATGCATCTACTAATTTTGCCATGCAACGCTAATTAGAAACTTGAAACTACCTATTCCTTCAACTTGTGCACTGTCCTGCTAATTTTTTGTCCTCTCCGGGTTTATACTGCGTCCCCCAGTCACAGCAAGAACAGGCAACCCTTCCTGTACAAGCTTTTAGCACTTCTACAGGTTAAGTTCTCCCTTAATTAGGTGGGCAGAGATGCTCAAATTAAGAGCCAAGTGACCTTGTTTTAATTAACTCTTAGTCAAAATAAGTACCAGTAAGGTTCAGAAACCTTGATACAGAGTCAGGACACAAGTGTGTTTACTTCAATCTAGTCATGTCAGGATCAGGAAAGTTATCTGTTTAACTGGACAGGGATGGACATGTCTTGGTTGTGACATCACCAGTCTAACAATGAAGGGCTGAAAGGAATACAGAGTAGCTTAAATAGATTAAAGTATTTTATCTGCTTGACTTCTTTTCACAATGCCTCTACCTCAGCCTTCACTTTCTTCAAGCTGACTTTCCAGGAGGCACAAATCTGCAAAACCCATTTCCTGTCCCACTGTTATTGAGTAGAATGGGAAATGGCAGTTTTTCTCCGGAGAACCTTTTCCAGACACTTGACCTTAAGAGTAAACAGGAGCTTTTCTCTCATTTCTGTGCCAGCATTTAAGGAAATGCATCAAACTGTGCACAACGACCTAAGTGTAACATTTTTGCCTGTTTCTCACAGTCTGAACTTCACTGGTCACCTCTCAGTTCACATTGAAGGATATTGTGGACCTTGGGTTTTTGTATCTTTTTGTACTAGAGGATCTGAGGCATGATGTAACAACTGCATTAGATAAAATTCATATCACTTACATGGAAAAGAATGACTGTCACTCCCTGACATCACTCCCTCGATGCTGATATGAAGGATGAAAGGATGTTAAAAAACTAGTTAAATAACATATTCTTTAAATATCAACCTCTGTGTCTACTTGTCACAGTGCAGCACAAACAAAGCACAAAAAAAAAAAAGCACATCTATTTTACAGTTTAAGAGGAGATACAAGAAAATGTCACACCACACTCCTTCTGGAGACTTATCAGGAAGGAAAGCAAGGAAATTACGGAAGACCTGCAACAAGAAGGGCATGCAAAAGGTTTCAAACCATCCTGATTTCCTTGCAAAACACAGGGAAGATATTCCAGTTTGCACAGTCATTGCCAGATCACTGGCTAACTTTCCTCTACAAAACCCAAGCACCGTTATGTGAGAAAGGTAGGGAAATAGCTTAACAACACAGCCTAAGTTAGGATGACTTCCACAGAAACACCCCCTAATCTTTATTGTTCTAAAGGCAAACTGTCATGTAGTTGATGGTCTTAGATTTGCAAAGATAACAAATGACACAATTTACTGGGCAGAACCTACTTTTTCTGCCATACTTTGAGAACATAGTTTCTCAAAGCTAAAAGAACCTTCCCCACACAGACACTTCTTACTGAGAATTATAAACAGAAGCTGTTGGGATACAAAAACTTCTATTTATTCTATTATTTATGTGCTAAGACATATGCCAGGCACTGTGTAGACAGAAAATAGCATTGTATAAACAAATCTCACAAACTAAGCCACATTGGCTTGTTCTCCAGATGAAGAAAAATATTCCTGTCAAATGGAAAACTGTGGGAGAAATTTGTTTTTATAGAGCTTTTTAAGAATAAAATCATGTTCTTTGAACAACACAAGTACATTTTTACAAGTGTCTGTGGCTGTTTCAACTACATAAAAAAAATCCATGAGCAACTGGCCATTTTCAGTAACTAAAGACTGACTCTGCTGTCTAAAAAGATAAAGATATGAGTAGATAACTGAAGCAGGGTAACACCTGAAGAAAACTGGAAACATAACATGCAATTTGTACCTCAAGCTATGATTTCCTATATTTTTTTCATCAAATGTAGTATTTAGCTGCTCTTTTCTGGCAGTTGATTCAACTGATCAGACCTTGGCAACTCAGAAATGACTCCTCGTTGTGGCCTGTGATGAATAACCTGAAGCAGCTGAGAATGTACTTCAATTCTTGCTCAACTATCTCACTTTTGAAGCATTAAGCTGTCCCATCTACTCTACATGGCACATGAAAGCAGTTTACAGAACTTCATACAGTGCTGTGTCCAGCTGGAGGCCGGTCACTAGTGGGGTCCCTCAGGGTTCGGTGTTGGGACCTGTCCTGTNTAGCCAGGTGGGGGCCAGTCTCTTCTCTCTGGCTACCAGTGATAGAACAAGAGGACACAGTCTTAAACTGCGTCAGGGGAGATTTAGACTGGACATTAGGAGGAACTGTTTCACAGAGAGGGTGATCTCTCAGTGCAATGGGGTGCCCAAGGAGGTGCTGGAGTCACCATCCCTAGAGGTATTCAAGAAAAGGTTGGATGATGTACTTGGTAGCATGACCTACATATTAGGGTAGTGTGTTACAGGTGGGATGGTGTGTTGGTAGCAAGATGACAACAGGTTGGGTAACAGGTGATAGGTTGGACTCAATGATCTCTATGGTCTTTTCCAACCTTACTAATTCTGTGATAATATGTGCAAATGGAGCAAGAAGCATCTCTCAAGTACCTGAGAACACTTCAGACTTCACCTGGCACTAGGGAATTTCCATGACCATGCACAAAAGGAACAAGATAAATACTGGAAAACTTTAATCCTGAAAACTCTTATTCACTTGAGCTGACCCAGTGAAATTATTCATATGTTTGAGGGAGATCACAAACACAGCTGTTTGCACTGAAATTCTCAATCTTGCACATCTTGGGTTTGCAATCTACAAATTTGAGAAGGCCAGACGTTCTCTGGTACTAATGTAAATAGTCTCATTGGGGAACTGGAGTATTGGTTGCTCTCTCTTTTTTAACATCCTAAGATGCTGCTAAAACTACACGTCCAGCTGTATCCCAACAACACAGATGAACAACTCAATAAAAGCCCATCTTTCATTCAAAATTTTAAACCAGACACTGATAATCTGTCAATACTCAATATCAAGGCACTAACCAGCCAGCTGATATTCACCTACCCTAAAAAACTCCTAAATTAGCCACAACCATCTGAAAATACCTCACAAGCACTGAATCCAAATTTTTTTCTGGAAATATCTTATTATCAAAGCACTAGTACTTAATTTTTTTAATGATTTATGACTTTTGATGCAAATATTATGTGAGAATCCACCATGTGTGCAGCTGTAAGACAAAATATCACTTGTTCCAAAATATCATCCATAGCTATTGAAGTACTTTAAAAAGGAATTACCATGACACCTGCTTTGTAGATGGGAAACAGAAACAGAGGTGAATTGACTTGCCCTAATCCAACAGTAAAGCAAGAAAACCCCTATATGTTCCTCTTCCACTATTCCTATCCATTAGGTTGTAAAGCATCCTGTGCCTGAAGTATCAGGTATAAAGCTCTTAAATATAGTACAGCCTAATAAAGCAGGATGATAAAACAATTTCAAAATGCATTGAAATAGGAAATGAATTTTCACGCATCAATAGTGATATCTGAGTTGTGGTTGCGATATGGAAGCTTTCTGCTTCCATCTAAACTAGCAATCTTTATATAAATAAAAATTTTCATCTGAAATAATAATTCAAGCAGGAGCAATGTACCATTCCATACAAATGTCAACTCAACAGGTAAAAAGCAAAATGCCATCTACTAACAGCAGCAATTCCTTTTCCTCCTCTTCTTCATTAGTGCAGAACACAACTAGTGCGTACAGGAACAAAATAATAATTAATACTTGTCAGGAAATGACAATTTAAAAACAACCATCAATAAAATGAGTTCCTCATTTCTGTTGTGAAAACAATTCATAACAACTGTGAATTACGTTATTGTTGTTGGGGCTAAAAAGGGAGTCCAAAAGCTACACTCCATTCATGGGTTTAACCCACACTGACACAGTGGATGCAGTCTCCTGAACAGGTATCTGACAACACCTTCTTAGAGCACTTGATAAGCAAAAGTGTGGGATTATGACCCATAAAAAGCCTGAAGTGTTCCCGAAGAAATGCAAACACCTTAAAACTTGTGACACCATGTGTTTGGCTGTGCTGAACTACCAGCTCCCCTGCAGACCTCTCAGAAGACAAAGTGTTTTCCAACCACTTATGTGGGGCAGGGAGGAAGGGAAACTCAAAACTTAGAATATTTTACTAAAGATGTTTCTAACTCATTGCTAAAACCCCAATACATTTCAGCCTCTATTACTAGACAGACGTACCTCATGTCCCCCAGATGTGTCTGCACTCTCAGTGAATGTACTTTCCATTATTACAGGGAAATGATCCCTCTACACTGGAAATTAAACCTGACCTTTCCCCTTTGTGTTTCCTAAGCATTCAAATAGCTAATCACTAATTAGTGTCTCTGGTGGCTCTCTCAGGACACCAGAGTTTTATGTGCAAGCACGACAACCCTTCCCATATCCCTCTGAGCTGATCAGCATAATCTGAAGTTCTTCCCTGAAAAGCTCAGGGTAACACTGAACTCTCTCAACTCAAGGAAAACCAGAAATGTGGTCCAAGTCTCTCTGGCTGCAATCCAAACTCCCCCAGTACTTATCAGATAGAACACTAAGCTTGGATTTTATTTCCTACTTCATATGACCAACATTTTTGAAGTTAAAAGAAAAAAATCCTAAATGCATATCATGCACATGCTTAAAAATAGGAATGAGATGCAATCCAAATAAATCAATATTGCCTCATTCTGCAGGAACCTAAAATTCATTCATTCAGAATAGCACACTTTACCTGATTTTATGCTTTACCTGATTTCTTACCAGTATAAAATCACCTGGCAATGCAAAAATCTACGCTGGGTTCTGCTTTTGTTTTGTTGGAGTAGGAGGATTATTTTAATATGGAGAGGACTGATTTTGTTGCTGCATGCACGAGCTGCTGTTGATATTCCCAACCAGAAAGACTTCTTTCTAGAATTATCATCACTATATACGAGAGAGTGTTTACTTCCACCCTGCCTCTGTTCTAAAAGCCTCCTCAGTGTTAATTCCCAGAGCAAGGCTACAGGTTTCCTGCTCAAAATTTCTCTTCAGATTCTCTAATCCTTTTCTCCTTAATCTCCATTATACGAAAAGAAATCCACGTATGCGTGGTCTGTGAGAGGCTAAGTAACTTTACCTCTCACCATAGTTACCACATCTGATTTAACCACTGGCTCCGGACATTGAATCATTGTCCTTTAAGATCTCAGATTTTATTTGTGTGTGCCTCGATGCATTCATAAAAGCATAAAATCCTAAAACCAGGCTGATTTTAGTGTCATTAGTAGGCAATTACATTTCAGTTTATGTGACCATAAGGTAACATACCATCCACCTCTGCTGTTTCTGTACTGTGTGTTGTTTTCCAGGAGCTCAGAAGCTTAAACGTTTAAACACGTTACTACGACTGTCACTGAAAAGGTTTTTTTCTCTCTAATTCAATCCTTTGCATGATCCTGAAACAATTTCACATTCAGATTTTCATTAGCGTGCTCAACTATTCTATTAGACTTTTTTGTTTCTCATGGTAACCAATTTCATTTGACTTAGCTGAGGCTGTTCAAATATTTAAAGGCACTCCGAGATGGCAGGAGTTTATGTAGGAGCATACATGTTGTGTCACAGATATTCCTTCCCTTGCTCTTCTTTATTTATTTTTTTTTCCTCCTCCTTTCAGAAACAACAGCAAACAAATGAGATCCCGACCTGCCACCACTGCACCGGGAACGTGCTCCGCTTCATTCTGTTTACGTAAATATTCAAGTTACAATGGGCACATTTCGAAACCACAAGCTCGGTAGGTAAAACAGATGCTTCTTACGTTCCTTCATATGCCCTGAAATCCCTCTGCCAGAATCGCCAGGCGCAACGCAAGAACTAAAGTATCAACATCTGCAACACCTCTCTGTTTTGTTAACATTCTTTCACACGTTTTCTTGCTAACTCCAAAAAGGCTCGGCGGTGCTTATAAAAAAAAACCAAAACCAAACAACCAAANCAGCCGGAGTTGTGTCTCTCCCTCTCTCCCCCTTCTCCTCCTCTCCCTCTGCTCTGCCGCTGCCGACAGGATCAGGCTGAGGTGAACAAGTCCACGCTGCTCTCTGCCAAACCCCGCTCCTCACGCCGGGGGCACCAAACTTTGGGAAAAGTTAAAAAAAATCGGGATGAAGCGGAGCAGGGTGAAGCACAATGGCAGGCAGGCAGAAAACACTGCCTGGGCAATTATTGCAGCAGCACGCCAGGGCACTGCTCTCTAGTCAAGGCTGTGTCAGCACTTTTCTTTCTAAACATCCCCCCCCCCCCCCCCNCCGCTTCATTCTGTTTACGTAAATATTCAAGTTACAATGGGCACATTTCGAAACCACAAGCTCGGTAGGTAAAACAGATGCTTCTTACGTTCCTTCATATGCCCTGAAATCCCTCTGCCAGAATCGCCAGGCGCAACGCAAGAACTAAAGTATCAACATCTGCAACACCTCTCTGTTTTGTTAACATTCTTTCACACGTTTTCTTGCTAACTCCAAAAAGGCTCGGCGGTGCTTATAAAAAAAAACCAAAACCAAACAACCAAACAGCAAAAGCCCAAACACTGAAATTGGAAACATCTGCGAGATAGCGACGGAAAAGGGAATGAAACATGAATAAACAAAAACATGGCGAAAGTGGCCCGGGGTTGTTACACTGTCAGATCATTTTCCCGAGCCCAACATCAAGGCTTTTGTTACAACCAAAGCGGTCATTTGCATCGAGAACCAACAGGGTTTCTTCTCCTCCAGCGTCTCCCCGGTGGTATCGCGCACACAAACACACACCCCCCGTTCCCACCGAGGCGAACCCCCCCTTACCCACC
>WEKX01024418.1:45572-78213 GCA_013390025.1 Pitta sordida
GACCCCTCGGGGGTGTTCAAACGGCCGCTTCAAGTCGCCGTCAAAATTTACTTTTAGGCCCTGCCCGCTGAGCCGCAGAGCAGGCCGCGATTGGGCGATGGGAAGCCGCTCTCTGTCGCGACTGGGCGGCCGCGTGTCCGTAACCCCCCGCAATCCCGCCCATCCCGATGCCGTCATCCCATTCGATTTGNAGGAAGGGGGGAAGGTCGGTTCCCGATCCAAGATGGCGGTGCAGGAATCGGCCGCTCAGCTTTCAATGACTCTGAAGGTGCAGGAGTACCCCACTCTCAAGGTGGGTGCCGGGCCGCCCCCGGCGCGGGGGGAGCGCGATGCCGCCCTCAGCGTCCCGGCGGAACAGCGCGGAGAAGGAGCCCCTTCTTCTGCCCCGCTCCTCCTCCCCGCCTCGGGAGCCCCGGGGCTGCCGCGGGATGGAGCCGGGGGAGGAATTCCCCCCGCGGTGTTCCCGCCGGTGCCCGTTTTCCTCCCCTTGACGCCTGGGCTGGTGCCGCTCCGGCTGCTGCTCTTCCCATCCCCCTCCGCTGAGGGAGAGCGACGTGCCTGGAATTTGCGGCTCTGCCGGGGGTCCCTCCGTGCCCTGGGGGGGCGGGGGAGGCCCCCGGGCCGCGCTGGGGGCACAGAGGGAGCCCGAGGGGAGCCGTGAGGGGCTGGCGGTGGCGGGGCGGTGTGAGGGGGCAGCGGGCTCGGACCGAGGGGGTTTGGGGCGTGCGAGTGGAACGTGTTCCCTCAGGGACACCGGGGGCTGCCTCGAGTGCTCATCCCAGATGATTGTGTGGGTCGACGTGGCGTTGTTAGGAGACGTGCTGAAGGGGAGGCAGCGGAGGTGGCGGTAGAATATGGTTCCCCGGCTGCCTGGTCCCCCGAAGATGGAGATGAGCTCGAAATGTAAAAAGGGACGAACGTGCTGGGAAAGGGCTGGAGGCCTGTGGAGATGGATAAGCGAAATGCAGTTCGGTAAAAGCGTGGTGTGTTCACTGGGGTGCCGGGTCTCTCTGCAGGATGGAGGTTTCCCAAGGCTGCAGTAGGTGGTCCTGGGCTTTAACACCAAGTGTTGTAAAGCAGGTGAAGGACTCGGCGGTGACCTTAACACTCAGTGCCTCGAGAACTGTTCAGCTGCGAGGGTGATGCTCAGGGGAATCCACGGAAACCTTTGTTTGAAGTGTCGTGTGGTGTATACAGTAGGTTACCACATAAACAGCAGCAACTGTGGAAGGGAGCTGGGAGAAGGACCTCGACTGCAAAATGCTTATTTAAACATCTTTCATGCCCACGTATCAACGTTTTGTCATCTATAGGAAGATGTTTATGCAAAGTCAACTCCGTTGTGCTGAGATCATGCTGTGCCTTCGCACGCCGAGTGTTGTGTGCTCTTTGCAGTGTTGGTGTTGCAGGCTTTCAAACCATGTTCTTCTCCTGCATGTCCTCCTCCACTCTCCCAGCTCCCTTCTGCTCCAGTCCCAGAAGCAGAAGGACAAAGTGTTGATTGCCATTTTTCATGTGAAGGCGCCTTTCTGTCATCCAGAAGTACTTTCAAGCTGACAGCATCAGGCTCAAATTTTAAAACAGCTGTAAAGGAGACTCTAGCACTTTCCACAGCCAGAAAAAAATGTGAAGGCATTTAATGTTACAGAGATGGTTTTAAGGCTGCATTTTAGATGTATTGCAGTTGTTATCACAGCTTTGCTTGCTGCATTCCTGAAAAATGACTGTCATTGAGGATCAGTGAGTGTTTGTTTTGCTGCTTATCACTTAAGAGCAATTGTCAAGGTGCCAGCCATTTAAAAGGTAGGGAATATTTTGGACTAATTCTTCTATTTCCACAAGCATTCTTTTACCCCCCAAAAATCTCAACAAAAATATACAGAAGAGAACGGAATGTTGTTTGTAAAGTTATGAAGCTAAATAGTAAGAAGACGAGACATTGCAACTTAATTTCCCAGCAAAGGTGGTGTTTATTGATTCTTTCTAGTACCCATTCAAGTTCTGGGTTGTTCCTGTAATCTCCAACAACATTTTTCATTGTTTAAAAAACCTGTCAGAACAGCGTCTGCTCAGACCTTTTTGGATGTGTCCTCTGAAATGTTCTTAGCTGTGAGTCATATATCAAAACATTTCAGTGGTGGTGAAAAAGCAGCAGGGAGAAATGAGCACTAAGGCTAAAGTCTACCCAAGTAAGTTGATATCAAATCCTGTTTTGTTCTGTAGGAGTTGGGTGCCTACAAGTTTCTGTGGGACTGAGGCTCTGTGAATTTTTACTTCCAGTTTATTCAAATGCTGTGGAAAATGAGTGTGTATCCCTTCATTTTTTGTTCATCAACACAGTAGCCCAGATACTTCTCTTGGAGCTCTGGATACTGGTGATTTTCCCTCATGTGAGTAAAATATAAAAGATTGCAGACTTGTATTTATGTCCTTCCTGTTTCCTCCCCCTGGCTTCCTCATGCCAGCATCACTAGATAATAGTTGTGTAATAGTTCTACATTTACAGTGTGTTCCACAGAGTGCTTTTCGTGCGAAAGAGTGCTTCAGACTGCAGAGGGAAATCCCTGTTCCACAGCTAAATTGTGGTTGCTGCTGGAGTGGAAACGCTTCATCCATTCCTCAGCAGTTCAGCTGAGGGGAAGTAAATAGAGTTCTTCAGCTGAATCCAGGGAAGCTGTTTAAGTGTATGAAGTAATACTTGAATATTCTCCCCTCTTCCATTCCTTTCTCAAGGACAAGAAGGTTGTCATCTATTCTTCCACCAAAGTGCTGTGAAATCCTTTTTTTTTTTTTTTTTTGAGCCTACTGATAAAGAATTCTGGTAGTCTCAGATGAGAGCATGTAACATGAAAGCTGACAGCTTGAAAACAAGTGAATGGGAACATTGTTACCGTAGGTCTTTGCTGAAAAACTAATAAATAAGTGATGACAGGAAGCTGGATAATTCATATCCTTGGGAATGCAGATAATTATTAAACTGAACCAGCAGACTGTATGGTGTGAGACCCTAAAAGTGGAAGAAGGAAGACTCAAAATTAGAGATGATCACCTGTGAAAATATTCTCATCTGGAGTGTTTGCTGGCGAACACCTTAGGGTTAGCTGGGCTGCAACTGCTTTAAAAAAGAGTTGGTCCACAGGAGAGCTGTGGAAACTCGGGATACTGAGCGCCTTCTCAGAGCCGCCGTTTGGGCTTCTTTTGTTGGTAGCCATGGCAGGGGAAATACTGATAGCAGATTTATTAAGATACTGATTTGTCATGGAAATACAGTATTTACCTGGTGGTCAGAAGGAAGCGTATAGGAGAATGGGATTATGTGAAGTGCACATTTTGTCCTTGGAGTCCACAGAACAGCTGAGTTTAGGAGGGACCTCTGGAGATGGTCTCCAGCCCAGTAGCCTGCCCTCAAAGCAGGTTCAGCTAGAGCAGGTTGTTCTGAATTACCTCACAAGATGAAAACTCCAGCCTCTCTTGGGAGACCTATTCCCATGTTTGACTGCTGTTATGGTACTAAAGAAACAAGTCACAATTTGTTTACTAGAAATTTTCTGTATTTTGATTTGTACCTGCTGTCTATTGTGCCTTTACTAGGCACTGCTAAGAGAAGTCTGGCTCCATATTTTTTGCTCCCTCCATCAGGTATTTATACACGTTGATAAGGCTTCTCCTGAGCCTTTTCTTCTACAGGTTAAACAATCCCAGCTCCCATTCATACACCAGATGTTCCAATCTGTTAGTGATCTCTGTGGCCTTCTCTTTACTTACTCCAGCATGTCCAAGCTTTTCTTGTACTGGAGGCCCAGAACTGAGCGCAGCATTTGCTCTAACCCCTCGTTATAGTGGAGGGAAAGGATCCCTTTCCATGACCCCCTGGCAGTGTTTTTCCTAACACAGCCCCGGGTGTCTTGGTGGCTTTTGCTGCAAGGGCACATTGCTGTCCACCAGGACCCTGAAGTTCTATCCTGCAGAACTGCTTTCCAGGCTGTTGGACTCCAGAGTGTCCTAGTTCAAGTGGATTTTTTTTTCTTCCCCCGTGTAGGGCTCAACATTTCCCATTGTTGAGTTTTGTGAGGTTCCTGTTTGCCAGTTTCTCCAGCCTGCTGAGATCCTTAGGAATGGCATCGCAGCCACCTGGCGTATTAACAACTCCTCCCAGTTCGGTATCATCTGCAAACTGGAGGTGCACTCTGACCCATCGTCCAGCTCAGTAATGAAGATGTCAAACAGTTCAGGTCAAGTTCTTTTCCTACTGAAGCAGAAAAGGCATGAGGTTTATTTTTTGCATAATCAGTTGCACTGCTTTATTTTTTCTGATATTTATGACCTGGGTTTGAACGTAACTTTGTACTCGGGTATTATAAGTCACAGTACTTCTGTCTAAACTTTGAGCATGTAGCAGCAAAAGTTGTTTGGTGGACTTGAGATGGACAGAAGTAACAGCTCGTGACATCTCCTTCACTGCCAGTACATCAAAGTAAAAAATGTGTAATCATGGTAAACTCATAGAATGGTTGGAGTTGGAAGGGACCATAAATATGTAGTTCCAACCCCCAGCCATTGGCAGGGCCACCTTCCACTACACCAGGTGGCTGAAAGCCCCATTCAACCTAGCCTTGAGCAGTTCCAGGGATAAGGCATCCACAGCTTCTCTGGGCAGCTTGTTCCAGTGCTTTACTACCCTCAGAATAAAAAAAAAAGTAATTCTTAGTGTCCAGTCTAAACCTGCTCTCAGTTTGCAGCCATTCCACCTTGTCTTCTGGATACATACTCCTTTTGAAAGTCCCTCTCCAGCTCCCTTGTAGGCCCCTTTTCAGATTGTTACCTCATTTGTGAAGTGCCTTTTAATCAGATGGCTTACAAGCTAAATCTGGATCTTGGTAAGTCACCTCTGCACTAACTCAGTGAATGCTTGTATCTCATGCTCAAGTCATCTTCAGGTTCTCTGACTCACAGTGTCTTGAATGTCCACGCTGAATAATGCACATCCTGTTTTGACACATTGTGTGTGTGTCAGCAAACAAGTGTGACACCTTTTGTGCTGCTCTTGTTCTTCTGTACAGGGCCCTGTTCTCAGGAACACCCTGTTTGAAAAAAATCTGATACTGTGGGACTTTGGAAGGTGTTTGACATTGTAAAGCAGCTGAAGTTGGAGTTGGCTCCTCTTGTTCTCTTTCTTACCCCTGCCCACTCACTCAAGACATATTTTAAAATGATTAATGAAGGAAGAATACATACTAAGTAACAGTGTGGCCAAGAGACAGAGATGTCAAACATCTTCCAAAGTCCCACAGTATCAGGTTTTTTTCAAACAACAGGGTGTTCCTGAGAACAGGGCCCTGTACAGAAGAACAAGAGCAGCACAAAAGGTGTCACACTTGCTTGTTATCAGTAGTACTTTGTGCCTGTAGGAAAACACTTACATTCTCAAACATCTTACAGAAGACCTGTTGGTATCTTCAAAGTGAATACTTGGCTGATGTTGCAATTCTTAGTTGCACCAGACTTGCAGTGTTTTCCCAGGACAGTGGCCTGTGGTCTTGTGAGTTTGGTATAGAAATAATATGTTTGTCTGGTAACCTGGGATGTTGGGGTCTTTAAATGCTGACATAAAGCAAGAGTATCTGTGATATGTTCTATTATTTGCATAGTGAATATTTTTCAAGAGCTGGGAAACAGGAGTAAAGATGTGCTTCAAACATTTGCTGGGTACTGTAATAGGAGAAAAATGCCTCACTGATTTGTGTGGTAGGAGAGGAGCTCTTGCTGGATGTTGTGGTTGCCCGGTTTCAATTTTTATCTCCCCAGACACCTTCCCATTGTTTTCCAGTTCAGTAGCTCCCATGTTAAGCAGCAGAAGGCTGTGCCTTCTGGGCCTACGGGTTTAGAGAAGTCCTGTTTTGGCAGATGGGTATTTGCTATAAGGGAACACTGGCAGGATCCGTCAGTGTTTGTGAAGTCACAGAAACTGCCTGCTTTGGTCACTTGGCCTTCCATTTCACAACATGGAGATGTTGTATGGGAACTGTTTGCTAGCCCAGTCTGTGAAATATGCTGTATCACTTGATTGCTTACAATACATACATGATTGCTTGTGTAAATAAAGCAAGATTTTTGTTAAGATACCTTTGTTTTGGTAGCGAGAAATTTAACTGCTTCACAACGACTTTTGAGTTACCTCAACTTATTTTTGAGTGCTCTGTGGATTGACTTGACATTTAAACTAATGGAAACTTGAGTAGAACAGGAAACATATTGAGTAGAATTTTGCTCATTTGCATATTCTGATATGGGTGTGTTGATTTCAACCAATAATCCATAGTTATTTCTCTTAGGAGAAATGCCGTCACTTGAGGTGCAGTAGGTTATTTTGGGAACAATCTGATTGGAAATGGCATCTCCAGTCTAAAGGCTACAGCCAGTATCAGGGTGTTTGGACTGTGCAAATACACAAAAGGATGACAACCTTTTTCATTTGAAGAGGTGGTACTGTGATGAAAATGAACAAATATTTGGAGAAGAAAGAAGGATCAAACCAACTGGAGGGACACACAAACCTGCTGTGTGACCTTAGCTTAGCAACTCAGTTGCTTCTTTGGACAGGAGGCAATGCTTAGACTCTTGTTAGTACTCCAATATTTCTCTTAAAAGAGCGAAAGTTAAGGAATTTCTTTGGAGGCACAGGTCCAGGATGGCATCTATAAGCAAGTGCCCTGATAAGGGCTGGCCCCTGATGTCATTTGGGTGGCTCGAGACACAGCTCCTAAATGGTTGTCAGCTTGCTTGTTGTATAAGGATGCAAGACAGTTTTCTGTAACTCTAAAACAGCTCTGTACAGCACTTAATTCTTTCGTAGGGAGCCTCCTTCAAAAGTTCATAATGCATTCAGAAATAAGTTACTTGCAGTTTGTGTGAAAGGATAATATTTTGAAGGATTATGATTGCTTCTGTTGACTAAGTATGTGTGTAGCAGATGGATGGTCCAAGAGTTTTTGCTGCTAATTCTCTCCTGTATTGAAGTAACAGCTTTGAGTCATATAATGATGCTTTCTTTCTAGACACAGCTGCTCTAGAATATGCAGTATTGGCTTCTTGAGTTGTAAAACTGACTTGTTTTTCAACCAACTCAAACTACGAAGCTCTGCACTTCAAAGACACTGAAACTATTTTGAAAAAAAAAAGTTTTTTACAAATCCACATTTAGGAATAAGCCTAAACTGCATTTAGGCTTATGAAGTTACTTTGTTTTGTTCTGTATCTCTTCAAGAGTTTATATTAATGCTTTTACCTAACTAAACCTGAATCTAGACATTATTCTAAGCCACTCATTACTGAAATATACGACTTTTCCTTTCTTGTAACTTTCTTTTCCTTTCCTGCTTTTGCCTAGAACAAAGAAAAACTATTATTATTTCAAGGAATTGATAAGAGCTGCTCATCAGAAGAATTCACTGTGTTAATAAGTGGTGATATCATTTACATTTTGGATGAGTTCAGTGACAAATAATGATGCTGACTCTGTTCTAAAATAATCCAAGAATTGTAGAGAGAAAAAATTAAATCTATAAAAATGGAGAATTTCAGTAATTCTACATGGAAATGCTTAATTGCTACTGGTTTGCAGGGGAAATTTCAGTGGTTTATTGTACTGTGCCTCATGTTTCAAATAGCATCGTGTCTGATAAATGTCCTTTTCTTCTCTGTTTTGTTGAACGTGGGTGTGATGATCTAATTCAGTCTCAAGGAAACAGCTTAACGCTCACAAGTGTTTCTTGCAGAGTTTACTTTTTGTCTTGACACCGTTTGTTTACTAAAACCCTTTGAGATGCTTAACTTTTCTTCAGTGTTCCCATGCTTCCTCTTTCCTTTTGCCTAAAGTAGAGCTCAGCTGTCTTTGCCGCAGTTTTTTTGAAGGTTGTTGCATCCCTGCTCTTGTCCCTTACCTGTCTGTGGGTGGGCAGAATTTCATGTGAGGGCATTTGAAAAAGCTCATTTACACCTTAAAGTCTTCAGCTGAGTTGTCTTGGAGACCTGTAGATTCATACAAATCTCTGGTGCTTTTCAGGTGTTATAATCTAACACAGTTGAGGAGAGGAAGCCCATCATTTTTCTGACCCTTGCAAGGAGAGCATAGTTGTGTAATGGTTCCCCCCACCTGGTCTGGTAGGACTCTTTTATTTTATATTTCTTGAAACCTTTTTTTTTCTCCCCACTAGTTATGTGACTTCATGTACTTGCTAAAATTTTTTTAAAATCCAGTTCTAATTCTCTCCTGCCCATGGCTGAGTTAGTAATTTGAAAAGGTACACCATTAAAATATTTGGTTTGGGTTTTTTTAAATCACATTTTATGTGGGAAGCAGTTACGTTCAGCCAGGAGACTAACACTGAGGAAGGATGAGTGACACAGTCAGGATATGTACGTAATTAAGAGTTCCCTGCATATGAGGTGGTACCTTTCTCTCGTTAGACCCAATTAACTTTCTTTCTTATACAGAAGGAAATTGGATATTCTTTTGCATATTTGCAAACCTGTGCAAAAGATGCTTGTTTCTGTTGTCTATGCTGTGTTCTGTAAAAACCAGTTTTTTATAAAATAAACCTTTGAAAATTCCTGTTAAGAGGAGTCTAGGGAATGGTTAATGGTCTTGTACCATCAAGTAATTCTTCCTTCAATTGTGACTACTATTTTGAAGCCTCACTTTAGAATTCCCAAACACAAATGATAGTTGTACAATCTGGTTTTTATTTTTTTCTGCTGCATCTGAACTAGTTCCCTGATTAATATTGTGGTCAGAAAGACATTGATTGGCTTTTGGTTTCTATTTTTATTTATTTTATTTCTCCTGTGTCTAGTCCTCATGTTAATTCCTTGGAAATTGTCTGATAAATGCTGAAGTAGTCTGAGGATTTTGTTGAAAGACAAAGTAAAGGACTGTTTCAGTGCTTCTACTTTAAGTAAAATTCTAGTGAGATTCTTTATGTCTATTTGATTTCTCCCTTCCAACTAATGGCTCATTGATGCAGAAATACTATCCTGACTTATCAAATATGGCATAGTGGTCATCAACTCACATGACTTTTGAAAAAGGCACGTCATGCAGAGAAATTGGAGTTTAAAATACCGAAGGAGGTGTTGAGGTGGATTTGGTTGATAGTTTATTTATGTCACTGAATGTTTTT
Organism: Pitta sordida; assembly: GCA_013390025.1. Taxonomy (NCBI): domain Eukaryota; kingdom Metazoa; phylum Chordata; class Aves; order Passeriformes; family Pittidae; genus Pitta; species Pitta sordida. The sequence goes on from WEKX01024418.1 coordinate 54,752, forward strand.
TGGAGATAAGCCTTACCAGGAACTCTCGCAAGGAAGAAGACGGAAGTCCGTGTGTGGGTAGGTAGCTGGGCAAGATAAAAACAAACATCATGATTTAGTAGCCAAGCTCTGTAAAGGAGGAGGGGTGGTGTTATGGTCCTGCTGATCCTCAGCTGCTTGAACAGCCTGGGAGTGAGTGTTGAGGTGGAAGTTTTCTTGATGATACTGAGGTAATTAACAGGTAATCAAAATAGGTGATCAAAAGATAAACCCAAGTGTGAAGCATTAGCGAATAATGAGAGACTGAATGAGTATTAAAATAGATCAAATTCAGTATATATAAGTGTGGCATGATACAGTTTTTATAGGCAGGGTGTAAAGAAAGTTCATTGCAGTCTTACATATACAATAACTGAGTTGGAAATTATCATCATTGCCCAGTGGATCTTGGGGTTCTAAGTGAATGTTTTCTGTGGCTGGTCAGGTTAACGTTGACATACATCGGACAGAAGTGTTGGGACAGGGAAGGATGGAGAAGAGAACCTCATTACGTAGCAGTAAAAATCCATGGTTTCTTCTTCTCTCAATCAGTAAGATTTACTCTTATTTTCTCCCTTCCCTCATGCTGAAAAATTATGTAGTAGAACTGGAAAATGTCTTCAGAAGGGCAAGAATTACTAGAGATTCAGACTGGCTTCTTCAAACTCAAGATATGTGAGAAATATTTAAAAGAAAGTGTTCCCTCTTTTGGCTTCCAAAACAAGGACAAGAGTTTCAAATTAGGCTGGTATTTGACAAGTCAAAACCATAAGAGGATTTCTTCACACGGTGTGAGATTGTGAAATGTCTCACCACAGGATGTTGCAGTGCTAAACTTGGTTCAACAGCAACCAGCAGAGTTCATGGGTGAGAAACACCCTGTGGTTTTTCTACTATTAAACTCCATTTCTGGCTCAAGAAATCCAAAGAGACTGTTTGGGATTAGTAACTTCATGTTCTTGCCTTTTTTTCAAGTGCTGTCCCCTTTCTGGGTGTTGTGAGAAGCAAGATAGTGACAGAGGAGGGACTTTGAGTCTTGTTTGATGTGGCGATACAGGATCATATATCTTCATGTGGAAATACATTTGTGGTTTAAATTAGCAATGGCAATCTATAATTCAGTCCTTTTATAGATGAATTAATAAAATTATGGTAAGAAAGTACCCTTGCAGACAGTGTAATTCAAGCTTCTGCTTGAATCTGGGCTAAATTCAAAGCTAATTTGAATTGCTCGGGGTCCTGCCTAGTTCTGAAAGGCTTCGAATGTAGAAGTTCCATCCCTGCCAGATGCTGTTCCAATGCTTACTAACACTCCTGGTTGAAATATTCTTTTCTTTATGTCCAACTGGAATTGTCTTCAGTGCCAGCTGTCAATTCTGCCTCCTTCCTTTGTGCTCTGTAACTCACAAGTCTGCCCAGCTCTTTTCTATGACCTTCACCTTTCAGTAGTAGAAAACTTATATCAGGCTGTGCTGCTCCCAGCTCCCTGTTTCCGTCCGAGTAAAACAGGCCTGTCCCTCTGAGCTCCTCTTGCATTTTGTATCCTCCAGCCAGCTCACAGCCAGGGGGACAGCCTTCTGGACTCTTTCCAGTTTGTCAGCACCTCTTCCTTAGTGGGAGGGGGGAAGTGACCTGAAAACCAGACTCAGTATTCCCGATGAGTCTGCACGAGTGCTGAGCAGAAACAATCACTCCTCTCAACCCACTGCCTTGAGTGTCGCTAATGCAGCCTGGTATGTTGAGAAATTTCATTGCCACGAGGGTCTGTTGCATGTCCAGCCTGCTGTCCATCAGGATCTCTGCATCTTTTCCTGCAGAAGTGGCCCTCACCAGCTGTTCCACGGCCTGTGTGATAAATCAAGGCTGGAGTAGTTTTGTCCCAGGTGCATAGCCCTGGGTTTTGCTTTGATTGTGTTTCATTGAGTTCTTGGTGTGTTTTCCATGTTGTTTCTTCTGAATGACAGCTCTGCCCCCCAGCCTTTCCAAGCACTCCAGTGGTTTGTCATCTGGGAGTGTTCTGACTGCATGTTCCATAGTGCACATGGGTGAAGGTGGCACGTATGTTGAAGCTGGTAACATTTCTTGGTCATCAAGCAGTACTGGTACTTGGCCACCAGGAAGATTTTAAACCACTGGCCATTATTCTTTGAGCTGGGCTGTCCAGTCAGTCCCTGTCTTGTCTTGTATTCCAGCCATTCAGTCCATTCTCCCCAGTGTGGCTGTGAGGGTACTGTGGGAGACAATGTGGAAAACCTCACTAGTGGTGTTACAAAGGGCTGTTCAGAGATGGTTCATCACTGCAAGCAAACAGTCTTGACTGGGTTATGGGCTAGTTATTCCTACTTGCCTTTATAAGCTTGGAAGTGATTTCCATGTACATTTTTATTTTAATGTAGCTTTCCCAAGAACTGAGATGAGGCAGAGCAGCTTGTCACTTCCATGATCTTCCAGGTTCTCTTTTTGGAGTAGAGGCAATAAACTTGCCCTTTTCAGTCACAATCTTTGCTTGTTCACCGTGAGGTTCCAGCAGTGGTAGCAGCTCACGGTGCCATCTGTGAGCTCTCTCTCCCTCCGGCACCCATGTAACTGTGTGTCTTCAGCTTGCTTTACATTTCTTGTGTGAGTAATGCCACCTCTCTCCCCAGATTCAGTTGCTAAAACATGATCAGAAGGGCTTAGGAGGAGACCTTACCAGTGAAGACAAGGCATTTAGAACCGAGACTTTTTTATGCTTTGTTGCTGAGTCACAAACTTAATTCTGTAGATGTTTTCCTTCATCTTCCTTGTAGTGCTGTGTGTCTATAAAGCCCTTGTAATGACAGTTACTTATTTGAGCTTTAGTTGAATAAAGGGGACGTGTCTGTTGGCCGTGGCGGTAACGAAGGCTGGTTTTCTAGCTGTGACTTGGGATGCTTTTCCTCCATGGTGGCTGGAGGAACACAACAGCTCTGCAAAGAACACCTTTCCACAGTTGTTCCGTTTTTCATGTTGTATTCTCTCCCAAGCAGAGAGCCCTTAAGCAGTGTATCTGTTCAGTCTGTTTGGAAGCCCCAGGTGCTTAATGAGTGAGTGATTGTAGGAGCTGCAACAAGGCTTAAACTTCGCTGCTTCTCTAGATGCCGTTAAGCTGCTTAATACAGTTCAAGGTGCTCAAACAGTGTGAGTCCAGTCTGGGTGTCTGACTTGGACCAATGTAAATGCCATTGAGGTAGCAAAGCTTTCTAATATTTTATAATTAGTGAACTTCTGTGAGGGGAAAATGATTTGCATTTTCCTCTCCTTTTCAATACTACTAAGAGCTATAGATGGTTTGTTCCCATTGTGTGTTTTCTGTGAGCCAGTAGAGATAAGCAAGAACTGGGTGAGAGTGTGATCAGCAGCTGTATCTGTTTGATTTATGAATGGAGTACTAAGTGCATGCACACAGATACATTTAGAGAACTCTAACAAGAAAATTAACAATCTCATTAAAATATTGCTAATGAATGTAAAAACAAGGGTAAATATGCCTTGTAGGATGCTGTGTAAAGGATGGGCTGGTTTAGAATTTTAGAGTGGTTTGGTTTGAAGGGACCTTAAAGAGCATTTAGTTCCAACATCCCTGCCCTGTGCATTAGACCAGGTTGCTCAGGGCTTTATGTAACCTGGCCGTGACCATTTCCAGGAACAGGGCATCCTCGACTTGGCTGAGCAGCCTGTTCCAGTTCCCTTACTGCCCTCACAGTAAAGAATTTCTTTCTGACTTCTTATCTAAGCCTGCCCTCTGCCAATTTAAAGCCATTCCCCCTTGTCCTATCACTCCACACCCTTCTCAAAAGTCTCCCGCTGTCCTGTAGCCCTTTTAGCTACTGGAAGGTACTGGAAGCCTTGTCTTCTCCAAGCTGAACAACCAAAGCTCTCTGGTTTTATTGGAAAGGTGCTGCAGCCACCTGATTACCTTTGTGACCCTCCTTTGGACTTGCTCCAGTGGGCCCATGTCCTTATGTTTGGGGGCCCCAGAGCTGGATGCAGCACTGCCAGTGAGGCAGATTTGCCTCCCTTGACCTGCTGGTGACACTTGTTTTAATGCAGCCCAGGATGCACTTGGCTTGATAAAACTTACGTTTCTTTAACTGCTGATTTGCAGAATGGTAAATAACATTTGGGAAGTGTTACATAGTTTGCTAAGTGCAAGGTTACAATATATGCAAACATTTAAAACTTGCTGGATTTTTTCCTAGCTTTAATAGGTATTAAAATACTCAAGCAAATGAGATCAGTAAATGAGTGGCTTATTGAAAAATTTCTTTTGATGAAAATATATTGAGTATAAATTCACTCTATGTAAGGGTATTTCATGTTATATTTGATGTAGCTTGTGAAAAGAAAGATTGCCTGAAGTTTCCCAATTTAAACAGTTTTAGCCACTTCATGCTTTTAGGAATATTGGTCTTGCTTTGGTACCTTATTTGCATTCATGGACTGGAAGAGGTCTGTGTTTGGGCTGAAGGCCAGGTAGTAAAACATCACAGTTCAGTTCTGAAGTGTCCACTTAAAATCTGCCTCTGACATCCTGAGCTCTGCAGTTTTCTGCTCCATCCACTCAACTGAAGAGCCAGTGAGTAGCTCTCATGACAGTCCTTCCTCTTCCACCAGTTCAAGCTTGTAGCCCCATAAGGATCCTCTCCTAAATGTTGTCTCCACAGCCAGAAGTTGTTGGAGCACATTTTGGGACAGCACACTGTTTTTCTGACTCTCTAAAACAGCAGTGAAGTAACTCCTGAAATGAAGGAAGTACCAGATCAATCAGTCTTCTGCCTCTCTATTGGCATTTATCACCTGGGAACAATTGCAGAAACCTCCAGCCACGTCGACTTTCCTTCATACCAAAGCAAAATTTTGCTCTTGGAATAACTTGTGTTACTGTAATTTCACCCCATTTGTAGGCTGTTCGAACCTCTCTCAAACTCCTTTTCACTCGGTTTAGATTTGACCTGGTTTAGTACATGGTGAAGTTGAATGAAGCTGATGAACAAAAGGAGCAGAATCTGTTTAGTGACACTGGATTTCAGTGTGCTGCCCACTAATATTTGACAACTCTCCTTTGTAACCTCCTGTATGCTCCTGGTATGAGCCAACTGGGTGTGGTTTTTCAAACCCTAACGAGTAGGACAAGTTGGTATTGTGCATCTCCAGAGCACATTCTGGTCAGTGCTTGCTGCTTTATTTCAGATTTTTTTTGATGTTCAGTAGCTGATCATCCTTCTTTCCTTCAAGTAATGCTTCCCTAGTCTGTAGGTCTCTTTTTCCCCATCAAACAATAATTCTAATCCAGGCTTGGTCAGAGGATGGTACCGGAAGGAAAGGTTGAATGGCTTGTGGCACCTAATGATATGTAAATTGTGCACCTGTCTCTTGATCCAAGAAGTTTGATGTTTACTGTTTTCTAACTACCTGAAAATCAAAGTGAACCACAATTAAAGGTTTTTAGAATTACATTGTTCAGACAACTTTTTTTGCTCTCCTTCAATTTATTTTCATTATTGGAGAGAAAAAATGAATGTAGTGGTACAGTGCCTGTAACTTCGGAAAAGTTCTCTGGTAAAAACCAGTGCAGATGAGCAGGATCTCTTGGAGCCTCGGAGAATTGTAGGAGTAACAAAAGAAACAGAAGATTAAGATGCAGAGTAGGGATAAAATGCTTGCCTGTAAAGAGTTCAGCAGTTGCAATTTCTAAATTTTGGCATTCATGGAATCTAGTAAGTATAAAAGCTGTACCTGGATACCATTTACAAACATTCTCTTAAAAACTGCTGGCTCTGTAGAGAAAAACAAGGGCCTGTGCAAAATATGAGAACCTGAGGTAAAGAGTATTTACTGCCAGCTTCAGTTATGTAAATAACTTCATTGTACCTTTAATTTCCCTTGTTATTGGTACCCTAAAGTTGTATTTTCCAATATGTTTTTTAATTACTTTCAGAGTATATAGTGCAGCAGTTCAACTCATAGCCCCTTCCACTCAGGATATTCAGATCATGTTTAGGATAGAGGGAGAAAACCCCACACACAATATTCCAAAAGCTATTGCACCTAGGCAGATTCTAAATGATATATAGTGATGGCAGCTGACATTGAAAGTTGAATTGTTCTAAATGTCATAGGAACACAATCTGTGCCAGAAATCTGCACGCTGAAGAGGGAGCACAGGAAACAGGGGCTGTTACTGCTCTTGTGTGCAGATAAGGAACTAGGAAAAAGGGAGATTAAACACAGACCTTTTTTTCCAACTGACTACATCTGTGTCCAGTTCAGCTGAGTGCTCAAAATTTAACAAAAGCACTTTCTGTAGTCAAAAAGATAACTCAAATCAGGAGTAGCTTCTGAAAGTCTTGACTGATGCAGCTTTTTAGTGTGATGTGGAGAGCTGATTAGTGAAATACTTGCAGAGATGTTTTCCAGTGAGCAGTAGGAAAAATGCAGGGAGTGGGGGGAATAGGGAAGAAGTTGTCTTACTGCTGTCTGCCATCAAGTTCTGGAAATAAATTTCTGTGTTTAAAAACACGAGGTGTCAAAATACTGCCCCCCCTTCCCCCCACATGCATCCTATCTGTGGTGCTCGAAAATGTTTGATATTTTTTGTGAGAATGGAGAAATGAGAGTTGTAGATGGAATAAAATATGGTTGTGTAGGCAACTGAGTAGGTGTTGAAACCTGTTAATTGGGATGGTTTATGTGGTTTGGGGGTTGGGTGGGTGTACTGCTGGGATTTTAGGGCAAGAAGGATAAGGAAAATAATTGTTTGAGCTTGATGTTTCCTGTGATAAAGGCCTGTTCTGCCATTTGTTTAGTTCTTACTTTGAGATGCCAAAAACCATAAAATAGATCATTTCAGTCTTCCTGAGAGGAAGAAGAGCCCTTTCATATCTTATCAGGAGTGTGCTTGTGTTAAATTTCTACTACAAATAAGAACAACCTGTTGCAGGTCGTGCGAAGTCTTGGAGAGCAAATGCTTCTGCTCATCTTCCTTGCTCTGAACCAAACTGTTCCCTACTGGGGAACTGCAGTGGTTATGTAGGAACCTGTTTCCTAATAGAGCCCAAAAGGAGTGTGGCCCCTGGGGACACTTCCTTGCGTGCAAATGATGAGAGTGAGGTAAATGGAGACCTTGATATAATTGATTAGAAGTTATATGTAATCAAACATATACGTGATACATACCAAACAGAACACTGATTTGTGTTTCCTGTCTTACCTTTAACTTGTATAATCTGATTGCTAGCTAAATTAAGCCTCTGATTAATGAAAGAGCAATCAAGATTATCATAACTACCTGAAAGAACTTCTCATGGACTTTTGTAAAGATAAAAGGTAAATTGGGTGTATAACACTGGAATGTAGTCCTAGTGGAAGTAATATTAAAAATAAGCTTTTTGTGGGAATAGATCTCATAGGAGACCTATTAGATTTCCTGAATAACTCTTGGTGTACTGATTATAAGTTTTTAGTAGCCAATATTCATTTATAAACATGCTTTCCCAAGGATAGCTTTCTCTGCTTTAATGAATTTGTGAAGGAAAGAAAAGTAAACTTCAAGTCACGTTCCAAAGTGTGATCTTAGTTGTCATTTAACTTGTAGCTTTCCTTTTGTAGATACACTTTAGTCGTTGCTTTCTGTTGTCCCTGGACTGTTTCCATCAGTGCTTGCTACAGCCAAAGCAGAATGAGTGAAACTGGTATCAGAATAGAAACTTCAGCACTTATTTCCTGTCACTGTTCTTTGCATAATCTTTGTAGTGTTGTCTCCTTGCTGAGAGGCCTTAAATAGGGCTTTGATTAATTGCCTCTAAGTCTCCTGGAACCAAGATGTTCTTTGGGCTGCATCAGGTGAAATCGTCAGTCTCTCTAAACTCTGGAGGACCTACCTCTTTAAATACAGAAATTCTGATGGCTTGATATGTTTCTCATTTAGGTGCCATATGAAACACTGAACAAACGATTTCGAGCTGCGCAGAAGAACATTGATCGAGAGACCAGCCACGTCACCATGGTGGTGGCAGAGCTGGAGAAGACCCTGAGCAGCTGTCCTGCCGTGGATTCAGTTGTTAGTCTCCTGGATGGAGTAGTTGAAAAACTCAGCGTTCTGAAACGCAAGGTAAGTGCCGTTCCACCTGGATGGGTTGGTCTTGGCAAAGTGAGCAGACCTGGTTTTCTGCAGTACTGTTTGCTTGGATTTTCTTTCCAAAATGCAGGGATTACTGGCACTTTGTAATAAAAGCCTTGGAGTGCACAGTGAAATCTTGCTTCACTGTGCTTATGAAACATGGCTTGGTGTTCCATGGCTGAGTATAACAAACCTCTGTGTACAGGTAAAATTAATATGTATTTATAGTCCTGAAAAGGAATTTCACTACTCACGGAAAAGAAGTAGTACTAAAATGAATTGATCTGTATCAATTCCTGCTTGTCTGATGGAAAGGTTTGTACAGTTGCATAAATTGATCTGTTGAAAAGCAAAACAGGTAGAAGATGAAGCTCAAAACTTTCACCCCCAGTGGAGGAATGAAGTGTTGACGCTTCTTTGCCTAAACACTTCATTCAAAGCCCAAGTTATCCTGGATTTTAACTTGAATTATTTTTTTTATAAACACCCAACTTGCAAGTTGAAAGGTTCCTAGGGAAATTAAGAGCCTTTCAAACAAGATTTGGCAGGGTAACTGGCCTATAACTGTTAACCTTGAACAAAATCCAACCAGATTTCCATGCCTTTACCAGGTGTTAGGAAAAAAGTATAAGCTGTCCTTATTTTAGATGGGAATATTACTCATCCCAAGAGTCATCAGAACACTTACTTGAAACAAGTCTTGCAGAAAAATGAAAATAGCTCTGGCGCCTGACTTGAGAGCAATGCTTCTCCAAAAATACATGGATGAAGCATAGCAGCAGAGTCATCTCATTAAAACTTAAATGAAATAACCAACAGATATAAATCTTGAGACTGTTAAGTGAAGCATCAAAACACCTTGGAGGTTTGGAACATGAAAATAACACTGTCATGTGTGGTGATTTGGGGTTTTCTGCTTGAGCAAGTTTTCTGGGTGTTGGAAAGCTGTTCTGCAAAAGACTTCATAAATTAATTGCTCTTTTCATCTTTGGATTGTGAGACTTAAAGAGGTCTTGAAAGATCTGGTTTTTTCACTTCTCTTACTTACAGAAAGATAGAAGTGCTATTTCTGGAAGAGGTGTTGGATTCTGCTTTTAAGTGTGTAATAATGATGTGGAGGAGTAAAACTTATTTACTTGTTAAATCTTTGCTGACTGTGGGGGTGTGTCTGAAAGCATTGCTGAATGTTTTGGGTGCAAAGCTCCATTTCAGTGTAATTGCTCATTTGTTTTTGACTTCCTGAAAGACTGTGGGGAAAAAAAACTTCTCAGAAAAAAAATTTGTTTGACAGTAGAAGTCTTATGAAATACAAAGGTCTTGTTTCTGCTTCAAACCCTCAACTCTCAACTGCCTTCTCAGTAATCTCTGCCCAGAGCAAAATAATTGTTTTCTTTAGGGCCTTTAGACCCATGTGGGATCTCTGTTTCCTCCTGTGTTTAGACAAGGATCTGATGAACTGCTGAGATGGCCATAACAGACTTAGATGGTTCCTTTATTTAACACGTTACTCGCTTTTGAAAGAGAGCTTTTCAACACAGCAGGTTACTTGGGTTCTGAAAACCATCCTGGGGAAACCTAGGCCTTTGTGGGTTTCCTTCCACATCCTATTTAATATGCTTGTTCCCTCAAGTTCTATTCATGTCCAGCAGGGCAGGTCCAGATAGACTTGGTTCAGAGACTTTTGAAAAGGATCCGTAGCCTTTCTGAATGCACTAGACGGATCAAAAAACCAGCAAGAGCTGTGTAAGTCCAGGACACTAACCATATAAGCAGAGCCCTTTGGAATGAGAAAGGGTCTAACCTTTGTGCCTGGCTGCCTTGAATTCTCTTAAGTTGTATTCAGAATACTTCTTAAGGTTGCGTGCACATCTGACAATACTACAGACATCTAAAAATTGAAAGTGAGTTTTGGTTTAAGTTAGTGTTTGTTTGCTGAATGGGAAAGAACTCAGTCTACAACTTGAACAAAATATTTGTCTTCAAACTGTGTTGCAATTTCTAATTTCTTCAGTAATAGAAGTAACTCAGACTGCAGTAACAGTAAAAATAACTCAAGCTACAGATGTTTACATCAATTTTAGTAAAAGACCCTTGTATAGTGACTAGGGCTTTAGATGCTTGCATTTGGTGTCCAGGGCCAGATCAGAGTCAGGCTGAATTGGGTCAACTGCTTGGTCAGCTTTTCGTGCACAAGTTTTCTCTTATTCCCTTTGCTTTTCAAACACTACTCCTTCCAGCAGTGTCTGTTTGAGCAGGAACAGTAAACACAATTAGAACCAACCTGTGCTTGCAGAGCTGGAGCTGTTACCCAAGGATGACACTGTAGCCTGAGTAACTTGAGTCCTAGGAAGGCTGCTGTGTTAGCACGGGCTGCAAAGTGCTACCAAACGCCAAAAGCCTGCCAGGTTACTTGGGCTGTGCTGGGCTGGCAAAGCTGCCTCTGCCTTCCTGTTGCCAGAGCTGTGCAGTTATTCAAACCCCAACCAGCGAGTTTAATGTCACCGCAAGGCAACCCAGCCTGCAATTGCATCACTAGTGATAGATGGGATGGGTACTAACCGTCCTCTGCTGGTTTGCCTCCACCTTAGCAAGCCTGTAAAGGTGCTGGCAGCCTCCTGGAGTTGTGTAGCCTGGCATGACCCAGAGTTGTCATGTGCTGTGCCCTGAGTCAGCAAGCCTGGAATGACGAGATGTCTGTCATAAAATTGCCTGCATATTGTTGTCATGAAATTTGCAGCAGAACCAATCAGCTGTAACTTAAAGGTTGAGGGAAAGCAAGTATGAGGTGGGTGTTTGTTTTTTTAATAAAAGTACTGTGGAGCTAACTTGGCGGGGGGGAGGGGGGGGGGGCGGGGTTTAGTGACAGTATATTGATTTTTAAAAGTCATTCTGCTTCCTCTGGGCAAATACATTTTCCTAAGTGAGGTTCCTTAGCAGTGGATTCATGTTTCCACAGTAGCAGAGGTAAATCAAGCAGTACCAGTTGAACAAAACTGATGATTTTTGAAAAACTACTCTTAGGTCCTTGAATTAAAGGTGCCAAGAGGCCAAGTAGGTGTTTGTATTACTTTGGTTATTGCATGACTGATTAAAATGGCTCCAGTGTCCAGAAGTCATGTGGGTTTACTCTGCATCACTCCCCGGTAGAACTAATTCAGCGGGACAGCTGCTGGGGGCAGAAGCCATGCAGAGGTTAGAGGTGGGCATTCTGCTTTTCAGCTGCTTGTAGCAGATGACTGCAAACCCTCACAAAGCTCTTTGCAGTCTATTACAGCAGTTGCTGCTGTAGTTGATACTTCGCTGGTTTTAGACAAACTGCAAATTGGGAGAAAAATGTCTATATTTGTAGTGTCTGATAAGTCAGAACTAATTTCTGTGCAAGGATACCTGAGAACTTGGCCAGCCACGTTAGAAAACGGGTTTCAAAATGAAAGAAACACTACTTGAATTAACTATGTCGTGTAAAGAATACTTACTGTATTTTGATTTAAAAAGGAGGTAGAAAATTTATAGCTCTTACTTTGAATTTTCACTTTTTAGGCCGTTGAATCAATCCAGGCTGAAGATGAAAGTGCCAAACTCTGCAAACGTAGGATTGAACATCTGAAGGAGCACAGCAGTGACCAGCCAGCGGCTGCAAACATGTGGAAGAAGAAGCGCATGGATCGTATGATGGTGGAGCACCTCCTACGCTGCGGCTACTACAACACAGCTGTGAAACTGGCCAGGCAAAGTGGAATCGAGGTGGGTAGCACTGAACTGACAAAGTGGTGGGGAAGAGGAAGTTGGCGAACATAAAAAAGCTGCTTTGGCTTTGTAGCAGTTACTTTTATGTATTAGTGTCTCTCCATTGGTAATGTTTATCTATTCATCTTTTTAGGCTTGAGTTTGTTCTTAAGTTTTATTTTAATATATTTAATAAGTCAAAGTTGAAGGCATACTTTTTAGTCATAAAATAGATGCTTTTAGATAAACACCTTGCTTTATTAAAACTCAGATGAATTTTCAAATGTCATGCAAAATTTGTTGTTACAGGCCTTTAGGCTGCTGATTAAGCAGTTGGTGGAGCTTCCCATCTGTCTAGGCGCTCTCAGATGATGTGTAGGTGACCAGGCTGAGCAGAACAGCATATGCTGGTTGCAGGAACAACTGTTCTGTTGTATTATCCTACTATTTAATGCATTGACAGGAAAGCTGGCTTTTACTTGGGGTTTTTTAGTACCCAGTATTTCTTGCATGGTCTGTAGAGAGGTTTTGCTGGTTTGCTTATGTCGCCATTTTGTAGTTGTTGCTCTCCTTTTCACTGTCACCTGGTTGGTTTTGCTTTGTCCTCACAGTGGGTTGTGAAGTGTTTGGAGTTGGTACTTTGGTGTAGCCTGTTTATGCAGAGATTCCTCTGCTGTCCACACTGTGGTCCTCTGTCAGCCGTGGGGGACACTAAAACTGATCCTTTAAGAATGTGCTGTTTATTTAGAGAAGTCATGTTCTGATTTTAGGTAGCATTTGCTGTGTGATCCTGAGTAATTCTTGCATCTTAAGTTCCTGTAGTATTCCTGATTCCAGAATATACACAGCTCTTCTGGTTAAAGTCTTACTCCTAAAAAGATGCTGAGAGTGGAGTTGGAAAGTGCATGACTCACATAATACATTTTTTAGGTGGTGTAGTCAAACACGTCTCTGAGCTTGTTGAGAGGGAAGAGATTTTTGTTACTGGTGTCAAATTTGCACTTGTTCTTTGTCTTGTAACACGAGTGTACCTGTCACACGTACCTGTTATTCCGTGGCTGTTACTGGTCTGATCCTGTTTGAAAGAGTGTGTAGATGTTGAATAGAAGTGAGGGAGAAAGTGGCTTACAAAGTATTAAGAGGAAGTAGTCCTGAAGAAATCAACAAAGAAGGTACAGCCCATGTGCTTGAGTCAAAAAAGCCCAGGCAGTTGTGGAGGGGTAACTGCAGCTGACTGGGCAGTGGCTCTTCCACTTCTGGTACATGTTTGGAGCAGGAGCTCATCTCTGCTGAATCATCATGTTACTGTACCTGGTGGGTCTGCTGAAAAAGCACTATGGAAATATTTTCCCTTTCATGACAAGTTCTATTCTGCCTCATTAGTAACGCTCAGCTTCGGTTTAGACACAAGCATGGAAGTCTGTTGTGATGCACTGCAAGGTCATGTGGTAGGAAGCACTCTTTCTTTTTGTTCTGTTTGCTGAATAGAAACCTCTGTGTTGAAAAAAACAAGTTTTAAATAATATTATTTACCTTCTGCCTTCAAGCCTAAGTATTTCTTTGCATAACATCAAATTAACTCGAGTAACACAATGTAGTTGCACATTGAATGTACTGAGGCCATATTTATTCTGGTTTGCTCAAATTATGCGTTTTAGTCATCATTAAAGTTTCTTTTGGCTTAATGAGGATAAGGCTTCCCTCAGTCTATTAACTTTTCACTCAATCTTTCTTACTGTAATATGAGCCTCTTTGTGAAGAGCTTTTACAGTGTAAGATAGCGAGACTTGATCATTTTACGGAATTTGTGGTTTTGCTGCTTTAATAAGGCAACTTCTCTGTTTATTTTTGTTCCTTTCTTGCTGTAGGATATGAGCATTGAAATGTACTCTAATGCTTAATAATGTGACTTTGCTGTAGAGATTACAAAATACCATGATGTTCTCTATCCAGAGTAATCTTTGTTTACTGTGGTCTCAGCTGTAATCCTGATCCGTGTCCCCACCACCAGACTTGATATCTCAAGACTTTTTGAAGAATATTGTTACCACTGGGTAGACACTCTACCCTAAGTGTGGTCCGGAAAAAATGGTGGTGATTTTTTTCAGCTTGTCTGGCAGCCAGAGGTGAGGCTGGAGGAAAAGCTGAGCATAGCCCAGCAGTGCTCTCCTGTGGCAAAGACAACACTCTTTGCCACAACAGCACTCTGGGTTGCACCTCTATGAGCTTTCCCAAACACAGATGGGCTCTGATCCAGCCCCTCTGGACTCCACACTGGTTAGACCCATCTGGAGAGCTCTGTCTAGTTCTGGGCTCCCCAGCAGACACGTGGGGTGTGGAGTCTCCCTGTACTTGGAGATGCTCAAAACCACACTGGAATGGGCAAGATCCTAAGTAACCTGTTGTAGGGGACCCCAGTTTGAGCACACAACTTGGAGAAGTCCCAACTTCAGCCATTCTGTGATTTTGCTCCTGTGATCTCAGGCCAAATGGCCCAAGTGTCCTTTGGCAGTGTTGGGAAAGACTGAAGGAAAGAGGCTCTTTCCATTTCAGTTGTAGCTTGGGGATCCCAGGTTAAGCATGTCTCAGGTAGCTGTTAGACCAGTCTTGGAAGCAAGTCTCAGCGTGCTTGGCTTGTGAATGCAGAGACCTGCAGAGCTGCCAAGGTGCTTCAGGAAAGGATTCTGTTTCAGTGACCGAAAGCAAACTGTCTGCTCTCTATTACTGGCAAAGATTGACTGTGCAGCGTAGTGTCCAGTTCTAATAGTTTATGATGGGCTGTGACAAATTTTAGGCTGTTTTCTATATTAAGTACCTTCATAGGAGTGACAGGCTATGAAATCTTGCAATGGAAGATAAGCACTTAAAAACCATGGTTATAAACCAGGACACAAACAGAATGGAAAGAAATGCTGGATGTGAAAAACTGTAGGAAAATTCAAATATCGGAGTTATGAACTTGCTCAAATAAAGAATAACTTGGGGCATGTGGCATTTATACAGCATAATGTTATGGCAATATGAGAAATAAATTGCAAGTATGGAATGTGTGTACTATGTCTTTAAAGAGGAGTAATGCTGCTTAAGAAAGTAAACCAAATTATGAGTAATAATAAAATAAGAGTTGACAGTCAAGGACAGAAATGTCATGATTGTGCCAAAGTAAATATGGGGGGGGCTCTATTGTGGAGGGGTTTTTATGTCTTCTGGGTCCCTAATGATGTGAAAAACAATTGGGGTTGAAGGTAAAAACTAGATGTTAAGTTTTTGTTGTCACATACAAATGAAGCTCTTCAGTATCAGCTTGTTACACTTAATAATGATATTATTTTGATTGTATTATGACCTTGGGGTGCCACACCAATATCAAAATATGTATTTTCCTCTGCAGGTTGGTATTTTCAGCTAGCTGGCAAGGTTTTCTGTTAACTTCACCTCTGCTGTTCCGTGTTCTGCTACACTAAATGCTATCTCATTTCTGTGCCATTAATTGATATGCAAATCTAGTCTTGGAAATGTGTTCAGTAGGAAGTTGGTTGCTGTTTGCAGATAAGTTTTTATAATTAGGTTAAGTATGTAGTGCTTTTTTTGCTGTTTCTGGAGGTGATGAGTTTTAAAATTTCATGGGTTTTTTCTAGTCCCTTTCTTAATAGTCTAGGAAGAAAAAAAAATTTCTAGTGTCCTTACGTTCTTTCCTTAATTATGTATAGCTGTAGTGATTTTTGCCTCTAAGATTGAAAACAAACCCGGATTCTGGAGCTGCCAGTCTCTCTTCTCATATGCTGTAAATCCTCTTTCTGTCTTTGCTTAGTTTATTTTAGTACAAGAATATATGTCCTTGCCTTAATACTCATGCTGTACAAAAGCTGTACAAGTGACAATGGTTTTTTTCTGTGAAGAATAACGTAAATTCAAAGTGAAGTTTCAGTGTGTTGAGGCAGGGAGCAATTAATTTAGAGACCTTTAAAGCAGTGAGGGGCAGAAGAACTATGACACCCCTGGGCAGGGTGGACAGTGGCACTGTAAGGTTGCAGTTGGACACTTGAGTTGAAATAACTCTCATAAATAGCTTAAAGCTGGTTAATTTGACCTTGCATCAGGGATTATGCATATCAGAGTTCTACAAATTCATGTTCTCAGATTAGTAATGAAGTAGGTGCATCATCCTTCAAAATACTGAACTAACCCTTTGCTTTAATACCACGGTGTGCTTTGGCTTTTCAGAGTTGTGAGGGAAAATAATTGAGTATTCCATTACCAAGTTTTGTGTAGACATATGACAGTTTTCAACATTGAAGTCTTTTAGAAGGGCTTTGTGACACTTGAAGCAGTATTAAACCAATCACAGCAGCCCTTAAAAGGTTCATTTCCTTGAAGTGTGAGTTCGGACGTCCAGTTTTCATCAATGGTTTCCTTCTAAATCTGTGGTAATGGTTATTCTCTGGAGAATATTGAAACAGGGCAGATATTGCAAAGCCATCCTGAAAGTACTTCATTATCTTTCAAAGTAGTAAATACATTTATGAAAAAACTAATTGAGTTTAAATGAAAGGAATAGTTGTCACTGGAAAAGCTGACTGACTATCTTGCATTCTTTCTCCAATTTGGTGCGGTTCCTCTTTTCTACTGCATACATGCAGCTTTGGGTTTTGTAAATTTGAGACCATTTTGAAGGGATAATCCTAACTCAAAAAGATACCTGTAACGAATTCAAGTGTGTTACACTGTCTTAATTTTGTTATGGAAAGCCATGAAATCTTATCTGGTGTCCTGTGAGATAAGAGAATCGTGAATTCCGAAAATCAAGCTTCATGGTTATAACTAAGTACCTGATCTCTTCTTTGTCCTGTTCCACATCAGTGTTCCTTTCCTTTGTTCACCCCCAAGGTAATTGTTTTCTTTGCTTTGTAGAATTGTTCCTCAGCACTGTGATGTGGATTCTTCAGGTGAGGCCTCAGTAAAACACTGCTGAACGATTCCTGTCTGTTACGAGGCAAAATCTTACTGAAGCTGCTGGTTCTGAAGAGATCCATTCCCTGAGTTACTTGCTGACTCTTTCAAAAAGTGGGAGATGGAGAATGACCTGCACATTTGGGCATCACAAACAGGAGCAGTATTAAGGCTTAACTCCAAGTTAAAAGCTGAATAAGCACTTAACAATCACACCAGTGTACCCTTAAGTCTTCCTTGTTAAGACACGTAGGACAAGAATGGCTTGTAGGCAAACAGACAGATGTATTAAAGTAATTAATCTAAACTAGTTTATATTCATAACAATTCAATTTTAAATAGGTAAATGATATTCAGCATAATGCTTGAATATATTGTTTGCTTCACTGTCATGTGGAACAGAGCCAAGATGACTTTCCAAATGTGGGCTGAATGGCAAAAGGTCTCTTTTGTCAGGAGCTATTTGTGTCCCTCTCCTTTGACTTGGTGTTTCCACACTAGAGATGTTAGAAGAAAATGACGTGTGAAGGAGCTCCTGAGCTGGCATGACTAATTCTGAGGTGCCAGGATGTTAACTTGTGTTGCTTGGAGCTACCTTACAGTACCAGGCTAGAGAGAGCAACCAGAAACTCTTTGAAATGTGTTTTGGCTGTTCCTAGTGTAGGCATGGCAACTCTGACTAGATTGGTATAATGAATGTCTGGGTGTGTTCATCTGAATTTCAAAGTGCTGTAATTCCTGCACAGCCTTACATCTGCAGTTTGTCTCAAGCATCTTGAGGAATTAGAATTATGTAAATGTGGAATAGTCGAGATCGAAGCAGAATAACAAAGTTTCTCATTACAAATCATTTGACACTTCAAAAGCCCACAACATGAAATGTGCTGTGATGTTCAACATCTTATTTTTTCAGTCCTTTTAGACAAAGTGGGTTACCTGTTGTGTATCATAACTGAACTAATTTATTACAAAATACTTCGTCTGGAAGGCTGGTGATGCAGGAAAAATTCTTGAATTGAAATGTCATCTAAATAGGGAATGCTGTTATCACCTGGAGGTTGCCCAGGTATAGAAGAGGTTTGGTTTCAGTTACACCTCTTCTTACTGTACATTCTTCCTGTCAGACATTCCCTCAAAGTGTAAATGTTACTTCACGTTTAGCACTTTCGCTTAGTACACAAACATTCCTGCACTAGATGATGACAGGGTTAACATTTTGTCAGAGAACCTGTGTAGCTGCTGAGGCAGACTGATCCTGCATGGACAAAAGCTGCAGGGCTTGTGCCTTTCCTCTGCTACGAGAGGCTATGACAGAGAATGAGGCACTTTTTTTCTGCCCAGTGATGCATGTTAAGCTCTAGAGGCTTTGTCACACTACTCTGGAGTAGTCATTTATTACTGTACTTAGCAGGGTGTAATGTGCTGCTGGACAAGGTGCAGCCATTTGCTGAGGCAGGAGGAGAGGATGTGTTGGGCAAACAGCTTGCTAATAACCAGCCTCAGAGCTTGCTCCAACTGTGAGCCTCTACCAAACAGCTTCTGTGCTTGAGCAGGAGGAGGAGGAGGAAACATTTCTTTCTTTTTGGCTCAGAAGCTATCGATACCAGAGTACGTATAGTTTTGGTGACCACACTTTTGGAAAGATATTGGAAGAACTGGAGGAAGAAGATGACTGGAAAATGTAAGGGGTGGGTGATTTTGCAGAAGTTATGTACCAAGGGGTCTTGTAATCTAGTGCTGGAAGGGTTAGGGAGGTAACAGGGCCTATAATCAGAAGTCAGCAAAATTCAAGTTTGAAGTTGAACACAAGGTTAGAAGGTGACTTAATCACTAGAACTAATGAGCCAAAGAAGTACCGGTATTCTCTAAAGTTATGGAAATACAGTGTTCTCCTGACAGACAGTCAGTGTAAGTTACTGTTATCCTTCAAAAATAACCAGGTAGGACTACAAGATTGGTGCTATACTGAGGCCATGGAAGATGCTCTCATGTGAAAGCTTGACTGTGTACACCATGGGATTCTGTGTTTACTTTGTAGACAAAAACTTTTCTGGCTCTTCTGTTGATGGATCTGTGGTTTGGCTGTCTTTGCTTTTTCCCCCAGTAACTAGATCTGCAGCTGGTTTGAGTAGGACATTCTCTCAATTACTCTGTTTATTTTCTCTCTAATCCTGTTAATGTGTAGCATGAAAACACTTAATAGTAGCTTAATGAACTTCAGGCAGCATTATTTTATGAGCTGAGAGTAAGGAGGCCTCTTAATGTTAATTTGTGCCCACTTTTAACTGGTCTTTGGTAATTGAGGTGTTGCTGTATTGTCACCACCAGTGCCATTACTTCCTTAATAATTTTGTTTCCCTTCAATGTCAGTGCAGTTTATAGATACCCTGTGTTGACTTTGAAGAAACTATTCCTCCAGCAGACTTTTATTCCTGCCATTGTGTAGGATCAGAGGGGCTGGATGGTGGTATCAATTCATGTCACTGCTGTTGAAACCTCCTGTACTGTCTCACTTTTCACCTGCACCTCATTTTTCCTTCCTGCACGTATTTTCAAGCAGGCAGGGTTACTGTGATGTGTTCCAGTCTTCCTGCCTCTTTCACTGTGTCCCCACTGTAGAAATACATTGACCTCTTCTTCCCCAGCTGGTCCTGTTGTCTTACCTTGTAGCTCCCTGTGTCTGCCTTCTTCCTCAGTTGTCTAACAGTCATCATGGCATCGAATTGATCCCTGGATTTGCTGTCTGTTCATCACAGAAGATATTTTAACAAATGAATATAGAAGGCGAAATTGACCTTTTTGTTTGCAACTCTTCATTATTGCATTTGTATTTCTCTTCTGTAGAACTAAATTACTCTGAGGGTTGTATTCCAAGTGGAGGATACATGAGCAGTCATTGAAATCTTCACACAGCTTTTTTTTTGAAGTTGTTATTTGAGCGATCTAAGTGTTTATTGTATTTCATACACAAATGGTTCACTGTGCTGCTGAATGCTGAAGTGCATCAGCAAAGCCTTTTTTATGAAGGTGCTGCTCTTATGGATGTAACGTGTACAGATAGTCCATCTTATTAAATCTGTCACACTCCTGGCAATGAGCCACTCATGGCTTGGGGCACACTGGCCTATTTTCAATTTCATGTTGATGCTGGTAAGCAATTAAAATAAACAGTTTGCATTTTTGAAAAAATACATAAGCACCATCTTATGATATTACAAATCACTTATTTTATACAATAATTAGCCTATTTTATGACTCCTGCTTTTTTTCCATTGAGGAAACTCTTTTCTACAAAACGCTGCCTTTTTTTCACTGAATCAAATCTTTTGTTTTGTCTTGTTTAATCCTAACTTTTCTTTTAGGAGGGAATTAATCTTGTTTTGAGGATCACTTATGGGAGATCTGACAATATCACGTATTGTGTGTTTTAGTACTTGTTTCTGTTTGGTTTTGAGTCCCATTAAGGATTCACGTTTCCTATGTGAAATATTCGGGTGCTTACATTAATATAGAAATGTTCATGTGAATTGTAAGGGACTTTATCACACATTTGTTGTGACAGCTCTCCAGACTTGTGGCTGGAGATCCCATAAAATGAAAGTACTTCAGCTCGTGTGCAGAGTGGAGACTGATGGAGAGGAATGACTTGACCTGACTGCTCCAAATTTTAAACTGTTACATAAATTAGAAAAGCAAAAGCTGTATTGCTACTGCAGAAAAGATGCTTTCATTCTTTCTAAACCATTTTTGAAATATGATCTAATGCAGAGTTGCTATTTTTGTTGTATCTGGTGCTGAAAACACTGAGCAGCTTTCTTTTTGAATTTAGAAACACGCATCTCAATCTGGTTTTTTCCAATTCATGACTTAATTTTCCTAATTGTGAACAACCTTGAAGTTTTACAACCTTTGTTTAGCTTTAAATTCAGTTTAAATTCACACGTGATATACATGGTTGCAGGTTTCTCATTTGGATCACAACTTCATAGTAGGCATAGCTGTGTGATTTTAAATTTGTGAGAAGTTACTATATCCACCAGTTAAACCAGATTACCCTACTGCCTTTGTGTGCACCTCATTACTTTGCTGCTATTATTCTTCATAACCTTCACTGTATTTTGGTGAATCACTTTTTCTTCTTTTCTGAAGCCCAACCATGTGAATTCATTAAGTTATGGGCACGTTTTCATTGTTCTTTTAGTTTCAGTGTTCATGTTTCCTGCAGCCTTTCCCTCCAGTGAGGGCAGGCACTGGAGGCTCCTGAAAACAAGATGCTGCTAAGGAGAGCAACCTGGCCAAAAGTGAGATCCTCAGGAATTCAGCCCCTGTCAGCTCCTGCTCACACTGACCACCTCCAAGGTCTCTTCCAACCTTGCTTATACTGTGATACTGTGTGATACCAGGGAGTCCAAAAGCTGTTCAGAGGAGGGGACCTGCATGAACTCTGGGGCAATGTTCTCACTCAGAACCCATCTGAGAAAATGAAGATGCTGTTCAGGGATGCAATTTGTACGTTGGCCAGGAGTTTGTATCTAGTAATCATCCTCATAAAGGAGTCCTCATTCTTCGTAGTGTTTTATACCTTAATAATTGGAGTTCTGTGTAGAATCATAGGGTTGGTAACCTCCCTCCCTGGAGGCACTTGGAGCTTAAAAAGAAGTGGTGATATTTTAAAAGCTATATATATGTAAATCAGGCAGAGCACAGGGTGATGGATAGCTGTATTCTTGTTTAAATAACTATTTCTGTTTTCACTGAAGGGTTTGCAGCCTTCATGTGCAGTTTTCTCTGATAATAAATGTCTTTCTCTGAAGTTTTCACCATTGCAATGGAATTACATAGTTGTTTTATAATCAAGTTCACCCAGTATTGAAATAGTTACCCTTCTGCTACCTGGTTAGTGACTGTGGTATAGAAGGGAACGTTAGGTCAGTTTAGTCCAATTTGTGATTTTTTGAAGCAGAAGTGATAAAATCCAGGTGATACTTCCTTGTTGGTACAGTGTTCTCCTCCTTTGGATTACCTCTTGGATAATTGTCAGTAATACTTCACAGGGTTCTTCTCAGTACAATTGTAGAAGTTTAACTGAAGGAAAGGTTCATGTTCATCAGTTTTGCTGCCCAATATCAGGTGTTGTGTATTTGTAAGGGTGACTCAGGCAGAGTTACCACAGCAATGCAGGAGAGGCTGGACACAGTCTGTGCTAAAAGTTATGGTTTGATAACAGCACTGAAATAATCTGTGTGCAAGGCAGGGCTCTGCAGTGCTGGCACTGAAGTATTGTAACCACAGTTGCCGTGTGAAAGATCTAAGTGTGAAATTAAGGAAGACTGGTGTTGTAGAAGAGGGTAATTAAAGAGTTTAGAATTGTTTTTGAGTTTATATACAAGTCAGAAAACGTTTGCCATGGTGCTGAATGCTGTGTCATTTGGAGGGGGAGTGTGTGGCAACACATTTCTTGCTTCAGCTTTTTCTGCACCTGCAAAATCAGTGGCAACATTTCTCTAAAATTGTCTATTTACACTCACTCGATTTTATATGTAAATTAATTATATAAGAGAGGCTTTCTGTAGCAGCATAATAAACCTTAATCTTGTTTTGGGAACTGAGAAAGACAATGTTCCTGTATGGTCTCCAGCCTGTACAACTCTGAATTGCAGAACGCTTTCAGAGAAGTATTCAGGACTGAGGTTAATGGGGATTTTTCTGACTGGAACATGAACCAGTTGTTAAAAGTGCTGATGCTGTTACCTCGTTCCCATCCTTCCAACACGAGGTACACAAGTACTGCTCCAGCCTGGCCTGTGTAGAAGAGCTGTGCTGGTTTGGATTAATCCTCTGATAATTCTGTCTTCTGCTCCCTTAGTCCGAGCTAAGGAAGAAGCACTAAGAGTAGGCACCACCAAAAAAAGAGAGGAAAGTATCAGATGAACAAAACAACATGTGTGACATGAGCACGTGTGGGTTTTTAAAGGGTTAAAAAACCCCTAATTGTGTCTCAGTATTTTTCCTCCATCAGTCTACATGATTCAGACTTCTAACTACTTCTAATCAAATGCAAAAGCTATTTCTGTCTCTACAAAAGGATTTCTTATTGCCATTTGTTAGATTGTTCCTTAACTTTCTATCTAGTCAACAGAGAAGAAAATCCTATTTATTGGTGCAATTTAAATGTAATTGTTAGTTCTGAAAGAAACTGTTTTAATTAAAATGTTCTCTTCTGTTTTCTGGATACATCCTGTCTAGTTAATAGAGATGGCTGCCAGGCTTTGACTTCTTTTGGCAACCGCAAATCTAATTAGCATTCCTGTTAAATAGAACCTTTTTCATTTTAAATTTTCAAAAGGAATGTAGGAATCCTCTTTTTATCTAAGAGTTTTGTCTGCCTCAGCAGTAAGTACAATCTTTCTGCTGATAGCTGAGGGCTGCTGCACTTAACACCTGATGGATCAGTGCAGATACCTGGGATTCTTGCACCAGCTCATGGGTTTAAAACAAATCCTGCCCTTATGCTTCCTTAATTTCATTTTTTTAAATGAAGCTTAAACTACAACAAGTTAACAGATGAGATTAAACCAGTGATTTGTTTCTGCTTAGTAGATCCAGTCCTTTTTTTAATGTAGGAGGA
>WEKX01024418.1:92468-110989 GCA_013390025.1 Pitta sordida
AAAGCAGTGTTTTTGGTCCATAAAATAAGTGTTTGTTCGGATTGCACAAATTACTGTAGATCTTAGTGTTAATAGTTGCATCTAAATTTGAATCAGGCTGCTGTTTCTACAGATTGTGTTCTGTGGTCATGTGCTAATTCTCTTCTTTTTAACTTGGCTTTGGGGGTGGAAGGTAGAGGAGAGTTGAGCTGGCAAAGCAAGACAAAAATTCCATGAAAAGCCAAGCCAATATGTGGCAGTGCCAGTATAAACATGTTTTTAAACAGTTCATGATGAAATCGATGGTTTAACAAAACACACAAAAAACCCCTCTCTGAAACCAACAACCCACAGAATTAATGTGAATTTCTTTGCTAATCCCAGAGTCCTAGAAGGATCCTGGGTTTTTGCATTATATGTTTAATGTGAGTTTTGAGCATAAATGTGTAGATGTGTTGCAAGACTGGGTGCAAGAGTTTATTTTTCAAAGTTAGAAATAGGCAGGAAATAAAAATCCTGTATTCTGTTCTAAAGCCTTGATTGGATGGAACATTTCCATGAGGGAGAGCAAAGAGAAACAGCAGTTGTTCCACATACAACCACACAATTAGAACAAATTCCCTACTGACTGTGGATCTGACTTAAAGCATGTTAGTTTATGGAAGTTATATTTGGGGTCATCTTATAATTATCTAGATGAACAGAATCACAGAGTGCATGGCTGTTTGGAGGTACTTTACTACATTTACTAGGACTTCTGTGCATAAATGGGTTCTTAAAATGGCTAAGTAAATTACTTTTAAATCTTTGAAAAAGGTTTGTCAGGTCATCCTCTAAGCAACTAGTTTTTATTAATCCAAGGGACGAAGCGTCTTCTATAATAAGCTATCTGCAGCTTGTTCTCTTTCAGGACTTTAGGGAAAGCATTTAGCATTGTGGCAAAATGAGCTATTTTCTTTTGATATCCTTTGAACACACTTGTGTAGCTGTGGCTTGCACTAGACAGTATTTCTCAGAGTTCAGTCCAACCTGGCCTTGAACATTGGAGTTGTTGGGGTTGAACAAGTCCTCTAAGATCGTCAAGTCCAACCATCAACCCAGCAGCACCACTAACACATCCTCAGCTGCCATATCCACAGATTTTGAACACTTCCAGGGATAGTGACTTCACCAGCCTGTTCCAGTGATCAACAGCCCTTTCAGTGAGGAATTTTTTGGTAATACCCATCCTAAACCTCCCCTGCTAAAACTTGAGGCCATTTCCTCTCCTCGTGTCACTTGTTACCTGGGAGGAGAGGCCAACTCCCACCTGGCTACAGCCTCCTCTCAGGTAGTTGTAGAGAGCAAACAAGGGTCCCCTGAGCCTCCTCTTCTCCAGGCTGAGCATCCCCAGCTCCCTCAGCTGCCCCTCATCAGACCTGTGCTCCAGACCCTTCCCCAGCTCTGATGCCCTTCTCTGGACAAGCTCCAGCACCTCCATGTCCTTCTTTTACAGAGGGGCCCAAAGGTGAACATGGGATTCAAGGTGTGGCCTCACCAGTGCTGAGTACAGGGATGGGGCAGCCACAACTTCTCTGGGCAACCTGTTCCAGTGTCTCACCACCCTCACAGTAAAGCAGTTCTTCCCAATGGCCAATATACCTGCTCTCTCTCTCTGAAGCCATTCCCCTTGTTCTGTCCCTCCAGGCCCTTGTCAAAAGTCCCTCTCCAGATCTCTTGGAGCCCCTCTAGGTACTGCAAAGTGCTCTAAGTTCTCCCCAGGTTGTTTCTCCTAATTGCCTCAAAATGTAGCATGCACAGATGACAATACGATAAATATAATGTGTTATATGTTTTGGGTATGTGGTCTATATGATAAATATTATACGTATAAAAGTGAATAAACACTGTCACTCCTCATGAATGAAATGCAGATTGTGGATACAAAGGGGAAGGGGTTCTAGCAGAAGAAAGGATTTAGATCGTTCCCTATACAGATGACAAGATTATTTTTCAAAGAGTCTTGACTTCTTACATGACTCTTTCACAGCATTCCTTTTAGGGTTCAATATATCCTTGACCTGTGGGTTTATTTCTCATTTCCATGGAAAAAAATATCCCTTCTTTAACTACTGTTCCCTCTCTTTTAGGTAACACACAGCATTAAAGAATTTTTGTCTTTAAATGCATGGCTTCCTCTAACCTGGGATTGTGCCAGCTCTTCCAATTGAAATCTTGTTAGAAAATTCTGTAAATGTTACATGTGTATGGGGAACGTTTCCACAGTGCTGATGTTGCTTCCTAAGTAATCCAACGTTCTAGGAAACTAAATGCAAGAAATTACCTTACCAGGATTTACATACCTTAATTAGAACATTTGGTAGACAATGGAGATTGGATATTGCACCAGCTATTTGAAGTCATACTTGATTTAATAAACCAGTGTTAAAAGGTACTTTGTAAACAAGTACATCCAAACTATGCATTAGTGTGTACATTTCTGGTTTGTGATGGGCTCAGTCTGGTGAGTTTTGCACAGTTTGCCACTGCCAGGCTTTTGCCCCCAGGACAATTAGACTGAAAACAACTTATAGTTGTGTTGTTTTTTAACAGGATCTCTTGGACCCTGCTCGATGGAGAATGCTGATCCAACAGTTTAGATATGATAACTACAGACTACATCAGCTGGGAAACAATTCTGTTTTTACTATAACACTCCAGGCAGGCCTTTCAGCTATAAAAACACCGTATCCTTTAATGCAGATACTACTGGCGAGTGAAAAAAAGCCTAATGGGGTTTTTTTTGTTCTATGGATGATTTTCAGGGAGCTCAAGTAAGAAATGTGACACTTAAATATTTTTGCTCATTAGTTGTTTAAATGGAGTATAAATTGGTCTGTTACACTAAGGGGAGATGGTAATAAATGGCATTATGGCTAATAAAAAAGAGCACCGCCACACAGAAAATTTAAGATGAAATCTACATTGTGTTTGGGTATTAGGTTGTCTTTCTAGCTGTCTTAAGTTACTGAATATACCTGCAAAACTTAGTGAACTGAGTCACAATTAACGTTTTTATGCACTTAAACACAGACTTTTATGTGAATATTCAAAGATATCCTGCATCTCTTGAAACTTACTTGGATTTGCTGCATGTGATGGTGTATCAGAGAAGGATTGGTGCTGTTGGAGTGCTCTTGTGCCTTGAAACAAAGCAAAATTTTGATTCTTACATGTGTACATTCTTATATATGTTCAATGGTCCTGTGCGTTCCGTGACCGGGCTCTGTTGGTAGCTGACGATCTTTTAGTGACGTACATTGGGAAACTAATTGTCTTTTCAGTGTGACTGTTCCCTAACTGGCTGTTAACAGACAGTGTTACAAAGAGGATGGGAGCTCCAAAAACCCCGACTGCCCTGTGTGTAGCAAATCCCTGAACAAGCTGGCTCATCCTCTGCCTATGGCACATTGTGCCAACTCCCGACTAGTCTGCAAGATTTCGGGGGATGTAATGAACGAAAATAATCCTCCTATGATGTTACCAAATGGATATGTCTATGGATACAATGTAAGTGTTGGAATCAGTGGCTCGCTGAAGGCTAAAATAGCTGTGCTTACAATCACTTTCTAGATCGAAATAAGAGCTTATGAACGCAGAAAGCTGGAAAAATACTTCTTGCGGTAGTTTTTTTCAAGACTGTATGTTTAGCTGCCTAAATTGGTCTTAAATAAGTTACTACCTGCCTATATGAATTTATAACATGAAATTAAATGGCATTGGAAAGCTTTCTCTCTGGAGAGCGATAATGTAGAACTTCTGGGGGCAAAGGTATTTTGACCTCAGACCACAACGTTTTTTTAAATGAGAGGAAGCTTTCTTTCCTGAGCAGTTCAATGATACTTTGAGTTACTGTTGTGAATAACATCTTCTGGCTTCACTCTTTTTCAGTCTCTGCTTTCTATTCGTCAAGACGACAAAGTAATTTGCCCAAGAACCAAAGAAGTCTTCAACTTCTCACAAGCTGAGAAAGTCTACATCATGTAGGTCCGTAAAACACATGACGAAGTGCCGCTGGAATTTTGACACAGTGTATCTTGGCATACCCTGTAAAGGGGGGGGCCTTAATGTGTGGCAAAGAAGCAAAACCTGCCACCTTGGGGAGCAGACCTGTCGGTGGCATTATTGTTTCTTGCGACCAAAGATCAATGAGCAACAATAAACACTCTTAGAAAAGGATTAAGAAAAAAAAAAAGAAAAAAAAAAAAGAAAGGAATTATGACTTAAGTTTGTACTTGAAAAAAACAAAAACCAATTTTGATTGTTAAGGTTTTGTAACATGAGGTCAAAAATTGGACTCTTCTCAAAAGTACTTTCATCTTCTAAAGGATAACTTTCTTTAAAGATGGACACTTGCACTGGGGGGAGAAGTTACAACAGATTTGAAATTAAATCCATTTTTCTTCCCTCTTTTTCACAATTGTCCAAGACCCTTTTGTTATCAAAGATCTCAGTACTACCAACATGTTCTCCTTTAAGCTCCTCTTTGCCTTCTTTCTGATCCTCTCGTGAAGTTATCCTGAACATGAATGATGTAACTTATTTCCATGGGAAGATATTTTTGATGTGTTTGACACGAGACTGGCTTCTCTGGAGGATCAACTAGGGACTGGTTTGAAGGAGTATGAAGTCTTTTTCCAAACCCAAATATTTTAAGGAGGTTGCATAAGTATCAAGAGGAACTGAGAACATTTCAGGCAAAATCCAATGCTTGTTTAAATGTTCTTTTTCCAGTCTACCATAGTGTTAAAGTCCTTCTAAAGTTATTAGTTATGTGCATAGGGTTCAATATGAAATCATTAGTGCTACTGCCTTATTTCTTGCTTTGAGAATGTACTCACATGACAATGAGCTGGTATTCTTAAGTGTTGGGCGAAGTTTCTGAAGATGCCTTGCAGGACGATTACATAATTTTAGGGTCTAAATAGTATTCATTACTGAAACTAATAGTTCAATTTTAACAACCGCAGAACACATCCTTATGACTTTTCGGAAGAATTAAACCATTGTAGTTTAAACAAAACCATATTGTAGAGGTTTGTATTTAGCGCTTATTTTTGCATGTTGATGTTGATTAGCTAATAAAAGATTGTAAATGTAAAACATGTTAATAAAAATTGTTTTCCATTTCTTGATTATATAAAATTAGAAAGCTGTTTTGTGTTTAAGTGTAAAAGAAATTAACTCTCTTACAGGAGCCACCTCTCTTAAAAGGAGTGTAACTTTCAAGTGTTGGGTTTCAGTGCTCTGCAAGATTAACAAACAAAGAAACAAAAACCATAAACCCTACAACAAAAACAAACAAACCCTCCCCACCATACAACAACCAAAAATGTTGTTCTTCAGAGCATTTAATTATTTTGGGGTTTAACTTTTCAATTTGAGCAGTATAGTCCAGGGTTTTATCTGTCTCTTCCTAGAAGGCTGGCTAATGTCCTAGAGCTTTTCTCCTAATGAAATGTTGTGGGCAGTGGTAGGTGTGGGGTTTGATGTGTGACTGAATGCTTTAAACAATGCCAACAAAGCAGAGTCGAGGGACCACAGCTTCTCTTGCTGTTCAACACTCCCAGGTCACAGATGTATATCCAAAGTGACTGTAGCAGCCACTTGGGAGCTGTAAATACCATGGGATTCCAGGGAGGTCTGAGAAGGTTCCATTTTCAGAAGGCACCATTACTGATGCTTCAGAACAGGTATGTGTGAACCACTGCAGAGCTGCCAGCTTGGCAGAGGAGGCTGTTCTTGCACTTACTGCTGAAAGGGTCTGTTTCTCTCAGCATTCTCTGAAGTGGCAGATTTAATGATTCCTTGGACCAAAAGCAATGTGCCAAGAGTAGGTGGAGGCAGATAATGAGAAAACTTACATCAGTAACTGGAGTAATTTGCTGTCAGTTAAGCAGTACTAATTAGTCTCTTCCTTTCTGCTGGGGTAAGAGTTGGAGCGTCCTCAACTCAGAAAGAGAGAGGATGTCACCCTGGGGAGTAGCATTACTCAAATCCGAGCGGAACAGCAGCAGTATTTCTTTGGGGGACCATTTACTGCAGAAAGGCAAGGATAGCTTTGAGGATGGCAACCTTACTTTTCCTTACCTTACAGAAATGCATGAAAGACTAAAGCAGGAAAAAAGCTGTAGATCTCTACTGGCCCTGAGGAAATGTGTGGTAACTGCACAACAAGTGTAGGGCATGGAAATTGTTGCTTTTGCTTCTCTAAGTGCTAGTTAGAGTTGTGGTTTCCTGAGAATTCAGCCCTTTTTGATTTCTGTGGCCTGAGCAGACTGGTGGAGAAATCCACATTCCCCAAAAAAAACCCCAAGTAGTTGGGAAGGGGAGGGGTTGAGAGCAGCTGCCCTGCAAGGAGAGCCTCCATTTCTGGGAGGTGTGATTGCAGAGGGCCAGGTGCCAGCGTGAGGACTCAGACCCTGGTACGAAGGAGGTGTTCCAGAAGGAGCGTAGGGGAGCTTCAGCTGTTTGTTAGCTGTGATTGCTCACTTGAGAAATCTGTAGTCAGACAACCTATTCTGACTGCAGGGAGGCCTCTTGGAGCCAGGCAGCTGTAGCCTCCTGCCTGGCCCCTCTGAATTTTGTCAGACTGTTCCCAGGCTTGCTCTGGCATGGATTTGGAAGCCTTCCAGCCATGTGAGGGTCAGAAAGGGTGGCAGGGAGGTGCAGCTTGGAGCTCTGGTTTGCATTCCCTGACTGCTTTATGCAGCCTTGAGCTCAGGATTCAACAGAGATGCCAGTTCACAGCTCATCTCACAGGTGGCTCCAGACATCAAACCACGAGCAGCAGGTGGCTCATGGTGAATATAAAGTTATTTGAAATTACAGTAGAGGTTCACTAGTAAAGCACAGGCTGCCTCCTCTCAAGACCCAGCTGAGCTGGAAGTGAACAATATCCTTCACTGTGGTGTTATTTCAGAGGTTCCAGAATGTTAAACAAAATGAGACTTGGGGCTCTGGATTGTGGTTGTGGTGTTCCTGGTGAAGGCAACAGATTGTCCCAGTTGTGGTCATGACAGGTTCCTCAGAGTTCCACAGTTACACAGAGGATGAGAATTGCCTTACCCTTTCCTTCTGTTTGTTATGGTCCAAACCCCTACTCCAAATGCTGAAGATGTTCCAGTATTCCAAAAGGAGAGATACTGGTAACTGTTCCCAGTGCCATTGGTTTCTTTTATGCTTGTTTCAGCTTGAAGCACTCCCATTATCCTCCAGACTGGGAAGGGTTCATGATACTGAGATCACACTACTTTGTAGTAAGTAGGAAATAGTGAAGCTGGTACCAAAATCACGCAAAACATTTTGAAGCTTTAAAGTCTGATGGACTGGTAGGGTTTGGGGTTTTTTTTATGTAATCATGGCCTTTTCTGCTCATTAATACAATTACTACTTGCAAAAAGAAAAAGATTATTTAAGAGAGGAAGAATGAGAAAATTACAGCTGGAAATTTGCCAGAAGGAAGCCTGAACATGCTTAATGGATGACTATTCAGAATTCTTAAACAAAAAAGGGTACCTTGACTTTCCTTTTTGCAGTTTCAAGTAGCCTGAGCAGAGTGTGTGGGAGATGCACCAAACACTTCTGTCAGGGATGCTTTGAGACCCACACCCTGACCTCATGCACTGGCTGTCCTGATACATGATAGAGACGTCACTTGGTACAAAAAAAAAAAAGTATTTAAATCTCTTCCATCCTGTTTTTTCATGTTCCATAATGAGGTATTCTGAATTTGAGTACCAAATAAACACAAGCCCAGAATCAATGGGTCAGTTGGTCAAGTCTGATCTTCATCAGATCCT
Source organism: Pitta sordida (assembly GCA_013390025.1). NCBI lineage: Eukaryota > Metazoa > Chordata > Aves > Passeriformes > Pittidae > Pitta > Pitta sordida. Next base: position 100,289 of record WEKX01024418.1, read on the forward strand.
TGGGCAGATAAAATGCCAGTAGTTCCTTCTGATCCCTGAATGCTTTACTGATTCCTTGTTTCTGTTTGTTGATGAGGGATATCTGGGGGTCAGATATTCCCCAGGATCTCCCTGACATTATGCTTTCCCAAAGATTTGGAGTCTGGTCAGCTGTGCTGAACGGCAGTATTTTATTAATTTAATAATTCATTTAAAGACTTAGCCCTGTTAGCTAAGCAGCTCAACTTTCTCCTTTTAGGAAGAGTTCTGGGATGGGCAGAGCTGTAAAGCCAACACAAAGTAGTCCTACATTATAAATGGCTTTTGTGAGAAGTTCAATGTTTATCTGATCTAGTCACCAAAAAAAAACTCATCACAAGAGATCTCGTCTTGATCTCAGTTTGAACTGAAGCTCTTAGACTCTGTACATGGAAGTTCTTAAAAATTAAATTAGCCCTCGCTGCTAGCTGGTGATAAATTGGTTTCACTGAGGTGCTTGAGGTGCTTGAATAAGGTATTTCAGACTCCACCATAAAATCCTGCTATTTAACCATGTTAAAATTATCAGAGATCTGTATCCTAAGCCAGAGGAAATCAGCTGTCGGATAAGTAGCAGCACATGAGGAACAATAGGAAATAGCAGAACAACAAGAAACAGAAAGGGCTGCTGAACAAGAGAAACAGCTTGGTTTGACTCATTAAAAATGAGATCAAGCATCAGGGTAGAGTTAAGAAACGCTATCAGCCAGTAATCTTTCTAAGATATTACAATAACTGCTTCTCTTAAAAGTGCAAGTAAGAAGGAAATAAATGAACATGAAAGTCACTGTGTGACAGAGATCCAGACTTGATTACAAAACTGCACCCAGCACCTTGCTGCCTGCTCCTAATAAAGATGCCAATGTGCGACATCGGTGGGCGGCGTGGGGAGGGAGATGGACCGAGAAAAACAGAAATAACTCAGCAATGTGAAAGGGAAAAAAATGGTGCCCATTTACAGAAACCAAGTGATCGGTCTCCTGAGATTTTTAATTGTTCAGATCTAATGGAAACAAGCTGCTCTAGTATTCAGCCTGGGAATGGTATCACATAGACTCGAGAACGGTTGGGCTTGGAAGGCACCTTTTAGATCACCCCGTTCCAACCTCCTGCAGTGACTCCCACTAGACCAGGTTGCTCAGAGTTCCATCCTGCCTGGCCATAAACAGGGATGGAGCATCCACAGCTTCCTTGTGGGGCCAGGCAGGAGGTTACAACCTGTGCCAGGGCCTCACCACCCTCACAGTAAAGGATTTCTTCCTTATATTTAGTCTAAACGTGCCCTCTGTCAGTTTAAAGCCATTCCTCCTACTTCTCTCACTCCTGGCCCGTGTAAAAAATCCCTCTCCAGCTGAACAATCCCAGCTCCCTCAGCCACTCCAACCCTTGGAGCACCTTCGTGGTTCTCCTCTACACTTGCTCCAGCAGGTCCATGTCTTTTTTACCTTGAGGCTACAGAGGGCCCTGGTGCTGCTGTGCTGGATGCAGGAGCACAATCCTCATTGTTCAGGTTGTATCTCTTGGACTTCAGCTGGAAAAGAGGGAGCACTGAGCTGTTCTGCTTCCCAAACTGATTTGGAAAACCAAACCTGGCTAAGTGGGGGACTAACATCCAAAGGATTGGAACCTACATCCATACCTGCTCATTTGACCCTATTTCCTATCCCTTAAGATTTCCTCTTAGTTTGCCCATTTCTCAAGGAAATAGTTTTACTTACCCCACAAAGCAGAGGAGCAGATTTTCCCAGGGAAATCATCCAGATTCCCAGCCAGGACTTTTTCCTGACAGAGCCAGAAGGAAAAGTGAGAAGGAAAGAGATGATAAAGTCTATTCACCTCAGGACAAAAATATCATTAACTAACTGAAATATTTTGTTCCCCTCTCACGGAGATTAAGCAGGATCATAAAGACAAATTCCCCAAAAGGAAATAAACAGATAATAAAACCAAGTAGACAGTTTCCTCTTCCTTCTTTGCAAACCCCAGCAAGACAGGAGCAGAGCTATGGGAATTTCTTCAGGGTGCTCATCTGTAACCCATAGGGTTAGTGGTTCCTCAGTAGAAGCTGTTTTGCTCCCTGGTGTGGAGAAAGAGGCTGTTTCTCCATGAGGATCGTGACACGATTTTCTGTTTTAAACTGTGCACACTTGGGTCTCTCATCTGTGCACAGGAATTCATGGTGTTATTTGATACTATTCGTGGCCATAAGGAACATCACTTTATAGGGCTGGCTTCCACCATAGGAAATGGAGAAGAATTGAGGCTGGGTGGTGAGGGATGCAATAGGAGAATGTCTGTGGGCAGCTGCTGGAGAGAGAGAAGCAGCAGCTTGTGGGTGGCTTGTGCTGCCTGTGCTGGCTGCAGACACCTGAGCACACCCTGTTATGGAGAGAAAGGTAACCCACAGCTCCAATCAACTGAGTCCAGTGTCATATTCCTGTTTCAGGAGTACCACAACCTGCTTCCCAACTCTTCTGGAGTCAGCATGAGTCTCTGGGTCAATCTTCCTCAGAGCATTTTTGCCCATGTGGAGGGTGCTTAGAGCAGCTGTGCTGCTGACCTGTGTGTGTGGAAGCTGGGACACATCCACCTCCAGGAGGAGCAGCCCTGGGATGGGATGAATACCATCAAATGTATGATCTCATTTTGTTAAATGGTCAGACAATGAAGAATAGACGAGAACTGATGTTGCTGATGCGAATCTGTTGGCTTTTTTTTCCCCCAGCAGCACTCGTTAAACGTTGATCTCAGATATACATCCCCTCTGATGATCCAGGCTTTGTGGCATTTGTTTTCTTTGAATGTCACTGTCATATCCATTGCCAGCTCTGTAGCTTTAGTGCTGCATTATCCTACTTCAAAAAACAATGAATAAACAGGGTGCTGGTTTTATAGGAGAGCTAATGATTAGGCTTAACTACCAGGTACAGAGAAAAGCCCAGAAGCTACAGCTGAATTGCTGCTTTGCTCCTTCAGTGAGTAACAGACCTTCTTTGACACACCTAATTTTTGTAATAATTGGAAGGAATGTCACCTGCCCTGTTAAGAGAGAAATTATCCTTCCCTTGGCCAGAATATATTCCCTGTGTCTCTGCTGGGAGCCTTCTAAGTAGGTAAAATTAGGAATTCCTCAGTGAAGTAAGATTAGCAGTTGCTGCACCCATAAATACCTGTCTTATTTTAAACCCATTAGCAAAGGATAATGACTGGTTTCTTTGCATTGGGAAACCAGAAATAACATGGCCTGTGATCTCTGTGTTTAAGGGTGTGAGATGCTGGAGTAAATTTTGATCTGAATGAAGTATTTGTCTTTATTTATTTGTATTTTATTTATTGTATTCTTTCCCTCCACATCTTGTATTTCCAGGAACAGCATGAAAAGAAATCGGTGTTGGGACCATTTTTGTCTTGGTTGAAGCAGCCAAGAAGAACCTTTAGGGCAATGAACCTTCAGGTGGCTCTTTAAAATCTATTACTGCAAAATAACACCTCCATTTGGGATCATGCTCGGGTGAAGTGATATTAAAAGGTTTAGGCTAAAATGTAAAATCTCACAGGGCAACAGTTTCTTCAATGTCCTAAAGCTTTGTGCAAATCCCATTGAATATCCAGTATGGATCAGTTCTGTTAAAGTACCAAAGATTGAAAATGCATCTTCACAACTTCATCTGCTCCCAGCAGCCCTCCCTGCAGCGAGAGGGGCTGCCCCCATCTTTAGAGGAACATTCCCAGCAGCCTTATCTGTCCTTAACAAATCTAGTCCTGGTATCTGGAACATTATTGAAAACTTACAGTGGTTGCTTTTAACTCAAGGACATTTCGAAGAGGCACAACATCCTTTTTCTCAATTCCATTTGCAAAATACTGTCCCCTGTGCTGCCCCCTCTCCTGGATCCGATGACAACTCCACAGCAGGAGTAGCCAGTGCTTCTGCTTTAACATTTACTGTCTGAGTCACCAGGATTTTCATGTCCTGCCATCTCTATTTTGTGTAAAAAGTCTTCTCTGTAACTTCCTGCCTTCCCAAAGAGCCCGGGGCAATAGATCTCCAGTGTCCTGATTTTAGATGTCGAGTCTCAGAACTATTTACAATCCAGGACTGTTTGGTTCGAGCACATCTGTCAGAAAAACATCATCATGAGACGGAGAATCTGTTTCCTCACTGGTAAAATATGTGCCTGGTTTCCAGCTTGAATTCATCTTTTGTTTCTTGTGTTTTTCACTGCTATACTCAGAATCATTTGATATGTGATATTTCTCCCTGAAGAAGTTTTTTCTTCTATGAACAAGTTGCCTTGCAATAATCAAAATTGATTTAAATCTTTACTAGTAGTTGGTACTGCAGCTACTGTTTATTTTCTGCTATTTATTCTTGTACCCTTCCTATATGTCAAGGATTTTTTTAAAAGAAGTTTATAAAATATGTACTATTTTAGTATTTGCTGTACTGTTTACACATTTTACAGAACTTGCCCTACTTAATGCTTTTTGGTATTCCTCTGAAACTGTTTAACCCTGCTGTTGCTACAATTATTCAATATAATAAAAGACATATTTGAAATCTGCTGGTGGTTCTGAATAGCAAGAACTTCTGCTTTAATAAGCACTAAATGCAGAACATGGATCGACACTGAAATATTTCTGTGCAGTTTGAGGCCTGTTATACTTTCGAAGAGACCATACAGTGTGTTTTTACAACATACACATTTTGTTCCATAAGGTTTTTACTGCACCATTTAAAGCAGAGTCCAAGCAGTGACAGGAGCATATGGAGATGAGAGAAACCATATTGATTACAGATAATTTGGATTCCTTTTTTGTAATAAATGAAGTTACAGTGTGTTTACACAGATGTAAGTGAAACTCTCAGCATTTCCATGCTTTCCTCTGGAGGCAGTTTAACCAGCCTGTGATTACAGTGCCCAGGGCAGTGTTTCGGCACTCCAGCTGTGATTTCAGTTCACCATCACTAGACTTTCAAGGAAAGGCCACTTCTCTACTAGGGGAAGGTTTTTCAGTTATGATACAAAGGGAACATAAGTTTTTTGGCACCTTTCTGGTGCAATCAAACTATTTTCATTAATTTCTTAACAAGTTCAAGTATCTTCCATATGTTTGGGGGTTTTTTAATTTGCTCTAGATTTTGGGGGGGAGCGGGCTTTGTCTGTTTTTTGTTTGTTTTTGAGGGCAGTTTTATTTGTTTTGGGTGATTTTTTTTTGGTGAGTGAGTGTTCAGCAAAAAAATTAAAAAAAGGCAAAGTGTTCCAGTAGACACTTTTAATGCTTTTATATTTCGGAAAGTTCTCCATCCATTTTCTTTAAAAGCACAGGAAAACAGTGATCCTGCTTGGGAAATCCCTTGACCTTCAGTGTTTTCTCATTCATTAAATTTAGTTTCCTTGATGTGATACTCAGGAATCCTTTGTTCAAATAAAACCCTGGGCACTTGTGGATATGATGGAGAAAAGGAGGCTCAGAGCTTTTTCCCTACAACTCCCCGAGATGAGGTTGTAGCCTGGTGGGGGCCGGTCTCTTCTCCCGAGTAACAAGGGACAGGACGAGAGGAAATGGCCTCAAATTGCACCAGGGGAGGTTTATGTTGGATATTAGGAAAAAATCCTTCATGGAGATGTTTTTTAAGCACTGGAACAGACCGGGAAGCGGTGGAGTCCCCATCCCTGGAGGTATTTAAAGGGCATGTGGATGTGGCTCTTAGGGACATTGGCAGTTCCGGTTCAAGAGCTGGAATTGATGATCTTGAAGATGTTTTAAAAGGTAAAGCCTTCCGATTTCCACAGGTGACCCCTTGAAGTTTTGAATCTGGGACATCAAACCCATTGCCACAGGTCAGCGCCACAAGCCTGTAAACTCAAATAAAAAACAAAATCAAAATAAATAAATAAACAATCAAATAATCCAAACCCAACTACCCCCCTGCCCAAACAAAACGAAAGAAACAAAAAATCCACTTTAGTGCAAAAAATCCACTTTAGTACAGTAGTGAGTGTCTGAGTGTCCCCACCTGCCATGCGGGAGACGAGGGTTCGATTCCCGCCGGGGAGGCAGTGGTGCGGTTTAAGAGTTGGACTCGATGATCCTTATGGGTCCCTTCCAACTCACAATAATCTGTAATCCGTGAATCTATTAAACCAGCCTGCTGATACGTAGTAGTGACAACGATTTGTGTTCAAGGCGGGATTTCCGAGGCGGTGCTTCCCCCGAGGAGCGGCCGCAGGTGCTCCTGCATTGCCATCTGCTGGGGCTTGTGCCAAGGGCAGGACGTGGGGCTGCCCCTCCAGCCCTGCCCTCAGGGACCCCCGGCCCCAGGGCTCCCCTCGTGTGGGGGTTCAGCACCAGCAGAAATTCCCCCGGGGCTGCTGCTGTAGGAGAAAATAAATAGAATTTGTGCCTGTCATTCGCTTAAGCTTTTACCGGAGGGTGATGGAGTTCAGAGCTTCATAAAGTTCGGTTTTACTCTTATCTTCCAATAAACTCATCTTAAAAGTACTTTATAGCTTTTCATAAACTCATCTGGAAACTTCCTTATCTGAAAAACTACTTTATACTTCTGATACCTCTGTGAGCTTAAATAATGTCATATAATTTTTTCCTATAAAAAGATAGACCTTTAGATGATTTTTTTAGATTAAATAAATTAAATCATTCCTAAATAAATTTCCCAGAAGTGTTTTAAATTTTAAAACTTTCTTTTTTCCCTAAGCAATCAGGCAGCTGTTCCTCTCGTGGCCATGTAGGAACACAGTGACAAAGGCAGAGACAGTATTTTATGTGATTTCAGCTGAGCAAAGGCTCTCACAGTCCCCCAGCTCAGATTGCTGCTGCCAGCGCAGTTCCCTCCACTATCCCCATAAATACAGTTTTTTTGTTTGAAACAGCTGACTGCCAGTTTTGTGTTTAGATTTCAAACCCCCCCCTCCACTTCCCTAGAATTCAAGTTCCATGACCTGGAGCAGAACTGGATGTTCAGAGCTCTGCAGGCCAACACCAGGGGCTGTTGAAGGAGTTGTTCCATGCAGAGTTGTGCATATCAGCAGATCACAGACCCACACAGATTCTGCCAGAAAAATGTCTCACCCTTGATGCTCTTTACTGAAATATCAATAACTGACACACGGTTTTTTTATAGAGAAAATTATGAGGAAAGCAAAAAAGTGGGGTTTTCATCTGCTCTCCCCTCTTGAAGAGTGCAATCTTTATGCCACTGTTACATAGGATGTCAAGAAAACTTTGTGTAGAGTTTGCTGAGGCACGTTCAGTGCATTGCTTTTTCAATATTTGCTATAATTTTACCATTATGACTCGTGCAAAGAAGAAAAGTAGCAGTGATTCATCTAAGAGGCCTCTTAACACTCACGTGAAACAAGCTGAAACACAGAATAGGGGTGGCTGCATGAGTAACGCTGCTGAGGTCGCACTGGGGCAGGGACGCGCTGCTGGAGGAGCTGCAGCTCAGGGGATGGAGTCAGCACCCCAGATTCTGCACTCAGCTCTTCTGGGATGCTGCCACATGACCTTAAAATCAACATACTCTTCGTATTTGTTGATTGCACCTACAAGCCTTGTCACAAGCTGTACCAAGATTCAACTGCCTTGAATTTTGTGAAATACTTGGGAAGTGTTTGTGAAACACTTGAGAATATTGGGCATGCACAATATAAAAGAATAGCTCTATGTTCCTCCTTGGGAGTGTCATGATGTACTCGCTGCAGAAACAGAGCATTCAAAGGAGTACTAATACGTGAAACAGGAATAAATATTTTCCCATTCTGCTCCAATTTACATACTGAGCCACAGAAGTGCAACACATCTCCTTAAAAGCATAAATTAAACAGCTCCAGACAATTCACCAGACTTGCTACCTCCTTCTTTTCATGAAACTTCCTTCTTCCTTTTAGTTATACTTCAATATTTCCTTCTTTCTCAGACTGTGGTCTTTGCAATTCTATTTTTGTCCCAACTACCTTGTAATCTCCTCAAGCCGGTGACTTTCCTTCTGCCTGCAAAAGCTGACCTGTATAAACAATCTCTTCATAGAAGAAGGGTTCTTTTATCATAACAGTAGAAGAAATACCCTGGAAAATCTTGTTTTGATCCAAGTGGCTTTCTTGTTTGCTGCTAATAAAAGGTGATGGAAATGCCAAACAGGGCTGAAGGCTGAGGGTTTAGACAGATGACTGAGGACTTGCTCCTGTGAGTCAGGGATTGAAATGTCACTGTAGGTCCAAGTTGCCTGGTGCATGAACAGGGCTGAGGAATCTGAAATGGAAAACCACAGGTCTGACAGTGTTTGTGCAGTGGTGTGCAAGGGCTGCATGACACACGCAGACCCATCACCTGTCTGTGTCCGAAAGTGGCGACAACATTTTCACTTCAGAAATGGACTTTAAGGTTTGCACTTAACTGGAGGCAATGCTGCACCTTTTAGCAGCTTCAGAGCAGTCCTATCCCTTCCATATCCTTGGGGGAAAAAAGAAAAAATCAATTCCTTTTGGTGCCTGAAGCCACAGATCTGTGCAGCCTCTCATTTGGAGAAACCAGCTTGAGGGACTGCACTTCTATTACAGGCTGTGGCTTTCCAAGGATGGGACAGTTCAGACATCCAGCAGGCAGCAGGAGATCCAGAACAGTGCCAGTGTGCCACTGGGACACCCAAACCAGCCTCTTTAAGTTGTTTAAGAAATTTCTGCTGAAATCATATGTTTAAAAGCAATATTTGCATGTGTGTGAAAGTGCTGTTCCTGTCACTGTATGATTTAACATCAGAGGGTCCTCAAGCAGAATTTGGGCTGCATTTCCCTTACTGTAAGTTTTGGGAGCCTTGTCTTCCTCTGCACTCTGCTCTTCTGAATAAGTACTAACAGCCTTCAAGCTCCTCCTTTTCTGAACCACCTGACCTGAAGTCCTGCCTTAAAGGCTGATATTCCTCAAAGCTCAAAAGACATCCCCTTGCAGTGCAATAGGATGTGCCTTGGTCTTGTTTGGGTGCATTCATGTAGAAATGGTAACTTGTGATGGGGACATATATTGTCTAACACAGGAAGAGCCTGCACAGGTCTTCCCAAGAAAGAAAAAGCAATTCACCCTCATTCACAGGAGTCAAGTGTGTTCACATTGACGTGCAGCTTCAGGAATCACTGTGGGATCATTTTAAAAACTTATTCTAGACATGAATATAAGCCACGTGGAGGAAAGTGCTCCTTGATTTGTGATGGTTCTCCTACAGCTATTGCTGCTCCATCCAACTCACAAACGGTTACTTAATTAACAAACCCCACAGGGCAGGTTAATGCATCTCCTCCTATGAGAGAATTATAAAATGTTACAGAGGGCTGAAGTGTTGTAACATTCTCTATTTCACAAAATCGGAAGAGATCACCAAGCATCTTTGGCCTTGCATTACTGATGGTTTAAAGAAAAGGCTATTTCTCCTTTTAGGAACATCTGTTTGAACATAGTCCTTGCTCCTTATGGGGTAGTTCAGAGCTTTAAAATATCTGTCACCCCTTTGCTTGACTCAAACCAGTGGTTCAGGATCTATTCAGCTCACAAAGAAGGTCTTTTTCCTTGCAACCCAACTGGCACAAACTCTGTGACAATTTAATATCAGTGTTTATCATGTTTCTGTATCTTCAGACCTGAAACCAAAGTTATTTTAACTCCACATTATTTGTAGAGAAGATTCCCCCTCTCCCCCCTCCTTCCATTTTGGCAGGAAAAGAAATCCTCCTTTTTAATTTCATACCATTAAACTGAATACAGCTATCTGAAAGTTCAGTGGGTTTTATTTCTGACACGCTCCTTTATTGCAAAGCTGGAAAACAATCCCTGGCAAAGAATCATCCAGTAATATGGTGGAACTGTCTCCTACTGAGATGTTTCTTTTACAAAAAGACTACAGCAGATAATTCAGTATTGTTGTGGTAGTTTTTAGCATTTCTTGTAGTCTGAGACAATTCCTTCTAGAGCCATCGGCTTGACCTTTTAAATCTGTGATGGAACAAATGGTTCTTCTTGAATGCAAGGGCACTCAGACCCAAGGAACTGTAATAACAGCAACACGGAGCTCTGAGGCTCTAAAGGGGTAGCAGATGGTGTTCAGTTCTGCCTCTGCACTCCACAGTGTCCCACATCCTCCTGCATGGAACAGCTGTGCCAGGGAAATCCATGGAGGTGCAGAGGGTGGTGACTTCTGTGGCTGAATGAATTCCTCAGTTCTGGCTCTCTTCAGCCTCTTCTCAGGTTAGTCCCTGTTATGGTTTAGGGGGTTTTCTGCTGCTCTGGTAGCGAGGGGGTTAACAGCTCAGTTCTGGCCTGAGCTCTCCGTGCTGCCATGGCCTTCAAGGTTAAAGATAAAGGCAGGCATCTCTGCAAATAACATACTTGGGAGAGAAGAAAAAAAAGTTCAGTAGTAAGATGTAGCGTGCCAGCTCAGAACCTGCGTCGGGAGGCTGAGAGATTTGAAGGCCCCCAGGCCCAACGAGAGAAGGGGTAGAGATGTTCTTCCAGGCATCCCGCTGCTGCTTGTGAATTGGACTGACCATGGTGAAAACCTATGGACCAAAGAGAGAGAACCAGGACCGCAGAATCCGTCTAAGCATTAAGACTGAAGATGGAGAGGTAACGCTGGACAAACTGCTGATGGTTTTGAAGCCCCGAAACAGA
>WEKX01024418.1:124714-166752 GCA_013390025.1 Pitta sordida
GTCAGATGATACCAGAGCAGCATAAAAACATGGTAAATTGAAGTAACAAAAAATAAACAGTGTCTTAGACCATGGTTATTAAATCCCCCTGTGTCAAATATTTACATGTCAGCATGTGGAACACTACACACATCTCTTTAGTTCAGCATTGCTGCCTGGGTTATGTGTTGTGGCTTTGTCCTTGGAGCTGTAGCTCTTGCCATGCCAAAGTTTTACTGTCTCCTGAGTGTTTAAACCCAAGAGAGGAAGTGCTGATTGTCTGTCTGTCCTTCCAAGCCCTGGCACAGCGCAGGGTAACACCGTAACATCATGGTTGTTATTTATTGGCACATGGAATCAGTGAGTGCTGCACCTGCTCAGTGTGGAGATGAGAAATGAAGGGGAACATTTACAGCAAATACAAAACAAAATGATCAGGGTGTGACAACTTGGCTGCAGACCTGGGCTTGCCAGTTCTCCTCTGACATTGTGCATTTTCTTTGTGCTCAATCTCTGCTTCTGTGTTCAATAACTTCCCCCTTTTCCCTGTTCTGTTTGGTGCTTTGTTCTTACTCTGTCTGGGAACAGAGGGAGTAAAGGCTTTACCCATCCTCAAATTGAGAACAAGGAAGTTGATAAAGCAAAAAGTTTAGTGAGAGATGGTGAAACTGGAGATTTATTACTAAGAAATCGAGCTCTCAAGCTTGCAGAGATTTAAATTGCCACTTAAAGAGGGAAGATGCTGGAGTCCCTTGCCATGTGTTACTGGTATTCTTATGTAGCGCATCAGTTACACATGCATGTGGCTGAAATGGAGATGACTGTATATATCTGGAGTCATTTTTGATGCTACAGTTTAATATGAATGTACCAGCAGTGTAGCTGGATGTAAATTACACTGAGAGGAACAAATTGCTGGTTACTTGCTCTGCTTTCACAGAAGCATCATTTAGTTGGCGCACAAAGCGTCTGCTTCTGGAAATCCTTATTCCATCCATGCTTCCAGTGCTTTTTGTTTTATTTTCCAAATAATGGAGCACTAGCCTCCAAGGCAGCAGCTTTGGGCAATCAGAGCCTGGTACAGAATTAGCACAAATTGTTTGTTTTGTGGGGTTTTTTTAATCTTTGCTGGGAAATGAAATGTCCCACTGCTTTGCAAACTAGGGGAGAACTTTTTGTAGGTTTATGGAACTACACTTCCACAAATCACTTGCAGGAAAGCACAGAACTTCACGCAGTGAGACACTTTGACTTAAAATGTTTTGTAGTGACATGGCTATAACCACCTTTTTCTCTTCTCTTCCGTGAGACGGAAGAACTCAAACCATCAGAGAGCCTTAATTGCAAGGAGGGCCCTGATTTCTGTGTGACACTTGGACCCTGCCAGCAGGAGTTGCCAATGGTTTTGTTTTGCAGTTGCCTCTCAGGAGTTGTGGGAGGAGACGGAAAAGAAAACCAAAGGTTATCCTTTAGCTGTCTAGAAACAAGTGCCTCGCAGCAATTTTATAGTTGTTAATACATCCCAGCTGCCCAAACTACAGATTCCTGTAAAAGGGCTTTTATTTCGTCGCACTTTGGATGCTCAGATGGACATATCCCTTTCTTCTCTGAGTGCCTGCTCGGGATAATTCCAGTGCCCAGTAGAGGGAGTGCACACTGCGTGCTCCACGTTGTTCTCTGAGCCACCTTGATCCAAAGCCAGCCCTTGGCTCAGTCTGTGCTTTCAGGTAAACTTAGTACAACAGCAATACAAAGAGACACTTGGAGTTAATTCTTGACTCCATTTAGATGAGTTATTATACAAGCACAATTGTAACTATTGGCTGAAATTGGTGTTTCAATAGAAATCCCTGTTTAATTTTTTTGTAGGAATAACTTAGAGATGTTCTTTAAAAGTGTTTTTTGCTGGTTAGAAATCATTTGGCTTTTTAATGTCTTTATCCTTTTCTTAAAATACTAGGTTTTAATTGTTTTTCTCATTTAGTGTCTACTTTGCAGCTGCTTAGATGCAAATGATCTTACAGTTTTTAAACACTGAGAGGAGGTTTATGTTAAACCATGCATGCTCCCTTTCACTTACCTGCTTTCCATAAAGGATTATCCATTAGGATAATACTTGAAATCCTGACATTGTTAATAGAAATGTGGCTCATGAGCTGCATTTTGTACACTTGCAAGTGTGTTTATCTCTGACATAATTACTTTGGGAAGCTGTGGAAGGTTTGGTACTCAGACTGGCTGAAACTTGGACAAGCAGAATCCCATAGGAAAGATGATGTGAGAAACATCTCACTCATTTATCAGTCAACAGCCTCATCATTTAACAGGCCTGTTATATGTTCAATTTTAAATTCCAAGTTACATTAACAGCCAGGGATATATAGTTGTTCATTAACTGTGTTCATTACTTTTTGTTTCACCTTTCCTTATCTTCTGTCAAATCTAAGCATGTGCTTGGATCTTGATTTATTTGTGCACTTAATTTTATCCATGTGAAACATCTGTTTGAACTCAATAATGCCATTAATAATTAGATTTGGAGGAGCCTGTCCTTGTGTAGTCCAGAACCTGGTGAGATACTGAAACCTCACTGTAATGAAGTTTTTTTCTGAAAGAATGATGTCAGAAAGTTGTTACAGAGTTACAATTTAAATATTTGCTGCTCATAATTTAATCTTGAAATATTTTAATACATTAAAAGGTTAACATTTTAATATGGTACAAATTAAACTAAGAGTTCTACTCATTACTTGGCTATAAAACCATTAATGATTTTTTCTGCCAAATACTCAGCTGCAGTTTGGCATTTTAGCAATGCTAATAAATTATTTCTACTTAATAATTTTGTAGCCTCTTTTCAAGTCTGTTTTTTTAGTTAAGTTAGTGCCTGCCTTAGGAAAAAAAAATGCTGCACTTGAATTTTAGATCAAAAGCAAAGGCTGCTGTATTGTTTTCTTTCTGCTTTCTGCAGTCCAGCTGACAACTTTCTGCAATGGCTTCTTCTGCTCACATCCTTATGTTTTTACCTCTTTGTGTTAGAGAAACTGTTTCTAGGGGTTAAGGAATTTTTCTTAGCAATCCTTCACGGTACCTGAAGCCACCTCTGCTAAAACACACTCACTCCACAGACCACGAGAGACTCCTTTGTAAAGAATTGTTTTCCTCAGGTGCTGCTCTTAAATTGCACTCAAACCAAAATCTGAACTCTTAACATTTACCTTTTGAAAACCAGAAGCATTCCATGTTAAGATTTGAGTAGTAACTCGGTTATTAGTATGTTTTCTAAAACTTAAGTTAAATCAGCTTTACACCTAAAGGTGTTCTTTAGGAGATTCTGTGTATCGTTAGCATGTGACATGTCTGGAATAAATAAAATTTAGTAATGTTTTTATGGTCAAATTGGTAGCCCAGGCAACATTTTAGGTTTGGTTTGAGGGTTTTTTCTAGCTAATATTGATCAGAAAAGATATGTCAGCCAAAACTGTAAGTCAACACAAAATATGAAACAGATCATACAAGAGCTTATCCTTCTCCCCTCCTCTACATTTTAATTGTCATGTTATAATTATTTCTGTGAAACAACTCATTTTTATCACTTTTCAGCTAAAAGAGCTTTGTAGGTTTTTAAGTCTTATTAAGATACAGGACTGATATAAAAAACAGCACTGTAAAATTCACCCTCAGAACAGTCCTCGCTTGTTGAAGTGTCTGATCATCTGGGTGATGTGTTTGGTTGGTTTTTTCCCTCTCTAGTGTTGCTGTGGTGTATTTTATGCTCTGCCCTGGCTATGCAGCCTGCCACTGCTATGAAGTTATTAAAAATATCTTGTTATGCAGATCTAGCCATGAATTCTTAAGGTTGTCACTGTGACGACCTCTGATCCCCATCTGATTCACAGGTCGCACAATGCAATTTGGAGCTCTTCTAATAGACTGTAAAATAAACTGGGATGTCTCTATCATCAAGTTAACCCTTATGTTAAGTATTTAAGTTTTTCAGGCCCAAGGGTCATCTCCCTTGATTCATCTGTGAATACTGAGCAGTGTGGACTCTGTAGGCAGCAGATATAAATTTGCTTCCTGCTTTTTATCCATCCTACCTTGCAAAGGGAAACAGTGTATTGAATTTATTTGTGGGGTTCATGAAGGTACAGTGCTAAACACTCAGTTTTAGAAAGGGAAGAGGAAGAAAATGTTCAGGCTTGGAGCACCTGCTAAATTAACACATTTAAATGCAGTAATATTGAAGTAACTATATCCACATCTAAAATACCTTTGTGCCTGAAATCGACAATCAGTAACACATGTAAGATGGTGTCTTGCACAGAATAATTTGTTGTTTTTTATGTAGTAAATTAGGCTTTTTCCTGAGGTATGTATTTACATGTTAAAAACACAGCATCTGAAATAATTTTTAGCAAATGTGCAGTTGAGATTCATTCCTGAATGTGATCATTGAAGTCAGCTGCAGTTTAGTTATTGATTTTGCAGTGCCTGTACAGACTCTGCTCTGAGGCAGAGGCCTGTGTGCAGTGGTGGGGGATACAAAGTTTTAACAGCAGGAGTTGGTTCCTGCTCTAAGTGCTGGGTGGTAGTCCATCAAATGCAGTAGGACTTTTTTTTCTTTTTTGCATGAACAACTGCTAATGGGAATCTTGTTATGCCACATTTTAGATGAAAATCACATTTCCTAAAATTTCCTAAGGAAAAACACTAGTAATGAGAATTTTTCTCCTCCTCAGCTCTAAAATTTAGCTTTTATCATGTATAGCCCTCTACAGTTTCCTGTACCTTGAAAACCAGTCTTGGTTTCTTCTTAACTCATGACAGGTAGAAATAAATTGTTAACATTGTTAAAATGCCAAATCATAACAAATCATAAATAAGTCAGTGTTGCTAAATATTTCATGGGCTCATAGGAGTGCACTTCAGGGATCCCTTGGACTGGCTGAGGAGCTCTGGAACACTGAGAGACTTCTCTGGGGAGTGATAAAGAAAGAGGCATTTTTGGTTTCCAAGGCACAGGTATGTGCAACACTGTTTTATGCTTGCCTCTTCTTTTGGGAAAATGATTTCATCCATTCCACTGTTTCTGAAATACTAAAAGTGAAATTGTCCCAGGGACTTTTTAGTGTGTTGTGTACTCCTGAGATACATTTCTTAGCAGGAGGTGTTTTTGTGCAGGTTGCTGTTGTGCTACTTGTGGGATCTGGACAGGGAAGAAACTTACACATTTTGGCCCTGATTTTATGGTTGGCTTAAATATGATCTGAACATGAGCAGGAATCAAAAGACATAGTGCTGTCTGTGTTTCCTCCCAGGGTGATTCCCACTAAGCTCAGATAGCAACATTGTCCCTTTCAGTAGCTGAATAAACTCAGGTGATGCAGATCTGATTGTGAAGGTCAATCTTTACTTAATCAGAATTCGGATTGATGGAGTGATACATAATTAGCTCATCTCCCAGTGGCAATGGAAAAACTGTACCAGATACTACTATTAAATATATTCCTTTTTAATAAGCTGTAGTGCCTGAAATATGCACAGCAACTACATGGGACAAGTGCATTCCTGTACTTCTAAATATGAGATGTAACCTTCATTTTTGTATAAATATTACACAGAGTCATTTAATGAACTGGCAATATAGTCACTTTGTATAAAACAAATTAAATATAGGTATCAAATGTAGGTGGTCAGCATAAATTTTGTAGGAATCAATTCTCTTTTATGTTGGAGGATTTCATTAACTTTAATAATGAAGGGTAGCAGAGTTGTGTTTTATCTCCTTGGTGTGCATGGAATAGGGTGGCATTGTTAGACATGGAGACCTTTGGTGTTTTAAATAAAACTTCACACTTCCCCTGATTGTGGTATTTATTTTATGGAAAATGTGACATGCAAGGCGACTTTTGTCTTTTTAATGTACTTACTTAAGGTTTAGGATGATTTATGCCATCAAGTACTGTTGATTTTGGTGGATGGTAGGAGCCCAAGTATGGCAATACATCTGTGCATACATCTTGAGTGGTTATTCTAAAGAATTACTAAACTTGCCTTGCAATGTCTTACTGAGGTCATAATTTTGTTAAATGCACCAGTTTTCTAGACTACATTTATTTGCTGTCCTCTATGAAACTGTAAAAGCACACACTGGTCCAACTGGGCATATTGGACAAACCAATTTCCTCGAACAACAATTCATTAAGATGTAAGGGTTTTTTAGCTGTTGCGCCTTAAAACTTACTGATCTTTATGAGTAAAACTTTTCTGTTTTTTATTAAAGTACCTCTTAAGCTTATGCAGGACCTTGAGCCTGACAGGGTTCAGAGAGGCAGGAGGTGGTAGCACAGAGTGATACAGGAGAGGGCTTTGGCACAAGTCCTGGGTGAGACTTAAGTTTGCCCCTCCAGGACTCCGAAAATTATCACACACTGTGGCAAGTGTGCATTGCTTTGGAGAAAGAACTGCTTCACTGGGTAGTTTTTACATTGCTAAAGCGATTTGAAGCAAGGTGTGCTCATTCTCCAGCATCCTACTTGGGGTAAGTGTTGGGCTGGAACCCTTTAAGAATTTTTACTAACTTTGGGAAATGAGGAAATCATGTGAAAAGTGGATTCCTAAATAAAATCAGCCTGGCTGAGAAGACCTGTGTGCTGTTGAGCAACTACAAAGGGAATGAATGGTGATACTTTTACGGGTAAACATAAAATGTGCTTTGCCTGGACCACATATCTAATTTGCAGTCGTCGAGGTCGGAATTTATGCTCCTCTCACAGATTGAAGGGGAGGGGAGTGTGTGTGGGAGGTCCCTATAAATACAGCTCTGTTAGCACTTTGTGTTTTCCTTGTGCTGCACACGGGAAAGCTCAAACATGGTTCTAAAATGTGTCCAAATGCCAGCGTTTATTTCCACATCATCCTGTTGGATGATATAAAAGAATGGAAAAGGAGGAACTTGTCTTTACGTGTAAGATATACTGTGTGACTGTTCAGTTTCTGTTACTGGCACTGAAGAATTTATTTTACCCCAGTCATCGTTTTCTTACACAGAATGTTCCCAAATTTCATTTAACATGACTGAAGTATGTTTTGTGTTGCAAGTGAATTAAAAAATGTATGTGCTTAAGGGTTGCCTCTCTAACTAGGTTCTATGGCAATAAATAATTCTGGTTCCCTAACCAAAATCTTCTGGAAAAATATTTAGTTGGCTTTGAGTAGATGCACATGAGATATTGGCATGGTGGAATAATTTGCAAGATCTTTCAGTGAGGGTATTAGCATATAAATAGCAGATGCAATGACGACCATCACAGCTGAGTACATTTAATTTTTAGTTTATAAGATAGAATGGGTTTTTAAATGCATAGCCATCAAGCCAGCTGAAAGACAAATGAAGTTTAGAGTTCACTTGTCTGAGGATGCCTTACATCATTTTTTTTTAAAAGGGAAACAGACGCGCATAAAACTGAACAAAAGTGATTTCTTGGGTGAAAAGTAATTGAGATTGCAAACCAAGTTAATTAGACCATGCAAAATTTATTTAATGGTCCCAGCTGTAGTTTTCAAGTGGTGTTTCAGTAAGTAGATGCGACTTCTTCATGTGCTGTCTTTTCTACCCCTGTAAACCGCTTGCATTGTGTATTTCGGTCATTTTACTGCGTGCACAGAGACTCAGGTTTTTAAATCCTCTGAACAGAATGTAGGAGTCAATTTCTATAAAAGGGTGAAAAGGACCAAAGGCTTTTCTCCACATCTTTCCAAATGTTGTGTGGCGGGTGGAGGCATTTTTTCTTCACATTCATTCTTGGTTGGGATAGATGAACAAGGCCTTTAAGTAGAGCCGTGGCTGCACAGGGCTCCGCTCACCGCCAGAATCTCTTGGAGTGTTGACTCCAGAGTACCAGGGATGGTTGTGTTTCTGCTGGCATCCAGCGTTTGTTTCCAGGACAGATTCACAGATTCGCAGAATATTCTGAGTTGGAAGGGACCCACAAGGATCATGGAGTCCAACTCTTAAATGGCACCACTGCCTCCCTGGCGGGAATCGAACCCCCGGTCTCCCACATGAGATGGGGACACTCACCACTGTACTAAAATGGACCTTTAATAATGCAGAGTAATAAGGGAACATCTGCCTTTTTCAAGATTTTTTTTTATTAGTTAGGGAAAGCCTAACTAATAAATGGTTTGCTTGCACTTGGCTAGATGGAATAGTTAGCACTATTTTAAGTTCTTAGTGAAAATCAGGAGAATGGAGATGATGTTCTTGGTGATTACGGTAAAACTAATCCATGTGTGTTTTCTGCCTGTTTTAAAAACCCTTTTCTCATATGCAAAGAAGGTCAGCTCTAGGATCTGGAGATTGCCCAACTAAATCCTATTTCCTCTATCTCTCTCTAGTCAAGAATACTACTGAGTTAAAAAAACCCAACCATAATTTCCAAGTAGTTTTGTAAATTATTCTGTGACTTAGATAAATTGATAAACTAATCAATAAATAAATTTTAGCAGTTTGGAGCAGATTAAGAGGGGAAAGAATCCCTTGCCCATGCAACTTGAGGAGCGTTGGTGGTGCAAGCAGCCTATTGATGTCTGGGAATTTGGCCTCCCTTTGGGAGGACCATTCTCTAGTGACAGAGGGAAGGCAGTTCACCATCTCTGATAACGCTGGTTAGTGACTTCCCTCATATCACATCATAATTAGAATGGATTTCTAACCAGGACCTTTTTTGCCACGCTCTTTGACAGGTGATTGAGAAACAAGCAGTTGCCTGACTACTTATCTTAGAGGTCTTTAATTCTATACATTACAAGAAAAGCTTTATGTTGAGGTATTTATCACTTACACTTAGACATTACTTCCCGTGTAGGCATGGCACGCTAGAAATGGCATATTGCTTGTTTTTATCTTAGCCGGCTTTTTCTTTTTTGCCAGTACCTAACCACTCATAGAATTACAATTTTTGGTAAATAATTTAGAAAATATTGTCTTAAATTTTTATTTTTCCTGATTTAATGGTGAAGTGTTTATTTTTTTATTGACTGAAGAAGTTCACAAGGTTTTCCGCGTTGGAAGGGACCCACAAGGATCATCTAGTCCAATTGACCTATAGTGGAAATGTTGATTACAGATTGTTGAGTTATAATACTGCATTTGTAGAGGTTGCCTTGAAGCTTTCTTAATGCTTGAAAAGTGAAATTAAAAAAAGAAAAGACCATTTTCTGACTAAGAATGTTGCTCATAAGCTCGCCTACTTCCTTTAGAAAGGGAACAGAACAAGCCAGCTTAAATGGGATGGTTCTGATGAAGTACTCCTGGAATGAAGTAAAGTGAGATGTAACTACCCACTAGTACATACTACGCAATTTCTTGAATTTTCACCACTTACAACTTTAATATTTTAAAGCAAAAAGATAACTTATTGATCTTGTTGAAGATTTTATCAAGGTAGAAACTTTATATCTGTTTGAAGGAAAAAGAGGGCTTAAGTCCTGATAGGTAAGCAGTTAATTTTTTTTACAGGAAATCTAAATTTAATAGAAGACCCCAGGGAAATTCAAGGGTGTGAACAATACGCATAATATTTTATGAAAATGACCCCCATATTTAAAATCTGGCATTATATGTTATGCATTGTAGCACCAAGTCCACATCTACCTTTTAGAAAATTAAAACACATAAATTCTGTTTAGTGTTTGATATGTGCTGCACCAGCTGAAAGCCATAATGCCCCTAAAACCTTGGGTTGCTTTTCACCTTTCATAAATTCCTGGGTAGATTCTATACAAAAAATAATTTTCAGCTCCGTGGCTCATTGTTATTCAAAGTTGATTGATTGTCGTCATTTACTCCGTGAGGAAGTTAAGTGCTCCTGTCATTTCCGAAGAGTATAATTGGGACGTTTCACAGGTCAGCGGTAGTGACAGGTTTCCCTTTTGATTAGTGTTAGACTGATAACAAAAATTACAGTTTCCCATGATTAATGCTTTCTATAGTACTTGAATGCACAGTTCATGGATTGTACCTAAACAAAGTGAATTTGCATCTGATTATGCCTTTTCTCTGTCAGGCTTTTGATGTGCTTTAAAGTTTTAGACCAGGCAGGTAATACAGCAAAGGTGCTTCCAATGCACTTTTCAAGTTGAGGGGTAGTGAAGCCCACTGGATTTTAGTGTATTCCTGTATGGGGAGATATGTGCCTCCAGTGACATGTGAACAAATTAGGAGGAATTTCAATTAAAGATAGTACCCTGCATTCTCACTAGTCCTCAGATAGGACATGCAAGGAGTTACGGGGATTATATCCCCACTATTTTGGGTATAATCTGGCCATTTAAGTTAAATGATCAGTCTGAACTGAGGGGGTTTTCTCCTACTAATTTGACACTATTTCTCAGTTCCTTAAACCTGCTGCTGTTGATTTATTCACAGGCTACTAAATAAAAACTATGGAAATGGACTAAATTTACTTTCCCTGTTTTATGATGCAAACATTGATCAGCTTGTACATTGACACAAAGGTGTAGACTGAGATTCTGTGCCAGGTTTTAGCTTGGTGAAGTCTTTTTCAATAGCTAGATGAGAAATGGAACCTGAGTATGGAAAATATGATGTCCTGCTTGTAGCTGGAGAAAGAGGAGTGGAAGTTACTTCTGAATTTCAATAGGTTGTCCCTTATAGATGAAAAGGGGATGACAACACCTGGAAAATATAAAAACCAAAATAACAAGCAAACTTGTCTTCAATCTTTAGCTCTCTTGTACAGTACAAAACGTGATGATTTTTTTTTTCTTTCTAAAGGCCATAGGGAAGATATTCTAAAAGTTGCAGTTTAACACAGCTGTTCTGCTTTCCAGTCTAATGGCTCTGGGACTGTGTGACCCTTTCTTTGGTTAGAACTCTTTTGGTTTCTGCTCAGGAGTTCAGGCTCAGTGTGCCAAGTATGGCCGGAGTTGTTGCTTTGTTTTACATGAGTTAAAATTATTTCAGTGGGAAAGAAAAGAACCTAGGTGTGGGATCCTCCAGGATTGTCTGAATGTTGGCAGCTCTCAAGGTAGGGATAACTGGCCTGAAGACACTGCACTGTGGCTTCTGCCTGTTCTTGGCAGCAAGGTACTCTCCAGCTTCATTATGCTGAGACTTTATTTTAGGATGACAACTACTTAGGTGTTTTCTGGTAAGAATGCAATGAGTTCTTGTCTTCAGGACAGTAAATGTTTTTATCTTCCTTTTTTTCACTGGAACTGCAGTTTTCAGAAGTCAAAGTAACTTTAAAAAAAGGAGGAATCCTAGTTCTAACTTGTACCATCTATTATTCATTATGTGTTAATGTGTATCAATGTGTATTATGTAATAGGAATTAACATTCTGTATTAAAAATTAATTAAATCTAGTTAAGAAATAATACTGATTAAAAAGCAGCACTGAGGTTTTTTTTTAAAAAAGGTATTTATTTTAAATTTTTAACTCTGCTCAATAAGCTGAGATTGGTTTCTAGGTTTTTGGTTTCAGAGTATATGTATGATTTAAAGGAACTCAGCTGTGACACGGGATTAGAGTAGTGAATTACATTGGGAAGATTTTGCTGCAGGCAGAACCTGCAGTGTCCTCAGGTGCTTATAGCAATGAGTAGTTGATGTGAATATCAACAGAAGTCAGGTGTACTCAGACAAGTGAAGAACACAGCTGAAAATAGTAAAAATTATGCTATTCCTTATCTACTGCTTTGGGTTGCTGCAATGAAGTCGAAAAATAAGTGATAGCCTGTGCCATGGTTGGATTTAGTGGATACTCCTTTTATTTCCTAGCCTTGTAAAAGCACATGACAAACATACAATGAAGTGCTAATGATGTTGTTGTTGGGAATGAGGTGACTCTGAAGGTGGGCAAAGGAAATAAAGTGTAAGTCTCTGTCATTGCTGCCATTTTAGGGTAGTGGACATTTGCTGTCTTAAGGTTCTGATAGTCCAGGCCATGCATGGTGGCAGAGATTCTTTTATCTTAAATGAAATTTAGAAGAAAAAGTAATTTTCCGGTATGGAACAAGCTTAGGGGAAAAAAAGAAAAGTAGAGGTTTGCTAACATGTTCACAGCAGTAACTGGCTAAAATATAGGAAACCACATATGTGAATGAATTACCATGGTTAGTTGGCAGGAACTGCATTTTTTTCCAGCTACTCATAGATATTTAATTTCACACTGGAAGACAGATTAAATACATATTTCCAAAATCCTGTTCTGTTGATTTTAACCATGGCAGTGTGTGCAGTCTAATGGTGTGAATGGTTGGGATGGACCAAATTAGCTAAGAAATGATTGTGCCAGATTATTTTTAGTGCTCTTGTGTAGAAACACAGTGAACCACTGTAATACACAGATCTGAATATTTTTCCTTGGGTCAGTGTTAACTTGCCAGTTCATCAAGTTCCCCTCCTGTTTTCCTGCTCTGGATTTGAGCTCTTAAACAATTTCAGATACCATTTAACATGCCACAGACTATTTGGGTGCTGCTAAATGAGTCAAATCATCCAAAGGAGGAGAGATAAGTCTATAATTTGCTCATTAAGTCAAAATCTTGATGTTATTTTAAGATTTCTTGGTCTTATTTTATAGCTTCACAGTTTCTCAGACTTCACCAACTGCATGTGTTCTAATGGATAAAAGGGGCTTTAAAGAGGCCCTTAGGATAGAGTATGGCTTTAGAGATAAAGTGTTAAACAAAGGCCTGATCTTGGATCAAGATTAAATACATAACTAGGGAAATAGTTTTGACATAGAGCAGTCTCAGTAGGGCTGTCAGGATGTCTGCAAAATGTTTTCAGTGTGAAGGGAAATGAAAAGCAGTCTTCACATTTAGGGGAAAATAAAGCAAAAAACCCAACAAAAATATCTCTGCAGATGAAAGCCTTGGATGATGATGATGATGACGACGAGGATGAAGATGACTTTGTGGAGGTCCCTGAGAAGGAAGGTTATGAGCCCCACATTCCAGACCACCTGCGTAAGGAATATGGTGAGTTTGCCCAGCTGTGACAAGCTTTATCCCTGCATGTTACTGCTGCACTAAAGTAAATAAACAGCCATTCTGAAGTAATGAAGTGATCAGCCGGGTGGGTAATCTCTGCCTGCTCCGGGGAAGTCATTACATGGACACGGGAGCAGTGATTGGCTCTAGATAAACAAATACTTTTTAGGAGCAAGAGCCACGGGGATGAGCAGTTTATTTCGTTCAGTTGTGTTCCACTGGAGTTCAGAGCCACAAGCTGCACCTGGTGTGCTCCTAGGTGTGCAAAACACGTATTGGAAGTGAAGGGACTGCAAAGAAAAGCTGTAAAAACTTGAATATTAGAAATGGTGGTGACTCTCTGGTGAGATAGGACAAGATTCTGTTCCATCACCTGCATTGATAGCAGCTGGACATGCACAGCCACTTCCTTCCGTAGAGTGACCAACTTGCAGCTGTGCACAGTGGCTTCTTTTGTTTTGTTATTGCTAAAACAAGATGTTAAATGGAGCTCAGCCTCCAAGTGCACAATTATGGCCACTGAGCACATACCAGATGATAAAATATAGTCTTGCTTTCTTTTAATGCACTCTAAGTAGGTAATTTTTAAATAAAGATGTGCTTATAATGTATTTTTGTGAAATTGAGAGGGGAGGTTACTGAGGAAAATTGATTTTAAATGATTCAGTTGTGGTGCAGTACTCCTTGTCCTGTGTACGTCTTGCTTAGGAAGTGTCTGCAGCTTCTCCTCTGTGCAGCATTGTATATTTTAAGACTCAAGATTTCAGTGCTTTGTAAAGGAGGGTAGCTGCCGTCACAGAGAAGTTAAAAACCTTGGCCACTGTAACAAGTGTCTGGCTCCTTCATTTCTCTGCGAGTGCTTGTGCAAGACTTGTGCTGTGCTTTATCAATCGTGTTGATTCTTGTTTTTCAGTTTTCTGCAGTTGCCATCATGAAAGTCAGGCTGCAGCTATCCTTGTATGGGCATTTACTTAGGAGTTGGACTCAAAGATCTTTGTGGGTCCCTTCCAGCTCAGAATATTCTGTGCTTCTGTGTGTGTTGGACAAGAACACAGAGCAGTAGTGAGGACGTATGTGACAGAAACTTTAGAATTGGACAGCTTTTCTTTCATTTGTTCATGGAAAAACAGGTTGTGTTTTGATAAAATTTTATCAGTATGTGTTGGTTATCCCAACTATGTCAGTCTTCCAATAAATACTGAGTAAATTCAGGTTATTGAGAACAGTGGGACTTTGAGCCAAGGAATGTAATGGAAAAGAGAGGCAGCAACCTTCCAGACAGCTGTGAAAAGCTTCTTGTGTGTATGAGGCCAATGAAAGAGTCCAAAGCATTGGTAGTGATAGTAAGTAAATGAATGAACAAATGAGGTTAGTTTTTTACATAGCTGTGGTGGTTCTTTGGGGTTTTTTCCTTCCTTTGACAGTATTCTTTATGCCCAAACTGGTATTTTTGTAATAGTACGTACTTCCAGGCACTGGAACTCCTCTTCCATATCTTTAGGAGCAACCTAAAGAATCCCAACGTGCAAAAATTCTACTTGTACTTGTCACACTTGGCTTTTCTTGTTCTGGTGTGTTTGATAAAAATAACAGTTGAAAAAAAAAGTCATTCTTGATGTTTCTGAAGTCATTCAGCTTCACTTTCTGCTGTTCAAGTTATGTAAGTTCCCAGTTCAGGCAAGGGTCTGAAAAGAGTCTCAGAATTCCTGAAAAGAATTCAGGCAGTCTTTTAAGCACATGCTTTCTTCTGTCTTTTTGTACTTAAGTGTTTGCTTCGACCAACTGGTGAGTTACTAGTTCAAAAACCCATTTCAGAAGCCAGTCTATAACTATTGCATAAACCAACTGACTTGTGTGTAATTACTTCAGATGTCTGTGAGGAAAATTTGCTCTACTGGGTTCCGTTCTGCTTTGTTTTTACTACACTAAACCAAAATAAGCATCTCATTGACACGCTCTGTGTAGAAACTGAATTAACATATTAAACCACACCATAATATATTGATTTCATAGCAGCATGTTCTCATCAAGAGCTGGCTCTGTTAGGCAGCCACCTCTAATTAAATGTCTCTTGGTTCCATGTGCTAGTGCAGTTATCACAGCAGTGACTTGAGCTTTATCTAAATATCGTTCAGGTGAGGTTTTGTTACATTTCTTCAGTTCCCATCTAGTTCATGAGGACTCTGAGCTTAGAAAATAGAAGTCAGTGCAAGTGGAATGTTCTAAATGCAACATTAACCTTCCATATCAAGTGAAATCCCAGTGTTGTGTGAAGGTGTGGACAGTTAAAAGGTTCTTTCCTTTTGTTCCTACTTTTTCTGAACGAACAAGATGAACTTTTTATATTAAACAAGGCAACAAAATTTTCAAGCATGTCTGTGGAAATGGATTAAAGCACAACATGTAAATTATTGATTTAGTAGTCACTTTATTCCCTTTCACTTACCCGAGGAAAATGTAAGTATCCTACCAACAAGGTAAATTTCAAACTGAGACACTATATCTGATGACCATACATATATTTGTGGTTCTCCTGGGATCTGAAAAGTTTGTAAAAAATGAAAAGCTCTTTAGAGACAAGGGAAGTTCTGTGCACAAGTATACAGACATGCACAGTTGTATTTTCTGTCTGTACATGTGGTTGATGTTGGTCTCAAAATTGATGAGGGTATTAAATATATGAATGAACTGATCATGGGTACAGTTTGGGTGGAGGGAGAATTGAACAAGTCAATTTGAATCTCCATGTATAAAATGAAATGTAAATTTGTTAAAAGAATTTAGGTGATTAGATAACTGAAGTGTGAAGATATAACCCATTAGGGGTGTCATGCCAAATTAGCATTACCAGACTTTTAACGACCTCCCATTTGTATAATCCTTATTTACACGTGCACCTGATGTCTGCAACAGACAAGGGACCAGCCCTCCTGTGGGACCGCAGGGCCATTTTCAATACATTGTGTTGCTCAAGAGAATATTGAGCTGAGACAGAAACAACCACTGCAAATAACTTTTATAAGGTTGCTCTGGTTCTCAGCACTAGGTGCTGATGTTGCTGATATCCATTGCACTGGTGTGGCAGGTATTGCTAAGCTCTGAAAAATCAAGGTGTTGATCATTTAAAAGAAAGCTCTAGGGATCTCCACTTGAGATTTTACACCTTCCATCCTTTACTGGTCAGATGCAAGTTGCATTGTAAAGGCTTAAGGTGGATGAGGTAAGGGAGGAACTGTGCAGGTTCTGACATCATTCTTGTGCCACAGGCAGAATTTGGTGCTGATGCTGAGATAAGATTCTTTCCTGCACCCACTTGAGTTGACAGGCCTTGTCTCTGTCTCAATACATTGAATTTATTATGTGTGGGTGTGAATCTTCTCTCAGGCTGCCAGCACCAGAACAGGAGGACATGGCCTTAAGCTGCACCAGGGGAGGTTTAGGCTGGATGTTAGGAAGAGCTTTTTCACAGGGAGAGTGATCCCTCAGTGGAATGGTCTGCCCAGGGAAGTGGTGGAGTCGCCATCCCTGGAGGTGTTTAAGAAAAGACTGGATGAGGAACTCAGTGACATGGTCTAGATGATGGAAGGCTTGGATGGATGGAGCGTGGTGCCCGTGACTCCAGGGTTGTGGGTTCGATCCCTGGGTGGGTGTTCGCTTGGGAGTTGGACTTTATGATCCTTGTGGGTCCCTTCCAACTTGGAACCTGTGAACATCACAGAATCATCAATGCAGATGTTCAAAAAAAATTTTAAAAGGAAAATTACTTATTGGCATCTGATTCTTTTATGCCCTATAGAAAAGTTTCTCTGAATGCTTTTAAATGTTTGTGTAGTCAAGTACAAATGTTTTGCTTATGTTACACTGAGAACAAAGGCACTGAATTAAGACCAAGCATATCATCTAACATACACGTCACTGTGCTGTGCTCATTCTTTCTTGTTCTACTCCATTTTTCTTTGTCTCCTTCATTTTTGATGTAGGGAGTAGGAAATGAGGTTTAGTTACTGCATACAGTAATAATGTGCTTTTTTTATCCTATGTCTAAATGAAATTTTTCCCGTAAAAATAATTTTTAAAATTTGTTTAAATCTTGTATAACAGATTTAAAGCCAAACATGGCAAAAAGAGTACCTATGCAAGTGTAGATAAAGCAAAACACATCCCTTTTACTCTGGCCTGTGAAGAGTTAATAGCTTTCATATTCGTTTTCTTTTTCTTTCATGGAAGCATCTAACAGATTTAGTTGAAGCAGAATTAGTATCTCTTGATTTTACAGTTATTTTTACCTCTACTCCAATGTGGGTTGATTTTACATCCCTTACTGCAACATACAGGCATCTCTGACATACTCAACCTCTTGTCAGTGCTTATTAGTCTTTTAGGGAAATATTTTGTTTAGTTACCTGCAACTAGGATTGATTAGGATCCCCAGTGGTAGCATATTTGAAAAACTTTCTAAAAGTTATTTTTAATGGCTTTTTAAATAGTTTTTTAGTCAGATAATAATGTTTTGCAAGGGGAATGATAGGCACAGTTATCTTCTTACCTTTCAGTGCCCTTTGAAATTTGGGCTTCTTCCTAAATTTGGAAAATGCAAGTAACACACAGTGGTGTTTCCCTCCCTAGAAAATTGTCTACTATGTATCTAGAATAAGATTTTTATTAATGTTACTATGAATCATTTTAAAGAAATCGGGGCTAGTTGTTACCTGATGTCAATCGAGTGTGTTGTGTGGTCTCAATTTTTACCACATTATGGAGAAACACAAATTCCATATAGAAACATGGAATCATCATTAAGATTGGAAAAAACCTCCAAACTCATCAAATCCAGCCTTTGACAGAGTACCACCATGTCCTCTGTACCATATCACAAAATTCTGCATCTGCTTGTGTTTTTGAACACCCTCAGGGATGGTAAGTCCACCACTTCCCTGGGGCGATTGTTCCAATGCTTAACCACTCTTTCAGTGCAGAAATATTTCCTAATATCCAACCTGAACCTCCCCTGGTGCAAATTGAGGCCTAGCTACAGTTTGAACAATAAATGAGTAGAACTTACTCTAATACAGTATTTGGAATGAAAATAATGCCTCACATTTATGAAAAAATACTAACACTTTCAACAAAATACTTCTCTATCCATTTAGAAGTATTGAGTGTAGATATTGCTTCTGATGCAACCTTATCAGCTGATCACACAAACGTTCCTCACTCTCAGGTGAAGTCCTTCTATGTAAATAATGTTCCCAGAAAATGTAACAGGACACGGGTTATGTGATTTCTACTAAAGTACTTGGAAATTAATAGCCACTGCCCAAGATGTTGATGTCCTTTGGAGTGGTTTGCAGTTGTAACAAACCTCAGGGGAACTGTGCAATGGCCAGGGGCTGCAAAAATGATCATCAGGAGGTTTGAGGGGTGTAAGGTGCAGAAAGGGTTTAGTATAAACTCTGCATCTTTGGGTTTTTCTAGTCCTTAACTGGGATTGTAAAACAGTCATAAGTTGGGTTAATGAAGACAGGTAACAGTATAACAAATAAATATATTTTGTAGTTCTGCTAAGCTAAAAAAGTATTTATGTAGTGTTATTGAACTCTTTTTGTTAATTAACCTATTTATCTTTTAAATTTGAATTTCTAAAGGAGAATTCCAAGATTTTATGTAAATGAGGACAGCTGCATTCAAAGGCACCGGGGACATATTTTTTGTTTGTAAACAAACTTTGCCTATAGAAGACCCCTTGACAAGTTTTAAGAGCCGTGTAATTTATACAGAAATATTAAAATGTGCAGTTGTCCATGTGGTAAGTTGCTCTGTGTGCACACACAGTTTGTGCACAGGGAGAATATTTGGTAAAGCCACCTCTGGCATTTCAGCATCCTCTGGTCTCCAAATCTGTATGAAGGAAGTTTTGACAACTCCTCTTTATTTAGGAGCAAAGCTTATGACTCCTCAGTAAAACACAGGCAGGCATTTTCATTGTGAGCACAGTAGAGTAAGTGGGGGAAATATTGTACCTGAACTGCTGGATTTTCCTGACAGTCTTGGAGAGTGTTGGCAGTAATATAAATCACGTACTCTTGGCTTGACTGAGGTTCAACAAATGGGAAACAGAAATTATTAAGTTTTTTTTTCCAGGAAAGTTGAAGTCCATAATGCTCGTTTATATTCTCTCTCCATTTTTTCAATTAAATTTAAGTGACTCTGAAGTAGCTAGATTTTGTCTAAATCCACACAGCTGAGGAAACCTGTACTTGCTCTTTCTCTGAATTTTCACTGAGGGGCTTTTATCTCCCCCTAATCCCACCGTTTCTGTCAGGACATAATCTCTTTCTCAAATTTACATTTTAATTACAAGGCCAGCTGAACTAGCTAAAATCAATAATGTCAGCATTCAGCAGCCTAACTTCAGCTGAAACCTCAGCGTCTCTCTTTCCTTCTATCGATTTATCTTGTGAACACGCTCTACTTTATTGCTCCAGGCAAATAGGTGCCACTTGGTCAATTGAAACAAAAAAGGGGATTTGAACATTTTTATGATTCTTTGTCCAAGCTGCTGTTGGAACAATTTGAGCCCGGGTACTGTACTTGCGTTAAATAAGCCACACAGAATTGCAGAATTCTCAGGAGAAATGTTATTTTTAAAACTGTGTTTCATCCCATCTATGTCTTAAAACCTAAACAAAGCAGCTCCACCCTGGCGTTGGACACTTTTTGGCTGGGGCTGTCTGTGTGGTGACTCTTGTGAGCAAAACCTCATTTCATACACAAATAATTTTTAAAAACTGCCAAGTGCAGGTGGTGTTAACTGATGTTGAAGTGTAATCACCTTTAGCTTTTCTTCTGTTAATGGTTTAAAATAAGAAATCAATGAGAAAATATTCTGTTCTTGTAACTCTTCAGAATTCCCGTATTGATTTTTTTTCGATGTGATTTTATCTGTCTAAATGTCACATTGTCCATTTATCTCTCTTGCCTTTTCTGTGTGTTGCTGGCTGCTTGTCTCTGCTGTTCCCCTCCTCCTTCACCCCAACAAAATCAGTGTGGTGAACAAGCAATCATGTTTTCTGGAAAGAACGTAGGGAAAAAAATTAGGAAAAAATAGGGCGTTCTGAGAACTTTTAATAGTTATGCACATATTTTCTGTGAAGATAAGCGAGAAGGTGTGACAGACATAAACTTGCTATCTTGTGATTTTTTTTTTTTTTACTATTTGTAAATAGTACGCATCACAGTGCTATCAAAACCATTGACTTAATGCTTTTCAGAAAGAGTCCTTAAAAAAAAAAGGAGGAAGAAAGCGATTTAAAATTAAATACAGTCTGAGCAATTTTACATGACACATACAATCTATGACATGTTCTCCTAAGCTAACCTTGTTTATGCCAAGGGGCCTGTTTGTTTCTGTCATGAAAGGAAGTTTACTTTTCCAAGTACTGATGATAGTAAAGTGTGGTTATAATAATATTTTGGGTTAATCTTGCTGCGCTTTGATACAAAGCACCTGAGAGGGGCTGTTTCCCTTTCTAGCCTAGGACAAGCTGAAAAGGAGTCCTCTGTTGGCCCCTTTCCAGAACATGAATCCAAAATTCCTGCATTTTTATTTCACTGAAGTGCTGTTTAAAAAAAACATCTTTGTGGAAGCACCATTATTCCCCTTGAACAGCCTAATAAGTGTAATGAGATCATTCCTTTGGCTGTTTAGCCTAAATATTTATTGCTTAGATCCATCCTATTTTATTTAATTATAATTTCCCTTATTATTGGGCCTTCTGCTAATTTTGAGACTGTTTTCCAATGCATAGATCAGTGCTTTAAATGATATTTTTTTAAAAACAAAGCCTTGTTGACTTTGGGAAGGCGGTGATGAGGTGATTCCCATGGTGAATGTGTTGGGTTCGTGGCTTTCACTGGAGTGTGGTGTGGGCAGGAGTAAGGGAGGAGCATTGTCAGGAGCATCACCAGCTAACTGTTCTAACCCCCAATCCGAGACCTTGCTTTTCAATCAGTTATTCTGTAAAGTCTTTCTGAGGGGACAAATACAGTCTGTTAGTGTGGGAGATTGCAGCTTTAGCTGTCATTGGCTGAAAAATTCATGTTACTACTACTGGCTAATAGAGCTGCTTCTCTAGCTCAGTGGGTGGAGGCATGTGCTGCCTAATTGCTCAGCATGTCTGATTGCAGCCTTAGCCTGTGCTCACTCTCATCTGGCTGTATAAAATAATTTAGTTGCCCCACCACTGGTGGCTTTGAGCACTAGTGCCTGGTACTGCCTTGGGGGGGCACTTGTTCCTCAGGTGTAGCTCAGGCATTTGCTGCCTCTCAAGCACACACTGCTTCTGCTAGGATTTAGATGTTTGCTCGTGACAAATGGTGTGGTTTAGTATCTGTGAAAGCAGAACATTCTCTAGATAATTCCGTTAGCAGTTATATTTAGGAGTTGAAACTCAGCCAGACTCAGTGTTGCTGCCCCTTAACAAGCCAGGAAGAAATAAAAAGCTGTTTTGTTTTACATTCTCAGCTCTGAGGGGTCAGTGTGCTGAGATTCATGAGAGAGCATCAATGTGCCTCACACACACTTTGTTTTGTCACTGGGTGTGCTCCCGTTCCAGCTGTGCTGGGTGATGATGGTTCACTTCTCATCAGTCCTGTGTTCCAGGGATTCCCCACCCAGATGTGGTTTCTCCCTCCCACAACAGTTTCAGCAGGACTTTTTGTAAGACACCACAAAGAATTCATCTCAGCAGACAGGAGGATATGGATGTATGGCTTTCCTTTTGCTTTCTCCTGCTCTTAGGCGCCTTTTGGGACTCTAATAAATAATAAATAATAGTGCCAGTGTGCAGTTCCTTTCTTCATAACATAAAACATGAAAATGTTTTATTTTCATATAACCTTGGATGCAGAAATGTCATACCAATAAGCAGGTGGGACAGTAGAAAGTTACTTGCAAAAAGCAGTATTGTAGTTTGGACAAACATGTATTGTGAAAATATTTCTTTCCCAAGGTGAAGTAAGGTCAATTTTTATTGTCACAATGTGTAAAACAAGTCAAGAATTTTGTTTGCTGTAGTTTGTCAGTAAGTATATTTCTGTCCCAGAATAAGAAAAATGCTACTGGCAGAATTCCACAGAGTGGGATTGATGTCTAATGCAAACTGGAAGCAGGAAGACATGTAGTCGCACCCTGGGCTTTTGATCGCTCCGGGAGGGTGGGAGAAGAGAATCTTTCCTAAACATCAAGGTTTTTTTCAGGGCTAGAACCCCAGTCACCTCCAAAAGCACTGGTGAGGAAGGCAACTGCAGTGAGCTCCCGCACCCAGCTGAAAGAAAATGAAGATGAGCTTGATCCAACCTGTGCAGCTGCCACATTGAAACTTATTAGAGACAAACTACCAAAGTTACCACCTCCTCAAGACAGGTTAGCTTTGTCTTAATTCTTATAGAAACCTGTTATTCTTGTGTTTATTAGTCATGACAGCACACAGAAAAGCATTCGTGAACTTAGGGCTGTCTTGGCTTCATTTTGAAAGTGTATTTATGGCTGAATATTTGGGATTTTGGTGGTCATTGCATCAGGATCTTAAGGAATCTTTTGCTACTCAATTAATTTAGGTTTTATTTAGTGTAGATGATCTGGATTAAAATACACTGTTCCCTTCTCTGCTAACAAAAAAGTTCATCTCTGTTTATTGTTGTAATTTTATTTGCAACTACACAGAACATATCCTAATACATTATAAATTAGCAAGTAGTAGTTTCACTCATCTCCTGCATCCCACTGACTTGTGCTGTCAGTGCTGCCTGGAGATGTTATACTACTTCCAAAGATATAGTTGTTGTCCATCTTGTTCAAAGTTCACTGAAACTCCAGGCTTGTCTAGCATGTACCTGTGATTTGGAAATAAGACTGGAGTCATCTCCTTAGTGGCATGTTCCTGTCAAGACATTTCTGCATTGGCCGGGAAGGAGCCCCCAAACTCACCAAACTGGAATGTGATCTGAGGAAGGGGCTTGCTTCATTAGAACTCCAGAGGCTGGAGGATTCAGGTGGACATTTTGACTTCTGATCCTTAAAAATATTTCAGTATGGTGACTAAGACTGTGTGATGCTCTGTCAGTAAGACTAATGAATTCTGTAGTGATGTTGCACAGTGAGTGTATTGTAAGATGGAATTTTGACAATGGAAGAAAAACTTTGCCATGTATGTGACTGCCATGCAAGCATAAGCATGAATTTACCATAGTAAGATCTTTGTAAAAATGATTTCCAATGT
Source organism: Pitta sordida (assembly GCA_013390025.1). Lineage (NCBI taxonomy): Eukaryota > Metazoa > Chordata > Aves > Passeriformes > Pittidae > Pitta > Pitta sordida. The sequence continues at coordinate 148,002 of WEKX01024418.1, forward strand.
CACATCTGCAGTTCCTGCCTAGAGCTGAGGTAATATTAGTACTGGTCATCTAAAAAATCTAAAGAAAACAGAGGAGAAGTTGTTGTGGTTTTTGCTGTTCTGTGTTGACTTTTCATCAATTTTCTCCAGTGAATCTGCAACTACTGAGGCAGCAGCCGTGGAAGATCCTGATGGTAAGAGAAGAAAACTAGAAGAGGAAAGAGCTAAAGCTCCTCTCATGCCTTTTGGATTAGATCTTCAGTACTGGGGAGAGGATCAGCCAAATGCTGGGAAGATTCTCAAGTAAGGCTCTTTTTCTTTTAAGACAAATTAAACAAATAAATAGATTTACTTGTACTCAGAGGTCATGCAGTGCGGTGACTGCTATTTCTTTTGATAATTTGAAATCCTTTCCCTGGTGTTACAGGACCCATGAACAAAGTCAGCAATTCTACCTTTAAATGTTGTTTGTTTTGAGAAGATGTGATACTAATTAAGTATCCTTTGATGCTTCTAGGCACATTTTTTTCCTGCACTTTTCATCTTTGCAGCACGGAATCAGTTACTCCAAAGTGCTCTGACAAGTGCAGGACAGACATTCCCTCAGCTGGAGATTTGCAGTCTAAATAAGTAGCAGGCAAGGCAGGAGAGAGGCTGGTGAGATGTCAGGAATAGGTGTCCTGACTTCACAGAGTGGTAGCTGAGGAAATTGATGTGCTTATTCAGTCACACAAGAAAAAGGTGGCAGTTACAGGATTTGAATTTCGATGTTTCACTTTCCCTTCTTGTCTGGGAAAGTTCTGTGTTTCAGGAAGCATTTCTGACTTAAGGATAGCTTTAGTATAGGTGGTGGTAGGTGTACATCAGAACTTGTTTCCAGCATTCAGTTTTTAAAACCCCTTTTAGTATTTTTATGTGAAAGCTGGGATGCCAAGTTCTCCCTCTGTGTATAAATTTCCTTTAAGTCCACCAGAAATCTTGTATCAGTGTACCTGGCTTGAAAAAGTAAAAAATCATTGACTGGCTGGGTTGCAAATCTAGCTCTTGTGTTCTTAGCAGTATTACTTTAACTTAGTTTGTTTTCTTGCCAAAACAAATCAAGAAAACCAATCTAATGTTGGCAAAAAGGAACAAGAGAAAAGCTTTGCCTTTGTACCTGGTGGCATAAAATGCTGAGCAACTTTTAAATTCCTGAAAACTGATGCAGTTTCTTACAGGTTAGTGCTTTACCAGCCATTCCAAGCTTGGATTCCATCTCCTCTGGGGTAGACTTTTCAAAGCCTATAAAATGGTTAAGGTTTTCAGCAGGGCTTTAAGAAGCATTTGCCTGTGATAATGCCCAAAAGGTAGTAAGGCCTTATTTTACATTGCAAATGAATTATTCAAGTCATAAGTGAAATCAGGAGCATATTTCACTGCCTGTCTGCTTTGTGCTGTACGGTTTTATTTTTATGCTTCCCCATAAAATAGAGGGCACACTTCTGAACCTTAGAGTCTATAACTACAGATATGCCAATCTAACTAAAGATAATTTAAGTAACTCTGCACACCCAATATCACTGACCCCAAGTATAAAATATATTTATTGAAAAATTAAGGTAGTCATTGGCCAACTCCTTTAACTTTTCTATATGCTCACATACTGTTTCTTTAAGATGCTGAGGGGGAAAAAAGGAAAAAGAAAAAATAGATAAAACATATGAGATGTGTATGTAACTTTAATTTTTAATATCTGAAGGGGAGAAGACTTTTTGCTTTACCTGTTTAACAGTACACTTACTAATCACACCATTTACAGTAAATTAAGATTTTGATAGTGAGAATGTAGCTACCAGCAAGATGATTTTCTCAAGAAGGTTTGCTTAGCTGGTGATCCAGGATCCATCACCTTCTCTAGTGAGTGACAGTAACTGTAGCATTGACAACAATTTTCTTTCTGCCTTCACTCACACAACAAAAGTAGTTTACTGTTATTATTACTAGCCGCATAAGAGTTTAATAAGTCTCAAAACTAACTTATAAAACTGTGGTAGGATGTCTTTTTGAGGGGGATGGGGAGCAGAGGAAATGCATACAGCACAGTGTTGTATTCTGTAGAGTCTGCTATATCAGTTTAACAGACTATTTTTTATTTATCCTCTTCCTTGAATTAAATTAGCTTACTCTTGAGAAACAATAATATTTATGAATATCTGTGTAGGAATGAGACTATTTTAAGTCCAATTCCCAAATACTGATCAATAATATATGGAGCAAAACTTATTTTTTAATTCCTTGAGATTTATTGGATGCATATGTTGGGGAAGGAGGACAGAACAATTATTAAATTGATTTTTTTTTAATTAGAAAGGTTGGAATGCACAACTGTGAAATGCTTCTTCACTCTCATATTAACTGTAATTTGATAATTTAGAGGGGGAGGGGAGTTCAGACCACCAAAAGAATTTTATTAAGAGGTTCTGTAAAACTACCATGCACATAATAATCCTGTATGGTGTCTTTTAGGAATGCGTGTGGCTGCAGGGTCAGTAACACAGTCAGTCTTTATTTCACCATTGCGTTAAACTAAGCTAGTAAGAAATTTATTTAATTCTTGCATTTCATGTGTACAGTGCAATCTTGCCATCTAATTTCTGAAGCTAAAATACTCCTCCATTTCCATGTTTGACTAAAGTCATCTCGGTATATTAGAAAGGCTCTTAGAACTTTTGTTTGTTTGCACTGCAGTTTGCAGAAGCATGTAATTAAAAACTTTTTATTTAACCAGAAATTGTGGAAACATCCTATTATGATTAATGTTGAACTGCCACTGCATCTCCTGTGCCTTTATCCCCTAATTTACCAGAAGGAAGTTATTTGTACTTTGTGACAGGTTAGCATTTATCTGGCACTAATGAGGTATATATGATGGAGACAATATCAGATAGAACCAATCTGTTCAACATGGATTTACTCGTTGAACATTTTTCTGATGACTTGGCAAATCAGAGATGCTTCAAAATTTACCTTTTTTAACCTCGTTCTAATCTCTTTACATAGTTTTAAATGGTCAGTTATTGCAGTAAAACCAGCAGTTATGTATATTGTAGGTTGCAAAGGTCAGGTATTTTCCTGTACTTTTTTTTTTTTTTTTTTACTTGTCATTTCCTGAAAACTTGCTTAAAGAAAATCCATCAAAACTCTTTAGGCCCTCTAAAGTCATTTTTTCAAGTCCTGGCTTATGTGCTCTGCTGAATTGAGACTGCTGTGATTAGTGAAGCCAGTGATCAGATATGTATGGCCCTGCAGTCTGCAGGAGGCAGAGCCTCACAAGTAGGAATGACATCTGAGGATATTAATGAACGAGAGGAATTGAATGTGATAGAGAAAATCCTCTCAAATTACTCTGTAACTGATTGGATGGAAAACTTATGTGGAAGAAAGGGACTGTGGAGTGTCCTTTATAAATTTGATGTTCTTTCTGAGACATCTTTCATCTAGGTTTCCCCATTTTGCTTATAAAAAGCAGCAGACGTGCAGGCTGGAATTTTTTTTCCCTCAGTTTAGCTGTATTTTTTTTCCTCTTTAATTTCATATTTCCTTAAGTTTGGGGCAGGATTGTTGTTGTTTAACTTATATATTCAACTTTAAGATATATTAAGCTTAAGATGGTCGCCCTAATTTCTTTTCATAATTAGCAGAAAGCAAGATTATCGGAGGGACAGTCATTGCCTCCTAAGATTAGCATCTAAAATGAGTCAGGGGTTGCTTGTTTCTCAGTACAGACTATTGGCAGTTTAAGGTGGCTAAAATGAAATTCTACGAATGCTGCTGAGAAATTTTAAAATCCTACGTCGCACAAGGGTCTTTACTCCCTTTCCCTCCCACTCCCCATGTCCACTGACATGGCACTGATCTTTGAATGTTTGTTCTATGTGTCTGTAAATATAGGCAAGATCTCTGGTTTTTAAATACATTTTCAATGAATTAGCCTAATTTCGTAGAACACCTGATAATTTCTCAGATTCATGGACACTTTATAAGAGAACGTGGAAGTAAGTATTTATAAAAGGCTCAGCTGATTGTTTGGCTTTTCCCTTGGTCTCTGTATTGTAGCATACTCTGATTTCACCTCCTGCTTCTCTGCTGCTGCAGGAGTGCAGCTATCAGGAGTGAAATCAGACAAGTGAGGATCAGACTGTTTCCTCCTGGACCTGTCTTCTGTGTTTAATCATAGAAGTACAGTCAGCCCTCTTCCACTTCGGACCCCCCATATTGCGGCTTCACGTCTTAGCGGCGTGATTAAGGAGCCCTCTTTTTGCAACTGTGCATGCCCTACCTGGCATGCATGAATATTCAGTTAGGCAATGAATATGCAAATCGACCTGCACAGCTGCGGAGGCATCTGCATGGCTTCCCCTCCATGCTGGCACGGCAGCGGCTCCACTTCCCCCCACCTCGGCTCAGGGCAACCACCTGCGCCATGGTGGAGCCAAGCCGGGCATGTGCTGCTCCCGCAGTGGTTCAGCTCTGAGCGAGGAGGCCTCATGTAGTTATGAAAGCTTTACACACTCTCAGGTTAGATGTAGTGTCTGAGACTTTCTTGGAGTAGACTCGGTGTCTGAGATCAGATACCACGTCTACCCCAAGTATGGAGAGGCCAGGTCTACCCCCCCCTCAGAGAGAGACACTGGGACAGCAGCGCGAGCAGCTCCCCCCACCAGTGTCCCCGGCCGAACAGAAAAGGGTTTTTTTCCCCGGTGTGGGGTGGCTGTGGGCACTGGGAAGCACCAACACAAACACCGACACACAGCAGGACAGTGCTAAAACAGCACCGAAGTGCCAGGGGGCCGCGTGAGGGTGTGGGGCAAATTTGCATATTAATGAGGAGGGCTTTGTGGAGGAAAGTCAAGACCCACGGTACCATGGTATAGGAGACCCAACTGTATTTTGTGATGAGGAATGGTAAGTACAGAATTACGAAGTTATTCACTGAATCCAGATATTGGATAACTCACTCTGGATGTCAGATCAGGAGCTAAAGCTGAGACTTGTAAGAGCCTCGCAGGTTAAGCAAGAAATCAATACTATATAGACTTTGGTGATATTTTAAAAATATCCTCATAATACAGGAGTTATAGGAAAGACTGGTAGAGTTGTAGGGCTTTTTAATTCCCTAACAAAGCTTCCCTTCCCTTCATGTGTGAGTTTAGCTCAGGTTGATACTGACGTCTTTATGTGCTTTCTTAGAACTTGTGATTAATTTTCATTTGTTTTTTTCCCAGATTTGCATCTGAGCATCGATTTTGGGCCCCCAGTGAAGTAGAGGAAGAAGTGGAAAATAAAGAAATAACAGAAATGTTAAAAACTAGATATATAACATTTGCTGGCAAGTTTGAACCAGTGAAACATAAGTGTCGAGCACCAATGCCTGATGGGAGTCTGTGTGAAAGACAAGATCGGATTAAGGTAGGCAGCAAGTTACATACGGAGATCTCCTGAAAACAGGTAAAACGTGTCAAAATGTATTTCACGTAAGTATAGCTCAAGGGAGTGGAAGAACATTGTGTTTGGACAAGTTCATTGTTAATATGCGGTTCGTATGGGAAACACCCTTTTGGTGAAGAAGCTGTGAACATTTAAAGAACTCTCAACTATTTTTGGCATCCGTTACATTGTATTTTGTTTATTACTGTAATTTAGGAATAAATGACAGTCTTACTGTTAGTTGTTTGCTAAAATCTTTTCCTCAGAGGCATATTTGATATTTACTGTCTGTAGCAACTTGTGTGTTTGAGGGGCAAAGAAATTTCATTTTAAAATCAAGTTTTAAGGAAGCTAAATTCTACACAACCTCAAATTATGAGCTCTCTTGAGCAGAACTACTTTGCTTAAATACATACTTTGTTTTAGTAACTCTGTTCTTCCTGTATTGAAGGATCTGAATGCACTGAAATACTTTAAATGGGGTTAGCGTAAACAAAACAATGCAGCACTGGTACCCTATGACAGACTTGACAGGATGTGCTACCTGGTCTCTTCAAATTGGATATTTGTATCAAAAAGAGCTTATTTCTTTGATATTCAGAATATACTCAACACACAGTGTTTATGGGCTCCTGGGAATCAAATGTACTTCTNTGATTGTTTGGCTTTTCCCTTGGTCTCTGTATTGTAGCATACTCTGATTTCACCTCCTGCTTCTCTGCTGCTGCAGGAGTGCAGCTATCAGGAGTGAAATCAGACAAGTGAGGATCAGACTGTTTCCTCCTGGACCTGTCTTCTGTGTTTAATCATAGAAGTACAGTCAGCCCTCTTCCACTTCGGACCCCCCATATTGCGGCTTCACGTCTTAGCGGCGTGATTAAGGAGCCCTCTTTTTGCAACTGTGCATGCCCTACCTGGCATGCATGAATATTCAGTTAGGCAATGAATATGCAAATCGACCTGCACAGCTGCGGAGGCATCTGCATGGCTTCCCCTCCATGCTGGCACGGCAGCGGCTCCACTTCCCCCCACCTCGGCTCAGGGCAACCACCTGCGCCATGGTGGAGCCAAGCCGGGCATGTGCTGCTCCCGCAGTGGTTCAGCTCTGAGCGAGGAGGCCTCATGTAGTTATGAAAGCTTTACACACTCTCAGGTTAGATGTAGTGTCTGAGACTTTCTTGGAGTAGACTCGGTGTCTGAGATCAGATACCACGTCTACCCCAAGTATGGAGAGGCCAGGTCTACCCCCCAGAGAGAGACACTGGGACAGCAGCGCGGGCAGCTCCCCCCACCAGTGTCCCCGGCCGAGCAGAAAAGGGTTTTTTCCCCGGTGTGGGGTGGCTGTGGGCACTGGGAAGCACCAACACAAACACCGACACACAGCAGGGCAGTGCCAAAACAGCACCGAAGTGCCAGGGGGCCGCGTGAGGGTGTGGGGCAAATTTGCGTATTAATGAGGAGGGCTTTGTGGAGGAAAGTCAAGACCCACGGTACCATGGTATAGGAGACCCAACTGTATTTTGTGATGAGGAATGGTAAGTACAGAATTACGAAGTTATTCACTGAATCCAGATATTGGATAACTCACTCTGGATGTCAGATCAGGAGCTAAAGCTGAGACTTGTAAGAGCCTCGCAGGTTAAGCAAGAAATCAATACTATATAGACTTTGGTGATATTTTAAAAATATCCTCATAATACAGGAGTTATAGGAAAGACTGGTAGAGTTGTAGGGCTTTTTAATTCCCTAACAAAGCTTCCCTTCCCTTCATGTGTGAGTTTAGCTCAGGTTGATACTGACGTCTTTATGTGCTTTCTTAGAACTTTGTGATTAATTTTCATTTGTTGTTGTCCCAGATTTGCATCTGAGCATCGATTTTGGGCCCCCAGTGAAGTAGAGGAAGAAGTGGAAAATAAAGAAATAACAGAAATGTTAAAAACTAGATATATAACATTTGCTGGCAAGTTTGAACCAGTGAAACATAAGTGTCGAGCACCAATGCCTGATGGGAGTCTGTGTGAAAGACAAGATCGGATTAAGGTAGGCAGCAAGTTACATACGGAGATCTCCTGAAAACAGGTAAAACGTGTCAAAATGTATTTCACGTAAGTATAGCTCAAGGGAGTGGAAGAACATTGTGTTTGGACAAGTTCATTGTTAATATTATGTGGNCCAGAGAAGAGAAGATGAGGTTTGAGAAGCAAGCTGCCCAACCAGGTCTGTATCTGCACAGCATCTTTAATAAAATAAAAATTAAAACAAATACTAGGCAGAAGTGGGATATATACCTGTTCCCAGCTTTGCTCCTAACCACGTTCTCCCATTCACATGCCAGGTGTTTTTAATTTGCAGCTTTTTTGCAGTGGTCCTTGCTTATGTGATAAATATGGGTGCATGTGTATGCAGAATAAGGTTAACATTGCATTTATGCTTTATGTCCAGTCGTTATTGTAATGTCCCCAACACTGCTCAGACAGATGAGTTACAGCCTTTGACTTAAGGAACATGTTGATCAAGGATGATTAAACCTGTTCCTTCAGAAATGCTTGATAGTAACTGTTTCCATGCTTCTGAAAAGAAGTCATCTGGTCTTGCTGGTCTCTGAAAGTTGTGATTTATGCAATATAAATACACTATTATTGGGATCATTGTGTTACCATGAATATTGTCAAAATGTGGTTTTGTCACGATGCAGGAACTTGTTTTTCCTATATCTATTCATATCTGTCACAGCCTCTATTTCCTGTATCTACTCACTACTTGTGTTCTAGAAGGATAATATTTAGCCTTGTTATGCTGTGCATCTGTGCAGCACTGCTAGAAAATACTCCGAGCTCACCTTGGGCTTGGTTTTATTGGCATTATAACTGGTCTGGAAGTTCTGGTAGGCATGATGCTTGTGGTGGGCTTGAGGCAGGGAGCAAGGAAAGCTGTGCTGTCTGAATTGTTTAGATGTTGCTGTGCAATACTCTGGATTTAGTTTTTAACCAGTTGGAGATGGGCAACAAAATTAATGGCCTTCTCCCTTGCATCCCAACTGCAATTTCCAGATGTGGAAAGGAGGGGTCATTCTTCCACGAGATTATTTGGGCATTTTTAGGCAAGGTGCAGCTCTGAACTGTTAGGTAAGGAATGCAGGCAATGGCAAAAACAGCAGAAATCAGAAACACTGACAGGAAGACTTGCAAAGAGAATCAGAGACTCTTACAATACGTAATATGTACAACTAAACCATATTAATGATGGACAGAAGGTACCTGAGGATCTGCACCCAGGAGGATACTGGAAGTTGATGAACTGCAGAGGAGGACAGGAGAGAGGGATCTACCCAGCAAAGACATAGTGTATATTCGCGGGGGGCAGATCTGTTTTCAGAGCTTTTCTTTAATCTTCCTTCTCCTGGCAGGTCTTAGATAGCCTAAAGCAGAGAAAACTATTCTAGGTGAGTATTCTGCATCCTAATTAAACTCGCAGGCATTAGCATTTTGGTATCTTATGGAATACTCCCATGGAACTGCTGCTTTAGTACAGTGGTGAGTGTCCCCATCTGTCATGCAGGAGACCGGGGCTTCAATTCCCCCCGGGGTGGCAGTGGGTGCTGTTTAGGAGTTGGACTCGATGGTCCTTGTGGGTCCCTGACAACTCAGAATATTCTGTGATTTTTGTGTGATTCCATGAAGGAGTTAGTTCTCAGCATTTCAGTTATTATTAATGAAGCTACAGAACCTTCCATAAAACCTCTTCAGAACGTAAGGAACAGTTGCTCATCTGTTCAAAAAGGTCTTTGTTGAATAGATGTGTATTTGGTCATACAACTGACCCACCCAGTGTCCTTCAATACTGGTTTGGACACCTTTGAGTGACTGTGCTTGGTAATTACCAGCACCACAGCACTGCAGCAGTTACTGAACAACTTCTGTTTGCATATGTCCAAGTGCCACATTTGCAGGTGGTTTCCATTCCTGTCCAGGTAGAGGAAGTGTTTTAAGCTAGTATAGACGCTGTTGGACTGTCACAGCAAAACCAGGCCAGGGGTGTGGATGTTGTTTTAAAAAGGAAAGTTCCCAGTTTAGTTACGACAAATTAATTAAAATTAGCCAATTAAACTGGCAGCTGTTCTTGACATCTCAAACTGGGAACTAATACTCTGGTATAAAAATGATTTGTGCTGAAAAATATTGATTTCTCCCCCCCACTCCCCTCGAAATCGCCATTGCTTAAGGCAAGACATAATATTTATTTTTATTACAGTGTCAGCTCAGTGTTGTTAGAGGCTTCTCACCTCTGGCCCACAAGGATGTGTATGTTAGTCCCAAACCAGTGTTGGCATTGCATTATTGAGTGTGGTTGTTAAGCTGAGATGTCACACAAAGGTCCATCTCATCTATCTGGGGACATACTCCGCAAGCTGTGACACTTCATTTACTGGACAAAACCTTCCAGTTTTCTAAAGCTGTACATATATCAGATATCACTAAATACTTTTACCTACTGTGCTTTTTTGCTTTCTTTTTTTTCGTGTGCCTCACCATATTAGCTTTAGAATATTTTCATCGACCTTTTAAGATGGTCTTTGGTTTATTTGGGGTTCATGGTTTAGAAGGATGTATTTGGTTTTCATTGGTGTTTGGGTATTGGATTTGGGTTTGGGTTTTTTTGTTACAAATACCTTGAAGCAAGTCTGAGCACTGTTGCTGTGGAAAACATACAAGTGGGAACCCACTGTACAATAAGTACTTTGGTCTTAGAATTGACCACGTCATTTATTAATGGTGACAGTTGGAAAAATTTTGAAAAAAACATTAAAATTTTTTAATCACTTGTGTGGTTAAATTGCCCCAAAATGCTTCCTACATCTCTTGCTTACTGGATGGTAGATTTGATTTTTATTTTTGTGTGATTAGTGGGAAAAACAATTATAAAATTGTATAAAAACAGTACTACAGTTTGTGTGATAACGACTATGTTTTGACAACACTGTCATTCTTATTTTATGGAGCATTTTTTTATCCTAGTATACAATTTTCAACTCCTAGCTAATGTCCACAAAATGGTGCTTTGGGCTCTTCAGTCCTGAAACAGTGAATCAGGTGGGATTACGCTGACCCACTAATCTGCAGTGTTCATCCTTTTCCAATAGTTCGCACACAGGAGCAAATTAAGTGCCTATTTTTTGTGTCAACCCTGAAGAGTATCTGGTTTTTCAGCCCTTAGTGACTTGTTAACAAACAGGTATCAGGACAGGCTGGTGAAGGCAGGCCGCTGGCCACTCAGATGTGAAATAGCATCTCTTTACTAACTACAGTATTGATTCCCGCCTACCCTTGCAAACTGTGTAATTTTCTTTTCCCTGCTGCTAAACTCAGTAACAATGTATGAAGAGCTTTAGGGGCCCATCAATGCTCAAAAAGCCTGCTCTTCCCTGGCATTCTATTGATTTTTCTCAAAAGCTTTTAAATTGCTCCTTCATTTTACTCAAATGCTCATTTCATCTCTACTGGATGCCGGCATTTTTTCGTTGTGTTTAAACAATTGCTCCATTCACGGGGTTCCTAAACTGTGACGCCTTCTTATTACTGGGAGATAAACTGTTTAGACAGTTTTCCTTAATCTTGGATTAATCGTTCCTGTATCTGAATGGTGCTGCTCTGTATTCCTTCACTTCAGGGGGAAAAAGAAGTCTGTGAGGTCTTATGATCTATCAAGTGTTCTATTTTCTCCGGTTTTGCCTCTCCTGCACAGCTCTTGAACAGCTTCGTTTCCTCACACTTTTTGGTGTGTTGGATTTTAGTCAGTCCTTGCCTTCATGTATGGTAGTAATCTAACTCTTCCTCAGAAAATTGCTCTCATATTCCTTAACACCATGTTCTCTTAAGCAAGGACATTGCCTCTGATCTTCCTGAAATGTTGTTACCGGTGTTTGTCCCTCCCAGTGGACATCTTGGTGTATAAGTGAAATTCTATAGTCAGTCATTCAAAGCTGTTTATTTTTCTGTATCTACAAAGATGTTAAATAAGAGTGGTAGAGTTTTGGTGTTACAATTTCTGCAGGCAAGAGAGGCTGACCAGCATATGGGAAACTTAGGACAAACAACTGGCCCTTACAGTTGTTAAAATATAGATTATACTGAGTTTGGACCACGTCGTCTTTGAAGTGGAACTTCCTACATTTTTCCCAACCCATAAACTCACAGTCTGTATAATGCAATGCTATTTTTCTAAATTTCCCCTTGCAGATTTGCATCCTCCAGCCACATTTTACTTTGTACTATGTTACCTTGTTAGTATTTTACACAAAAGTCACCACTAAGGATGAAACATCACATCTTACTCAAAGGGCTTACAGTCTAAATTGTTCATGCTTTTTCCTCTGGTCACATCTAGGATCAGAACCCACTTACAGAGTATGCCTGGATTCTGAAGTGTTAAAGTTTTGATAAAATGTAGAACAAGTTTTTTATTAGATAAATGAACTTGTGCCATTGTAAAGAGAAGAAACTGGATTTAGATAATTAAACTGAGGAAATGTCTTTTTCAGATGCAAAATGGGGCTCAAGGCAGCAGATCATGTTATATTATTCAAGAATTTTATTTAGATGTCAGATACAGTTCATATTTTAAAGCAAAAAAGTCACAATGTTGTCTCCCGTACTATGCTCAAAAGTTGACATATTCCATATTTTTAGGTTCATTGTTAAGGTTATTCAGAATGTCTGGAGATAAGTTCCTCAGCTACCCTTACAGCATTTTGTTCAGTTCCTAAGTAATAATGACTGTGTTCATGTCCCCTCTCCTACATGGAAGTTCCCTTGGAATTTTGCTGCTATGCAACTGCAAAAACTTGATTTAAGTCTTTCTCCAGACCAGTTTTATCCCCAGCAGCTAATAATAAATAGGAACCCCAGACTGGCAGGACTACTCCATCATGAGCTGTTGTTTTGCCCAGCTCTGCTTTATCTTCCCCTTCCTGTGTGAATGCAACTTAGAGCACAGTGACTGCCCTCGCCCAGTGGTGACAAGAGCCTGTTCCTTGGGAGGCTGCAAATCCTCTCTGGCTGTGGAGTTTCAAAGTCCCTGCTTTTGTCTTCTTTTAAACAGAGTGGCGAGATCCAGAATTCATGAGAGAAGTTGAAGCTGCTACAGGACTGGATCTCGGTTCGTCTAAAAGTAACGGAAAAGGACAGAAAAAGCAAGAGAAGAAGAAGAAAAAGTATCCAAATCTGACAGACCTGAAGCAACAGGCTAACACTTCTCGTTCCCGGCTTGAGAAGAAAGTCTTCAATAAGTAAGATGCTTCTGTTCTCTGAAGCCTGTTAAACTGTTGTTTCCATTTGTTTCAACAGTACTTTCTGTTTCTACCTTAACTTGCGCTTGCTGAACAGCTTTCTTGGCTAAATGCAGAGCAGGAATGTCCTCCATATGTCTAGAGAGTGAAGGACAGCAGCTACTGATGACCAAAGTTATTTCTTTGAGAATGGTTTTCAGCTAATGTACTAAGACTTTTTTTCATCCTTTGTCTTTTTTTAAAATCCTTTAATTGCTGACTTGGCTTCTCTGGATGGTCATTTATTAGTCAGATGGCTGCTACTTTATGTGTGCAGATGGTACTGGAGCTGGAAAGATGATGATGTTCAGAATGACACAACTTACAGCATCAGACAGACTGTAGTAGAGTGGATGGAATGAAAATGAAGTTTTATCCTTCTGAAAACCAAATATGGGCTGCCCTGAGCTGAACTTCAGTTAACAAAAGGATGCATCAAAAATCCTTTTGGTGTGTAGAGATGTCTTGGAAGTTGCACATGTGCAAACAGTAGCTTTTGTCCTACATTTAGCTGGAGAAGGAACTATCTGGATGGTGTCAGCATTTAGACACGTCAAACAAAGGTGTGCCAGACACCCACGAGTTAACTCTAAAGCAGACACACCAGCTCAGGTGGACTTGGGCACCTACCAACCACCACCGAACTGGCATTAGAACTTGTGGTAGCTTGGTATGTCCACTCTGTTATGCCATTTCTGGTGCCTGTTCTTGCTCAGATGTGGCTGCAGCATAAATTTCTTCAGCATGCTCTGGTCATTAGCAAATGGGAAGCAGCTGCAGCTACTTGAAGAGTTTCACATGTCAAAAATGAACTAGTAAAAGTGAAGTGTAAAGTTGTCAAATCAAAAAAAGGCCGAATTTTTATTGTATTTATTCCCTAAAAGTATGGGATGAGTTGAACAGCATCCAAGGCACAATAGTTGTTTAAACTCTATTTTCTCTCTTCTGATGTAATAATTATAGTAACAAATCTAAATCCATATTACTTTCAGTTAAGGAAGTAACATACCTTCTGTGAAATTCTCGTGTCACTCGGTCTTGTAAGTCAGAGAACTACAGTTCTAATGGTCAGAATTTTGTGCTTCACTGTGGTTTGTGCTAATGAATTTGAGTGTGTGTTAGTGCCAGGCACGGGGAATCAAATCTGTCATGTTTTTAATAGGTTTCATGCTTTGCAGCACTAAACAAGATGATAACCTTGGCTCCTTATAACAACCCCAAATTACTTGAAATGTATAGGTGATAAACCCAGGCTCTAGTCTGCCAATAAAGCTAAGTGGAATTGCACACAGATCATCAAAGTGGGATCTCATTTCATTTACAGTATCGCACAATCCGGTGGTGCTAATGTAAAACCTACATGACATGAAAGTGTCAAGGCCACTCTGCACTGCTAAAGGCTCACTTTTCTCCTACCAATTAGGTAATATTTGAAGTGCAAAACCATGGCCACATTTTCCTTACTCTAGTAACTTTATTGGCAGAGTTTTGTTTAAAGTATACCTCTCCCAAGGGTTTTTTTTCAGAATGTTGGTTTTCATCGCAGTTGCTGCTGAGAAAGTCTTTAGTCCCACCATTTAGAGCATTATTAAGAAGACACCTCTGTTTTTGGATGTTTCAAAATGGCTTTTGAAATGAAGCTGTTCCAGTTGGCCGAAGCAGAATTCAGCTTGTCTCTTGGAGATAAGCACAGGAGCAGTGCTGGGGTAATGTAGAAGGCCTGGTCCTGAAAAAGGCTGGGACACACTGCCAGCTGCATGTCTTGTCCTCATTTTACTGCACAGTTTGCAATGTCCTCAGAAGTGATAAAGGCAGATTGTGCCAATGTAAGAGCACTGGACTTGAAACCACCCACTTTGTGTGATGGAACTTACCGGCTGTGTTTCTGATGTAGTCAGGGCCATGTTCTTAGATGGGACACAGTCCCTCAATCCAATCCCACAGCTGCCTTACCTCCCACATCAGCAGATTCTTTACCTGGACATGTGTTAGGAGATAACTCATAAATAGAAGCAGGGTGCCATCTGAGCACACCTGCAAATATCCGCCTCATATAAGCTGACCTTTTGTGCCAGAGGCATCTAAACTGGCCAGTGAAGAAGAAAATTCTCAAGGCAAGGTGCACTTAACTCTGCCCAACAGCTGCTCTAAGTTTCTGTGGGGCAGGTGTTCAGAACACAGGCAGCAGCAGCTGTCAGGAGAACGCTTTCTTCTGCTCTCCTACCCCCTCTGGATTTGTGAGCCTGTTCTTGCTTTACCAGTTAAAGGATATACACATATACTTGCTCTTTCTGTGCCTTTTATGAGAATCTCCTCCTCCTGTTCATGTTGCCTAGGCATCATTTGCCTCACTCTCAGAATCTCAGCTGTGTCATCTTTGCTGAAGAGTTTAATGCTGGTGTCTTCACTTACCCAGCACAGAAGCGGAGCAGTCCCTTCCAAAGGAAATCTCTGGACACCACCTTTACTGGGAGGAAACTGGCAGTGCACAGAGGGGCAAGTCTTGCTGGGTGTAGGAGCACCAGAGAGTTTAACAACTCCAAAGTTCATTCCTTTATTTCCTTTTTTAAACTGAAGAACATTCCAGAATCTTCTTGGAGCACGGTGGGTGCTTAAATGCCTGCCCATCCAGAGGCAGCACAGATCCCATTCCCGCTTGATGTAAGAGTAAGATACTGGACATGCTGTCCTGACTGCTGAATTCTAAGCTCTTAACTTCTGCAGCAGTCACCCATCTCTGCATAGAGAAAATCTCTGGTGTCTTCCTAAACTAGTGTGGTGCTTGTGGATTCAAAGTGCTCAGGAATGGGGATGCTGCTGGTGTGAGCAACAGTGTTTAAGTTGGCCCACATCTCATAAAAGGGGGTTTTAGTAACCTCCTGAAATATGTTAAATGAGTCATGGTTACATGAAGTGAACATCAAGCCCTTCCCCTGACAATAACACTGTGGTGTGAGAGTTCATTTTCAGAGTACTAGTTTGTTAAGATACTGTTAGGTACTTTTAGTTATTTTTTCCCCTGAGAGCAGTTCAGTGCTTCTGAAAAATCACATTTGTTGTGTGTGGCTGTCAGAAATAATGCTGGGAGGGTGGAACGCACAGCTATTAAACCAAAAGACTTGAATTTGTTTACCCCTGTTAATAAAATCATTGCTAAATTAAACTATTTATATTGCTGCAGCTAATTTAGTTAACAAGACAAATTTGTTCAGCCTCATCAATGCTGTGTTCAGAAGCCTGTTAGTGATTAATCATAGCTCTTTTCTTTTTCCCCCAACATTCATAAACAGTATCTAGAGATTGCAATAGACCCAATAACTTACTCTTTTTTGTTTCTCTTTCAGAGGTGCTGTGAAACGGGTTGTGACAGCCATGAACCGGGTGGACCAAAGAAAGCACGAGAAGTTTGCCAACCAGTTTAACTATGCACTGAATTAAATTGTTCATCAGCTTCGCCTTGGAGTGCAACTAAAAAAAAACCTTGATCAAAGCTATTTGAATTTACACTAAAATACTCTGCAAGGCACGTTTTTACAGGCATTATTCTAAAACTGTTTCCAATCTTATTTATTTAATAATGAACATTAATTTTGGGGAAGATGTGGTGGCATAGAATGGAATGCACTTAAGTTGACAATTTTATGAAATGTACATGAAATAGAGATGTTTTATGACTTGTATGTACTCTGGGTAAAATGTTCAAGTTTGGGGGTTGTTTTTTTATTTTCTAAGGGGCTCATGTAGTTTATACTTCCATTGCCAACATACCTGTTTAATTTGCCTCCTCTTTCATGCCTTCAGAAAGAAAGACACCTTAAAACCAATTAGATTCCTACCAGGGATAGCAATGCATAGAGTGTTTGCTCAGCCTCCTGTGTGCAACATTGAAGCAGCGCAGCGGCTCCTGGAGTACCTCTAAAAGCCTCTTGTGCACACACTAAAAAAATCCAAATCAACGGATGCCTTCTGCTCGTGAATGGAGTAGAGCTTGATTTCAGCAAACTGAAATCCAGGAGCTAATTCCAACTTTGTAGCTGGGGCACAGATGAAAGAGCTGAAATTACCAAGATCATCCTAGTCTGCTTCTTGCCCTCCTGAGATTATTTCCCACTAGCTTTCAGAACTACACCTGGAAAGCATGTCGTAGAATTCTCTAGAGATACACAGCATGTGCTCCAGTTTACCTGCTACCAAAAAGCTCCAGTATGAAGTGAAAATATGAGGTTTAAAAAAAAAATCAATCAAGTGGCTCACTGTGCTAGTGAACTGCCTGGCTTGGATCAGCCAGTGTATCTAAGGATGTAGATATAAACAGAAGGATCTGGACTCTTCCATCTCCAGGGAGTTCATGTCAATGCTGAGATCAAGCAGTTAGATCTGGTGTGGATTGTAGTTCTTGGCTAGGCACTTAAACACATCCCCCAACCTTGCTTTGCTGGCTGTAGCCATGTCTTGAGGAAAGTGAACAAAACAGTGAGTAGTTGTACTCTTGCAACATTTCATACAGCTTTATGGGTGAAGGAAATCCAGAGAATCAGTACCATAGAGTGTTTGAAAATCAATTTCAAAGTGAGCAGCAAAAGACTTCAGTAAAATACTGAGCACAAATTAGAGCAGATTCTCTGTAGCAGTGGCTTGGTCACTCACCTGTTGGAGCTGTTTCCTCATATGTAAGGAGACTGTGAGAATCAAAAACCTTAACAACTCAATGTCACTACTGCCAGCCTCAGGTAAAGCTAATTGACAGTTCTGCCCAATACCTTCTGCCCTGCACAAGCAGTGCTTAGAAGGAATTCTGAATCTTGATAGTTCATCTTAGCAGAGTTCTGTAGGTTGGAAGGCATTTTCTTCTTCAGCACAGCATGATGTACTTCTAAACTACCAAAAAGAAAATAATGAAGAGCCAGAATTATTTTCAAATAACATCTGCTGCACTGCAAAGCAAAGCCACGTCTACCATCAGTCTTGCTCACGTGGCAGTGAAGACTTCAGGTGAAAAGGTAGGTAAGGACGAAGTGAGTTCATCAACAAGTCAGTAAATCAACTGCTAAACTGATTTCAGTTCTTACTAAGCACAAAGACACACACACAAAATTAAAAAAAAACTAAACTGACAATACCACAACCCCACACATTTTAATATAATATTGATCCTCGGATGCTGGGATGCCCAAACAGTCCAAGTGAAACTGTTTGACACTTGGTGTTTAATGTCCAAAAGAAACACAGAGTTATTGTGCCACTGTCCCATGAGCCTACACAGCTGAATCTATTCATTTATAAAACATGTTTTCTCTCCTCCCTGCAAGACGAGTTGGGAACTTGTATTGTGCATTGACACTTAACCCTTCTTTGCTGGGGTCATGAGATGTCAGCACTGGAAGGTTTCCAGCAAAGAGTCCATGCACTTTATCCCATGGAGTTCCCATTTTGGGCCTTTAATAAAAAGCACAGACTGAGATTGGAAATGGAAAAAAAATTGAAGTGGAAAAAAAGCAGTGTGGTGAATGAGTAATGATCCAGTATGAGCAACCTGATCTAGTAAGAAGGTGTCCCTACCCATGGCAGGGGGCTTGGAATTAAGTGATCCCTAAGGTCCCTTCTAACCCAGTCTGTGATTCTGTGATGCTACTCAGTCACAACAGATCTAGAACTCTAAAAATTTCCATCTGGATCCACTTGTCTGATCCAGCAGATAAACCTGATCCTATCCTGTGATCTATGTGTTCTCTCCCTTCCTTTATTAAAAGCACATGTGCCAGAAGTGTTTTCCTGGAGTGCCTCTTTGATACAGAAAGGTCAGTCACAGAATTAAGGTTTCCTGGCAATCAGAGATGCTTAACTCAGACACAGCTGGACTTTGGGACAGGTTGATGGCCAGTGATGACCTTTTGTAAACAGCTTCTCCTTTTTTTCTGCTTTTCTTGTAAGAACCTTCCTTGTCAGGGAGCGAGTATACTCACTTGAATGTGATTTTTTTTT